>CM055900.1:52170938-52770938 GCA_029582155.1 Panopea generosa | reverse complement strand
AGTTGCTTCAATCTAACCTCCTTTACCGGAGCCATATCAGCTAGTACTGTCATGAGACTACTATGGAAAGCTGGCCATGCTTTGTTTACACATGTTGACTTGGAACACGTACTCCAGTCAGCATTTGTGAGACCTTCGATCAATTATTCTTCAGTTTATGGTTTGACTGTATGTGTATTTAGTATTGGTTGGAGTACAGCTGTGTTAATGTTCTTTATTCTTTAAGGATACTTTTTATAGGTCATGTCCTCATAGTGTTTGATTACATGTTAAACGTTCATATTCACAACTGAATATGGTTACGTATTATTGATGAACAATGAGTTTTAATCAGTATGTCGATATATAAGAGTAATTTTATGTTAAAAAACTTATTGAAAATGCATTCAATTTGACAGCAACAACATATGATGCTTCGGAAATATGTCTCATGAATGCCCAGTTTTTTCCTTGATATAACTAAATTACATTTTAATAACTTGGTTAAAATTGCTATAATCACGGTTGTGTCGATGCCATAATCTATAATGCTATATGAACTGATGTCATTTTCAGTTTGCTAAAAAAGAAACGGTTATGACGCGGTCCTAAATATTACAGCTATACACTACTTTTATTTTATTGAGAATGACATTTAAAATTGAAATAAATGTAAAATCTCATATCAAACACTGTTTATTCCATTATTTGCATTCCCATTCTTTGAGTAAATGTTGTCTTCCTGTTTCGCTACCAATTACGTTCTTATGTTAGCGCTGTAAAACATATTTTAAACTATTTGTCTCTCTCTCTTTCCTTATCTATATAACAAGTTTGACACTCCGATACTCACAAGTCTACCACGTGGTAAAAATACACAATTTTATAATAAAATCATTAATGTGATTATAATTTAAAAATAGTTTAATGATACATTTGCACGTACTTACCCGATATAAAATTCAAAAAAATAATAAATATAGTTTTTATACACCAACGTTCAATTTGTAATCTTATAACCACAGCACGCTGTAATTCAGAATTGTAAACAATTGCGTTACTTCGATAAACGAGTCTGGTTCGAAATGTCTATAATAACTGTACTCTTTAGTATTATATTATTTGCTGGTAAATGACATTAATCATCGGCGGATTAACGATATTTACACAATTGTTTGTTTCATAATGTGGTTCAGATTCGAGGTAATCCCGGAAACGATATTTTTAACACGTACAATAAACGTTGAATAAAGTGACTAGTAACAACTGAAAACAGAATAGAACATGCGTTTATTAACATATATATCATATATATACGTGCTCTCACCAGAAACATATTTGCTCCATTAGGTGGTGAAGATTCTACGTTCATTCTGTGTATTTATTTGTTGATGTTCTAACTGTATGTTAATTTGTTGTTTTTTAACATGTAAGGTGGAACTGGAATATTCCTTTTAGTTGGCGCCGAATAACTTGTCGGTACGCCACTAAACCCCATTCATTCATTCACTACGGTCGTGCTCACAATGAACGTAATATGTGGATACATTTCTCATGCTATTAACAATCATTATGACGACATAATAAGTGACTGACTGGTTGTAAACACAGTTAGATTTTTGTTCAGTCACAAACTTGTTGGTTACAAGTGCCGCTGGTGGTTATTAAACAGCATGTTTAAATAAGATAAGTCTCTTACTTCCTTTAACATTTATATTAATGATAAATCATCATAAACACGGTATATACAAGAAATACAAGTTACATGTGTCCAATAAGAGACGAAACAATCACCAAACATTCACAACACAGAAATACAAGTACTTCAGTGTTATAAGCATAGTACAGCATTAGAAAAAAGGAAGTGTTTCCGTGGGGTAGTCGCATAATGGCGGTTACATAATAAAAAACTCGTTTCTTCTTCTTTAAAAATGCATTTTCCTTATTTTAATCCTCTTTTTTTATTTGAATTATTGATGTATTTGCATATTTTGACAGCATTGTCATGTTAAAATTGTGAAATTAGAAAAAAAGATGCTTGGAAATCGGGGTATGAATACATGATTTCGGAAGTCTACTTTCACTTTGTTAACAGTGTACACATTGAGAAGAAAAATATATCTTATATGACACATGACCCCTACATTTCTCATCATATTTTGATAGTGCAGAGGTTGACAAACAGTAAAATGTAGGTTTCACTCCTTTCATTTGGTACTCTTTATGAATGACATGGGTTCAAACTTTTATTATTTACTATAGATCAAAGAACAAAATCAATGGTGGCGTTACACCTATACAGACGCTACATAAATACAGAGAACGTGACATCAGACATCATTGTAACAATGATCAAAATTTTTGTCTCAGATTGTTCAACCACCCCAAAGCATCTTAAAGCTCATCATATTTTGTTTTTATTGTTTCAACAGAATGTGCGGTTCGATTTCTCTTCTACAGGGTAATTTGTCGCGTATAAGTAGTGCGTATTTTTCTCTCCCCATGGTTCATCAGTCTTATTCGATTGCATATCGAAAATAACCTATTTAGCCCTAAACTAAACTGTCTGTTCAAAAAAATATATAAACATAGAAATTGGCATGTAATTACAGAAGCATTAAACGTTTCATATGTAGCTTCAATTGCACATGGCATTTCTGGTAGGAGAAACACTACCACAATTGCTGCGGTAATGAGAGAAGCTCGACGGTTGTTACGAAGTCTACTCTCAATGTGCCGTTTATTTTCAAAGCTGTTTATTCGTTTAATTTCAGCAGTTTCTTTAAAAAGCTTCGCCATGAAGAATATTATCAACACTATCATGAAAATACTTGGTATGAAATAAAGAAGAAAGAATGTGATCCAGAGATAGGCACGCACTCCATACGAGCAGTCAGATCGAGAAGAAATACAAACATATCCAATTCCAGAACGTTATGTATATATAGTAACTTCAAACTTCATTTTAAATTTAAATTATATCTAGACTTGCCAATGGAACAAATACCAACTGAACTGAGGACATCATGTTGATTGTAGACTTAGAGTGTCAAGTAACAATAAAATCTGTTTCTTACCTTTATATCAACTTATTTCTTGTTTTATACATACACGCATTTTTCATATTTATATTGCACACTGTGACATCACTTAGTTATGAAAAGTAAACTTAAAAGTTGTATGTATAATAAACAGATAATGTGATAATGCTTAGGCTCTCAACAAATTAAAAATTAATATCATTATTGTGAACGGTTTAAAAATTTATCATAAGAGTATAATAGCAAATAATACATATAGACACTGGTTACTATAAAACTGTACATCATAGCATGCTACTTCTCCTTAATATTATTGTGTAATGAACAAAGTGTTGATAGTTACATGCATTTATAATGAGCAATAAAACATTTAAAAAAAATACATTAAACGATCTGGTTAGATCAGATACGTGTCCGAGATGTTGCGGTTATATACTAGACAACGAACACAATATTTACAAATGACTCAATAATTGTATTAACGGATGTACTAACGTGACATTTCATTCAATAAACACGATCTGAATCGGGCGACTTTTTAAGGGACGAAATAAGAAGAAGATAACACAGTAATAGCTATTTACTTTAGAATAAAAACAGTATTCTGTTATAGTTATTTGGTTTATAACTGACCCGCTACGAAAATATGGATGATCAATTGGACAAATAAATAATAACAAAACATCGGACCTCATTAAGAGTATGTGTATTTATACGAGTCACGTTTTGTATGAATACCGTCAGTACTTACAGTTTCGAAGAGGATGACTTAAATATCAGTCACCATGTTTCGCTCTCATCCAATGAAAAGGCAGGATCTTGTTGGATATGTAATAAATAACCATATACTAGCTTATATTCATGAAATCATCGCGAGTTATGAATCGATGCATTTTTAAATCCAAGTGCAATGTTTAAACAAAAGAACTGAACATATAAAAAGTGTTTGTTTATTATAGTGTCACCCCGTACGCAAAATGATCAGCCACAATGGGATTATGAGACACCTTTATGTTGTACTTAGATACTTTCCGAATAGTAACCTTGCCAGGTAAACTTGTAAGGCGGTTAGGTATTCGGAACCCCTCTATCTAGCTAACTGATGGGTGAATAGACTCATCATGAAACCCCAAGTGCTTGCAACGGGATTCGAACCTTTGATCTACCGCTTCCAAGGTTTAACCATTAGGCCACAGAAGACAATATATATTAACTTAACCAAATAATGTTACATCACAGTTCTGTCAGACATGTACATACTTGATAAGAAACTAAACAAAGGCACCAACATATAACAGTCAGCCCTTCCTCACCAAATCGTACATTTAATTACTGTACGTAACAGCTAACCCGTCACTTTTATTTTCTAATATTCTAATACTTTTGTCAAAACATTTAGCAGCATTATTCAAATTGTACACGACATTAACAGAAAGCTGTGTATTGTTTTTACATAACCGTCATGTTCATTCATATTCATGTAAAATTGTCAACGAAATTACTCTGGTACTATTTGATACAATACAGAAGCGATCAGATACATAAAATGGCAGGAGGCTTTCCGTTCGGTATATGTTAAAATCAAGTTATCTATATCATACCGCAGTCTCAATAAGGAAATGAAATCTTAAACTTCTGCTTTATTAATTGACAATTAAAAGAGAAAATACATCTAACGAATGAAGCAAACTTGAAGATATTTTCGAGAAAAAGTATGTCTTATGTCTTTGTTTGAAAGATACACATTATGTATACTGTTACTTAATGATCTGATTTTGTTTTCTGTTATTCATTTATTGGCATGGTGGCTGGGATCCCTTGGTTACTGTCGCACAATAAAGCAATTCTATTTGTAAACACTTAAAATAATGTTGACCATAGCTTATTGTTATATCACACCATGTTAAACAACTTACAGCATTTCCAAATTGTGAGGGATCTTTAGATTAAACGACCATTTAAAACCATTTTAAAACTAGACTTTTTTATGAGAATATTAGTGAATAGATTTTTTTTTTTAGCATAATTCAAGATAATGCCATTTAAAACAAAACCAACATTCTTCAAAGATGCTTGATGTAATCATTTTATCTAAAAATATAGGTCAGACATAGACTCAAATGCATGGTCAAAGACAAGTGTCTAATTCTAGTTTATTACAAATATTATTCATCAACAAAATAAAATATATACAAATCCACTTAGTTATCAGCAATTATTTTGTTGAAATAAAAAAAAAATGAAAGAACTTCAAAAAGCTTAAAGGAATCACGTTTTTTATTAGTTTAATTAATTGTTTTCGTTTGGAATGTTCGGAATTACCATTCTATTGGTAAATAGAATATGTAACTTCTTTTCGGAGTTTTGTTTCAAAGATACATGCAGAATTAGTAATATGACCCAAAATGTCATATAATTGCAGTGACTGTAGTAAGTCATGAAATAAAAGCTCGGATATAAGACATTGTTGTTCCTATTGTTTACAATTTAATTTTGACATAAGTTGCAATCGTTTCACTTCATCGCGTCTTTCACTTTCTCCCATAACAATTAGCGCCCTACCTTGTCGTTTGACCATTCTATAAAAGTTGTTGTCGTCTGACGCAGCAACTTCAGAGATTTGTTGATATAACGTGCTTCCTGTATTTGAAGCATGGTGAAAATAAGCTCTGTTCCGTTCTCTATATGTTTAGTGTGCGCCAACTTTAATTCAAACGTGCCCCATCCGCTCTTGGCAAGTTCCTTCGTGAGAATAATGATGATTTTCCTGCTGTCTTCCATACACTTTGTTATGTTATCATGAATATATACACCCGCTCTA
The DNA here is from genome assembly GCA_029582155.1 of Panopea generosa. NCBI lineage: Eukaryota > Metazoa > Mollusca > Bivalvia > Adapedonta > Hiatellidae > Panopea > Panopea generosa. The sequence goes on along the minus strand of CM055900.1, from coordinate 52,765,097 downwards.
AAATTCATGAATACAAAGTTTGTATCCGTTCTGTTCCTCCAAAATCGGAAGAAGTTGATCGTAGACCCACTCGTAGTCGATTTGGTTATATCCAACAAACGCATTGAAGACAAAACCATGCCAGTCTAACTGTTGTTACTGTCGTCTCTTCCATAAAAGAAACATATAGTGTTTGAGATTCCATCTATATTTGTAAACAATAATTGCAACAACGACACATAAAATGACTGGAGGTCCGCCGGTAACTCCGACCCAAATGCCTACAACCCATGGATGTCACTCCCTGTACGTAAATGACATATCTGAGATAAGTTTACCTTTCATGTGCGATGGTATAGCGCAAACATAACTATTTGGATAGTACTTTAGTTTAACATCATTTATATGGTGATGTAGCCAAATAATAAATGGATTTAACGCACACTGACAAAAAATGGGTTGTTTGACATATCTGCTATCTGTAAGTTCTTAGCAGGCAGATCACCTGGATTAATTGCTTGTATTCTATTGCGGGTTAAAAACAGTTTTATCACGTTTTCATAATTATTATGCTGAAAATTTGATTGAAGTAATTTCGTTTTTCGAAAGCCTCACATAATATAACTTGGTTTGTTTTTTATTATCTGTGTAGGTAAATATTGTAACTGGCAATTGACCATTTTCAATTCTTTAAATTTGACAAATTATTCAACAAATTAGACAACCAGTCCTCGGTTCGTTCATGAAAATTTAAAAAACAAATATCTAAGAGGTCTAAAATGGGAATGTGCATTAACGTTTCATTTGGGTATGGAAACACATCTTTTGCATTGGCGTTATTTGAAATAGTAATACGTCGTAACGTTGGTGACTGAAACGCATTTTGGTAAGTTTTTAAATGAGAGAATCTCATAAATGCTAATCGTATGCCGTGAATCTTGTTTAACTCAGATAACAAATCGATGTGAAATTTTATTATATAATTTTCGGAGAGGTCATGATCACCTAAGGTTTCAAAATTTGTAGAATTAACGGAGCGGATCTTGTTTTTAATGATGGATAAATATTTGATTGAAGGTGTATACGTTAGATTCACTTCATCGCAAAATTAGGAAAGGTTTCAAGATTAAACGAAAGTATTAGCATCTTTTAATGTTTCAGTGCAGGTACTTGAATTATTGTAACTCTATTTTTTTAAGATAAAGAAGTTGTAACTTTTTAACCATTGAAACATGTCTTGGTATATTGTTGTTAAACCATTGTCAGCCAGAGAAAGACTAGCTAAATTGTTTTCAGTAATTTTTGAGAAAATAGTTTTAGGGTTATCAAGTAATGACATTGAATCGAGATAGAGACTCCTCAAACTCTCTTTCTTTGACAGTAGTTGCAGAAGTTTATCAAGTTGATTAACCGTTATGTTGTTTCCAGACAGGCTTAGATTTTGTAAATTTATAAAGGTGCTGAACGCGTTAGCTGTCATATATTGTATACCGTCATGTTCGAGTGTCAATTCTTCCATGTTTACAACACTGATGTTCTCAAATGTCACATTGCTTACAAACGGGCAGTAGTTTTTGTTAAATATCAGACGGTGTATCCGTTGTCCAATTTTCGGAATGTACGTTAGATTACGTCCATGTCCAGAGCAGTTCGCTGTGTCCAAATGCATACGGCATATATAACTTTGTGGTCAGTACGTTGATGTTAGTGTGAGCTATGTAAGTGTGAGTCATGCCTTCATTTTCAATATGAAAAATGCTATCATCTTCATTGGTATGTTTAAACTCGGGAGGATTAATCAAATTATCGTCAATGTAATTAATTATTTTTATACTTATTTACAATTTAACTTCGTGAGACAGGAAAATAATAAAATTAAACCACACGTATTGCCACACAATGGTGTGAGTCAGTACCGTTTGTGGACAGAGAATGAGTGACTAACCCCTAGGTCCGTAATGTTGGGGGACAGAGAATAAGTGACTAACCCCTAGGTCAGTACCGTTTAGGGACAGAGAATGAGTGACTAATCCCTAGGTCCGTACTGTTGGTGGACAGAGAATAAGTGACTAACCCTAGGTCCGTACCGTTTGTGGACAGAGAATGAGTGACTAACCCCTAGGTCCGTACTGTTGGTGGACAGAGAATATGTGACTAACCCCTAGGTCCGTACCGTTGGTGGACAGAAATGAGTGACTAACCCCTAGGTCCGTAATGTTGGTGGCCAGAGAATAAGTGACTAAACCCTAGGTCCGTACCGTTTGTGGACAGAGAATGAGTGACTAACCCCTAGGTCCGTACCGTTGGTGGACAGAGAATTAGTGTCTAACCCCTAGGTCCGTACCGTTGGTGGACAGAGAATGAGTGACAAACGCCTAGGTTCGTACCGTTGGTGGACAGAAAATGAGTCACTAACCCCTAGGTCCGTACCGTAAGTGGACAGAGAATGAGTGACTAACCCCTAGGACCGTACCGTTGGTGGACAGAGAATGAGTGACTAACCCGTAGGTCAGTACCGTTTGTGGACAGACAATGAGTGACTAACCCCTAGGTCCGTACCGTTGGTGGACAGAGAATGAGTGACTAACCCCTAGGTCCGTACTGTTGGTAGACAGAGAATGAGTGACTTACCACTAGGTCAGTACCGTTGGTGGACAGAGAATGAGTGACTAACCCCTAGGTCCGTACCGGTGGTGGACAGATGATAAGTGACTAACCCCTAGGACCGTACCGTTGGTGGACAGAGAATGAGTGACAAACCCCTAGGTCACTACCGTTTGTGGACAGATAATGAGTGACTTATCCCTAGGTCCGTACCGTTGGTAGACAGAGAATGAGTGACTTAACCCCCAAGGTCCTTACCGTTGGTGGACAGAGAATGAGTGACTAACCCTTAGGTCCGTACTGTTGGTGGACAGAGAATGAGTGACTAACCCCTAGGTCCGTACCGTTTGTGGACAGAGAATGAATGACTAACCCCTAGGTCCGTACTGTTGGTGGACAGAGAATAAGTGACTAACCCCTAGGTCCGTACCGTTGTTTGACAGAGAATGAGTGACTAACCCCAGGTCCGTACCGTTGTTTGACAGAAAATGAGTTACTAACCTCCAGGTCTGTACCGTTGGTGGCAAGAGAATTAGTGACTAACCCCTAGGTCCGTACCGTTGGTGGACAGAGAATGAGTGACAAACGCCTAGGTTCGTACCGTTGGTGGACAGAAAATGAGTTACTAACCCCTAGGTCCGTACCGTTAGTGGACAGAGAATGAGTGACTAACCCCTAGGACCGTACCGTTGGTGGACAGAGAATGAGTGACTAACCCGTAGGTCAGTACCGTTTGTGGACAGAGAATGAGTGACTAACCCCTAGGTCAGTACCGTTGGTGGACAGAGAATGAGTGACTAACCCCTAGGTCCGTACTGTTGGTAGACAGAGAATGAGTGACTAACCCCTAGGTCAGTACCGTTGGTGGACAGAGAATGAGTGACTAACCCCTAGGTCCGTACCGGTGGTGGACAGATGATAAGTGACTAACCTCTAGGTCCGTACTGTTGGTGGACAGAGAATGAGTGACTAACCCCTAGGTCACTACCGTTTGTGGACAGATAATGAGTGACTTATCCCTAGGTCCGTACCGTTGGTGGACAGAGAATGAGTGACTTAACCCCCAAGGTCCTTACCGTTGGTGGACAGAGAATGAGTGACTAACCCTTAGGTCCGTACTGTTGGTGGACAGAGAATGAGTGACTAACCCCTAGGTCCGTACCGTTTGCGGACAGAGAATGAGTGACTAACCCCTAGGTCCGTACTGTTGGTGGACAGAGAATAAGTGACTAACCCCTAGGTCCGTACCGTTTGTGGACAGAGAATGAGTGACTAACCCCTAGGTCCGTACCGTTGTTTGACAGAAAATGAGTGACTAACCTCCAGGTCTGTACCGTTGTTTGATAGGAAATGAGTGACTAACCTCCAGGTCTGTACCGTTATTTGACAGAAAATAAGTGACTAACCTCCAGGTCCGTACCGTTGTTTGACAGAGAATGAGTGACTAACCCCAGGTCCGTACCGTTGTTTGACAGAGAATGAGTGACTAACCCCAGGTCCGTACCGTTGTTTGACAGAAAATGAGTTACTAACCTCCAGGTCTGTACCGTTGGTGGCAAGAGAATGAGAGTCTATCCCACCAGGTTCGTAGATTTGGTGGACAGAGAATGAGTGACCCCCTCCCTGGTTCCGTGCCATTGATGAACAGAGAATGAGTGTTAACTTATTCACAATTTTATAAAAAAAATGCACAATGAAATGTTCAAATTCATTGACAACCTACCTTGACTCGCCCCCGTGTTCATATCGTTAACCTAAAGGTCCAATGATAGGGTCGTTGTCTTTAGATTGGTTCAAAAGGAGAATGTTTTTATGATATTTGCTGCTATATATGTTATCGAGATTAGTATTTACTATAAAACAATCAAATACATATCTTCGTCATGATGCTTTCAAAAGAGCATTAATGTGATTATGTAATACATCCTAGCGGGTGTATCGTTTTGAAACAGTTCGATAACCACAGCACCAGTATTGTTTATATTATGTTGATTAATTCTAACTGTTATATATATCAAATATGCAAAATACCTTTTATTATTGCTGTAGATTTTGTTAGCGTATTCTTTTGCTAGAGAAATACGTTAACATAAATGATACAATAATAATTATTAGTAATCATAAATATGTGATCTTATGTCTGACCATATTTACTATGTGAAACAGATTGATTTGGGTAAGACGTCTGCAGCCAGTGTTACTGTTGACAGCTTATATTAGACTTCCACGACTGCTAATAATAAACTTCCACGACTGCTTATATTAGACTTCCACGACCGCTTATATTACACTTCCGAAACCGCTTATATTAGACTTTCATGACCGCCTATATTACACGTTTAAGGTCGTTTATATTAGATTTCCACGACTGCTTATATTAGGCTTTCACGACAACTTATATTAGGCTTCATAACCGCTTATATTAAACTTCCACGACCGCCTATATAAGACTTCCACGACCGCCTATATAACACTTCCGCGACAGCTTATATTAGACGTCAATGACCGCTTATAATACACTTCCGCGACCTCTTATATTAGACTTCCACGACCACTTGTATTAGACGTCATTGACTACTTATATTAGACTTGCTCGACCGCTTCGATTAGGCATCCGCGACCACTTATATTAGACTTCCACGACCGCCTATATTAGACGTCCATTGTCTCTATTATTTGACGTCCATGATCGCTTATATTAGACGTCCACGACTACTTATATTAGGTTTCCATAACCGCTTATATTAGACTTCCACGACCGCCTATATTCGATTTCTGCGATTGCTTATATTGGACTTCTACGACCACTTATATTAAACGTCCATGACCTCCTATATTAGACGTCCACGACTACTTATATTAGGCTTTCATAACCGCTTATATTAGACTTCCACGACCGCCTATATTCGATTTCTGCGATCGCTTATATTGGACTTCTACGACCACTTATATTAGACGTCCATGACCGCTTATATTAGACTTCCACGACCGCTGAGATAAAGCATCTGCGACCACTTATATTAGACTACCACGACCGCCTATATTAGACGTCCATGACCACTTTCATTAGACGTCCATGACCGCTTATATTAGACGTCCATGACCACTTATACTAGGCTATTGCGACCGCTTATATTAGACTTTTTCGACCATTTATATTAAACATCTTTGACCGCTTATATTAGACTTACACGACCGCCTATATTAGACGTCCATGACCGCTTATATTAGACTTCCACGACGACTTATATTAGACTTCCATAACCGCTTATATTAGACTTCCACGACCGCATTTATTACACTTTCGCGACCGCTTATATTACACTTCGGCGACCGCTTATATTAGACTACTACGGCCACTTATATTAGACGTCCATGACCGATTATATTAGACGTCGATGACCAATTATATTAGTCTACTACAACCGCCTATATTAGACTCCCTACGTAAATAAACTTTAATTTAAAGTGTTTGTTACACGATGACTCAGTATACAACAGGTGTATACCGTCAGTTAATGAGTTGTACTTTGTTAACATTTAAAATATGAATCTTTCAATAAAAGTTTTACTTAAAGTTAAATAATTTTACTTCTAGCTTCAGACTTGCATGTAATCTTAATATCTCCAATATATTTTCGGGAGGTCATATACATTTTGGTTGGAGCAAAATAAAAGGATGACTGCTCAAGTAGGCGGGAGACGGCACACGTCGGCTCTGGTACCGTGTTTTCAGTCAATTAATCTATAAATATCTAATTATAAGGACGAAAACGTGTAGGATGCTCGATCCGCGTGTTAGTTTTATAAGTAGATGAATATGAGTGATCCAACGCCTACTGCTTGACCTATACACAAAAGAACACATATAAATGACAAATCACAACATCCAGGAAGAAGAAGACACGTGGTCTGATTGATCAACTTCTAGTATTTATAATGTGAAGTGGCACAGAGTGGACTTTTTGACAAAATCAAGATTGGACAGTTTCGTCTGTTTGAGGTTATTACCAAAGATACTGGACAGTTTCGTCTGTGTGAGGTCATCACCGCAGATATTGGACAGTTTCGTCTGTATGAGGTAATTACCACACGTATTAGACAGTTTCGTCTGTGTGAGGTCATCACCGCAGATATTGGACAGTTTCGTCTGTATGAGGTTATTACCGCACATATTAGACAGTTTCGTCTGTGTGAGGTTATTACCGCAAATATAGGATAGATTGCTTGTGTGAGGTTATTTCCGCAGATATTGGACGGTTTCTTCTCATTGTGTGAGGTAATGACCGCAACTATTGGGCAGTTCGTCTGTGCGAGGTAAGTATCGCAGATATTCGACAGTTCGTCTGCGTGAGGTAATTGTCGCAGATATTCGACAGTTCGTTTGTGCGAGGTAAGTATCGCAGATATTGGACAGTTTCGTTTCAGCGAGGTAAGTAACGCAGATATTCGACAGTCCCGTCTGTCTGAGGTAAGGATAGTGATTTGTAATACCTTCAAGATCTGATATATTTGTAGCAGAGCTCATTAAAGAAGTGTGCAAGACTTGTCTGCTATATCATTTACGTAGAAAAAAAAGTAATGGACAGAATACATAACCCTGTGATACATCAGCATTGGTGGAGTTTGTATGGAACGATGATGTCCCGACAAATACCTCTTGGCTCCTACCGGAAAGATAGTGGTTGAAGCAATTCAAGATTCTGCCATTCATACAATATTGTTGCAGTTTGATAAGAAGACATTTATGCTAAACACATTCAAATACTTTAGAAATATAGAATACAGAATACTAAAAAAGTGTTCAGGTTAGAATAAATGAATTTAACAAGTAGGTGACATATGTCAATTTATAGGTATACATTTAAATGACCAGTTGAAAAACCTGATTGTCTAGAACATGAACCGATACTACTTAACAAAGAAATAGGTCTATAATAACTAAAACAAAGCGAGTTGCATTTCCTATCAAGGGGCACACCAATACATGTTTACATTTAATTGGAAAAAACTCCTAACGGACGGACTTGTTAAATAAACTACATAAAGTTTTCGAGATTGAACCTTTAGTTAAAATTTTATCATTTTTAAGTCTGCTTTTATAACTTTATTTACACCTAAACAAGCAATCATGTTTGCAATATCGTCCTTTGAAATAGTAATGTCGTAAAGTGCTCTGTTTGTTCATATGTTCGGTTCTGGTAGTGTTGACCTTCTATCATTTACGTTAGAGATATATCAGAAAAAGTTATTTAAACAATTTGCTTTCTCATTGTCTGATGAGCATATATTTTCGGGGCCGTAAGTAAGTATTGTTTTCAGTATTTGAATTGTTTCGGATCTACTATTATTGTTAATCCACTTCCTAAGAAAAAATTTTCCAGTATTGATTGGGATTGTCTGTCCGATATGTTGCAATGTTTTGTTTTCAAGTTTTTGAAAAATCGTTCTTTTGTATGCTTTTTAATGTTACAAATGTATTAACCTTTTTTTTGGACGTTTGTATTTTGTCCATCCATTTTGGTTTGTACGTTTGATCATTTTATCTTTTGTCAGTCTTGCCTTGGAACTGTTCGGAATTGTGAATCGTACCATGATTTGTCATTAGGTCGAAAGGTTACTTCTTCGGATGGATATATAGATTCACTAGTGAAAGAAATGTATCAGTAAGCCTTAAACAGAAGTCGTTTATTTTTTGTAATTCAAGACTTTTCGCTTTGAACATGTTTGTTGGGAAACATGAAACTTTATTAATAAGAGTGTATCTTTGTGTTCACTAATAATTCTGTCAATGTCTGTTACGTCAGCATATAGTAGGATATAATAATAGGGTCAAGTGTGGATGCTGATGAATATGTCTCTCGTGTCATTTTGCCGATCACATTTGTCATATTATTTATGATGATTATGTTACGTAGGTTGCAGTCTCTTGTGCTCAATTAATTTTGGTTTAGATCACCGGCAATAACAATTTTTGAATTCGAGTCGATAGCACGTTCAATAGAAATATTAGAATTTTATAAAAAGCAAACTGAGTATTTGGAGAACGATAAACTGTAACGTTATAAAGTGAAATTGAAGACGATTTATAACACATTTCTACCACTATTGCATGAACTACAGTGCTTTCGGGATCCGTGCGTCTTTTAGACAAAACTGTCTTTGAAACGTACGATTAAGCTAGAAGGCCTCCCAAACGTACAATCTTCTCTATAGATACATTTGTTAAAGTTATCAATAACTACATTAACAGATGTCAATGTATTGTTAAGATGAGTTTCTGTTAAGCATAGTATGTTAATATCAGTAAAGTTTTGTGCAATAAAATCAAATTGATGGATATTACTTAGAAGTGTCGGTAAAGGCGGGAACGGGATCTGTCTCATGCGACATCAAGTCTAATAACAGATTGACCGTAGCACAGTGGATATTAACAAAACTTTAGAGATACTAAACAGAAGTATATTTGAGATGGAAACCTGCCATGGTAAATATAAACTCTAGAAACAAGAACAATTATTTAAGATGGTAATACTTTAAAGCGAGTCTCCCGTATACCCCGCTTGTGTAATTCTGAAACAAACCGATTGTCACACGCAATGAATTTATGTCATTACCTATTGGCGAATTGTTGGACCAACCGATTTGTTCTCATACAAACAACACCACGGTGATGACCAGTCGTGTAAACTACGACCAGATAATACAATGGGATTACATGTATAATTGTTTTATATAGTAGTATAAACAATAAAAAATGAAATAGTGAATTTGAAGGTTACAATATGCCTATTCATACATGTACTATATCAGAATATAGACTGGTCTAATCAAAATGTTGATTTATAAACACAATTTTTATTAAAAACTTACACCTTATTGTTTTAGTATTAGAACTTGAACTAAATCAAACTGCAGTGGAAAATAAAATGTACACATGAAAAAAACAGAACATTCAATAATTTGCAGCATGCTGGTTTTAAAGCATATGATATTAGGCGTAGCTGTATTTATAGAGTGTGTCTATCAAACAAAGATTAAATATATACACGTGGAGAAAGATTATTAATAATTTATGCCGAGATTGACAATACACACATTGTATGAACAAATTAATAAATGCTTAATTGGAACGGGGATGATGAAAATTAAACAGATAAATTTGTATCTCAAATAGTACACTTAGGATGTTTTGGTGCGTCTAGGAATAAAAACGTGTGTATCATTTATAATTTGTAGTTTTGTTTCCATAAAAAGTGTAATAAACTCGTGATATTAAATTCACATGTCGTGTTTGTGGCAAACACATCATAAAAATACAATGTATTATAGTTATTCTTAATACAACAACCGATAACATTGATAATTTTAAACTTATCATATTAATCCTACTCATGTTTGCCATCATTATCTTTACCATCAATTTCAATGTAACTTTATATATTACAGTCAACACTTATATTCAATTTCAGTTCAACATTCAAAAATGGACATGGAAACTACAACAGAAAGTGCCGTCTACGAAGACCACAGAGAATTTCTGTATTTAGGATTTGGTTTTGAACGTCGCATTTACCTGTATGTTTGGGAAATTATTGTTATACTAACTTGTTCGGTTAATTGCCTCGTCATCACAGTGCTTATGCGCGACAAGAATCGCAATGCAACCAATATGATACTAATGGCAATCGCCGTGTCAGATTCTATGACCGGCCTGGTCACTTTACCGAGTTATATCATGGTTTATCAGACATTTGGCCCGACAAACGATGGATTTGGCGATGACATGTACAACTTAATAATGACAACACCGGGAACGGCTGACCTCTATAAGGATACAGAAGTTAATATGAGTCATTATGATTATGAAAACGTCACCCAAACTTTCGAAAGTCATGATGGTGAACAATTGATCCAAGAATTGTATGCATTGGAAAAAGACTTATGCAGAGCATTCCTGATTTCCAAGTTCTTCATTTCAAAAATGTTTCACACGATTTCAATATAGCTGACTCTTTTTCTGTGCCTTCAGAGATATATATCCGTCGCTTTCCCTTTTAAAACGCAAACATGGTTTAGCATAAATTATACAATCATTATTTGTGTTAGCATTGCGGCGAGTTCTCCATTGCTTCACATCTATCACTTGATAAACGAAAAGGCAAAACACGGCTGGTGTCAATGGGATGTTTGTGATGCAGGTGGGCAGGCTTATCTCTGGATAACATTAGTCCTGATGCATTTCCTACCGTGTGTTTCGCTTACAGTATTTACAGTACTGTTCATAATAAAACTATGGAAAGGGTCATCAAAAATTGAAAGAATGTCTAACTGTACAAACAGATCTTCCGAAAAGCGCACCGACGACAATCGTCGCAATTCGGTGTCGTTACTGCTATAGCCATTGTCTTCCTGGTTCCAGAAATACCTTATGGTGTATTTCTTTTGTATTCCGCCATTCTTACACAGACGAATAAAAAACTTCTGTCCTTAAATATCAACAGAGGCATACATGCGGCGTATGAAATATCAATTGTTCTTTCATTCCACGCCAACTTTTATATATTCATCATATTTAATTTAAGATTTAGGACAACTTTGATGCAAACATTTGTAGTCCCGATCCAGCGACTGTTCGGAAAGAAACTCAGCCAGGAAAACCACTGTGTATAGTGTCCTTGAGACGAAAAGCGTCATGAACATATGCTTATTACATTCAAGTTCTACCCAGGAAGACTTCGAGCGTGATTTGTCATCAGTTGGTTGTAAAAACATTAACATCGATGCAGATTCATTAACTTTAAAACAGAAACAAAAAAACATACCAATTTCTTCAAACAGTTTCGTGTGGTTATGGCCAAAGACACATTTGACGCATGTACATGAAAAAATCGATTTCTACATTGCCTTTTAGTTTGAAATATATGTGATAATGCATAGTTACCCTTTCGCCTTAGAAATTTAAAATAATTGATACGCATGTTCTGTACGACATGTTAACCTAATCGTAATAAGTAACAACAAAATAAAGGCATAACAAGTTCAATTAAGTATCGTTACTGAAAACAAAACACATTGCCATTGATATATATTATTGACCGCCCAAACAGTCCATTTTCACTAACAGATTTGAGGAAAATTGATCAAATATACAGCCCTATTTTCAAACCATTATCTTAAGTGATTTCATTATTTGATTGTTTCATAAAAAGGTTTATGTGTATATGTGAATATTTTACGAATTTCAGCCTTGATCAAATCATTATTGAACCCACGCGTGCATCACAGACTTCAACTTATTGACCATATCCTATACAACAACAATGGCAGGGTTTTCAAGACTAGACCTATTCCTATAGCGATAATTTTATGACTTTTTGTTCAAAGAATGTACCAAAAAGTTATTTTTATAAACATGCAAAGCCATCAAAGGCAGCGAAATCATAAACTAAAGAAGAATTGATCGAAGGTCTCACAAATGCTGACTGGAATACGTGTTCCAAGTCAACATGTGAAAACAAAGCATGGTCAGCTTTCCTTAGTAGTTTTATGACAGTACTAGCTGGTATGGCTCCGATAAAAGAGGTTAGATTAAAGCAACTTTCGGAACTATAAATGACCTCGGAAATTCTTGAATTAATTAAGCTTATAGATAACAACGCCTTGTACATTTCAATTATCACATATATAATATCCAAAAACAGTACAATATCTGAACTGATTTAAAATATAAATATTTCTCAAACAATAGTATGCCTCCAAAATTGTATTGCATTTGAAAAAGAAATAGATTATAAATCTAAGCCAAAAAGTTGTTCAAATAATGTTCTCAATGTTGAAAATGATGTTTGTGGTTGTTAAATTGCTTTTTTCTTTCGGTCGCTTCAATTCTTCGCAAATTTAAAGAGTTTTCGTAGCGCTAAGAAGTATTCAGATACTCAGCCATGTCACTGAGAGCTTTGTATTCAAGGAATTGAGTAAAATGAATGCAGCTAAATGCACTAGACGAGATTGTTTACATTCTAGATTCGATTGGAATAATGTAAATCCTTAATACGTTCATTGTCAATATACCACTTGATCCATGAATTGTTTTGACGATATGAAATCATCTCAAGTCAGTAAGACCGATTTACAAAATGTCAAGTCCTAGGAAATTGGGTAACTATAGGTCTGTACGCATTATAAGCGTAGCGTACAAACTTTTGCAGCGTTCTGTATACAGTCAATTCTCGGACTTTTGAGCAAATATTCTCTTAATGTAAAACTTGACACACAGCTGTTTCATTTACCTTTTAGATGTTATTAAGCAAAGCACTATCAATGGTCTATATACGACACATATATTATTCGACTTGCAAAATACCTATGATACTGTGGATCATGCACTATCATACAATACGCTTTCTGAAATGGGAATTTATTTATCCAAATTGTATCTCCCTCATCGATCACAGTTAGTGAATATAAATGAATATATACTGGGCGTCAAAATCAGCAAAGTTAATGTGTGATGTACGGCAGGGAATCATCCTAGGACGCATTCTCTTTTTATGTTATGTCTCAATGACTTGCCTAAATGCATGTACGCGATTGTACATATATATATTATATGCAGTCGACAGTGGCATTAACCTCGCCCATAAAAATCCAAAGTTCATTCCTGACAAGTACGGTCGTATTATTGATAATCATTCAACATAACAAGTAGACATAAGACTCGCATTACAATTAGGAAAAACAGAATGTATGTTATTTTGTTCTACCAGGAAACTTAAAAAAGTTGTCAGCAACTTCAATCTGCTTAGCGACGATTGAACAACTGGAAACTATTTCAATGTATTGTTTTGTAGATGACGTAGGCAGGGTTATCGAACCCATGTGACTTAGACTGCTTTTCTGAAAAAAGATCTCGTTTCCGGTGAAACTTTACGTGAATGGTTTTCGAATATTTGCCAGATTTTGACAAACAATTTGATAACTGAACTATTGGACATTATGTAAACGCCACGTGTGGTATCATAACATAACGTTTAAATAGCAGGTTTGGGTGAAAATATTCAATATATCTAGACATATATAAGTGCCTAGGATTACACTCATATAATGGAAATCGCGAAACTTTGTTTTGTCAAGGGCCGTTGGATCATAACAAAAGTTTACATATATTAAACACTTACCTGAAGTCTAAGTTATCTTGTTTTATCTAAAGTTACCTGGGCTAACTAGGGTCCGTGGCTAATTAACGATAATGGTGATTTCGAAATCGATAACAAGGATTATATAACATCAAAGACATGTGTAATAGTATCAATCCAATCAACCTTAAATGCGTGCATTTTTTGCAAATGCAGTGATTGACGCACTCCTTGTTGAAAAAAATGAATGATTGATTGATTGAATATTTAGCGTCATTTTATGTCATCGAGGGCTAACAGACAATCAGTTAACCTAACCACTGTTTCCTGGAATCCTAAAAGATTAACCAGAACTCGAGCACACCCCATCTTCGCAAATAACTTCCCCACTTGAATCAGCGGTGAGAGACGAATGACAATGTCTTATACCAATCAACACGGAGACTGTCGCCGGCAGAGGATTCGAACTCACAACCACTGGATTGATAGTTAGTCGCGTAACCGACTCAACTAATTGGGCGCGGCTGTGTTGAAAAAAGGATATTCTCGTAAATTATTCCAATGGGAATCGCTAAGAGCAGAGAACATGTTTTTGCATGTTTTTGCCATACAAGTAATAAAATTATATGAGGTGTGTAAATAAAATATTTTGACCTATATTTTCAACATTTAGTATAGCACATGAATCAATATTATATTGCCATAAAATGGAATATTTCCTCTATGCACTTGTGAAATTGATATTGAATGCTGTTATGTAGCAACATTGCTAGAAAATATGTATATAATGGCTACCCGGAGCAGTCAAATGACGTCAACGACGTTAAAAATTTACACATTTTCAAACGGTCGAATCAACGACGTATAAATTTACACATTTTCAAACGGTCGAATCTATATTAACTTTAAACTTAAAACTCATTGCACAGTTCACGGAAAAGTAATATAAAAATGTATATAATAACTGGGCGAAAAGACATGTATGAAGTACCTCCAAGAGCCCGATGGTTAGTTTGACAAGGTGTGGTTTGGCTGGTTAACTGTCACGCAAATATTTGACGTCGTTGACGTCATCGGACTTCTCCGGGTAGCCATAGCATGAATATTTCAGTTCTAGGGCTGATGCTACATAACCATTTTTCAATACAGATACGACCTTGCATTGGAGAAATACTACTATTTATGACAATATAACTTTTTCATGTGCTTCAGTAAATGTGTAAAATATTACAAAAGTCCACGCATTTTTAACACCCCTTGTATGTCGCATACACTCTGTCCTGAGCTACTTTACTGACATTTTAGAAAGGGATTACCAATAAAATACTCTTTTCAGAACCGATTTTGTGTAAAAAGGGTTGTTCAGATTTGCCAATTTATTTTCTGTCTTTGCTTACAATTGATGACATTTAAGATAGGTATAACCAATGAAATACTCTTTTCAGAACTAATTTTATGTAAAAAGGGTGGTTCAGATATGTCCTATTACTTCCTGTCTTTGCTTGATGACATTTAAGAAAGGGATTACCAATGAAATACTATTTTCAGAACCGATTTTGTGTAAAAGGGTGGTTCAGATTTGTCCTTTTACTTTCTGTCTTTGCTTTCAATAGATGACATTTTCGAAAGGAATTACAAGTAAAATGTATCACACCCGATTTTGTGTAAAAATAATGGTCATCCTTTTTAAAGATATGCCATCTCCAAATAGTAAAAATAACACTACAAAGATAGCTTCAGATATAAACATGTATTACAAAAGGATTACATTGACTCAAACAAAGAAATGATTTATCCTCCTTATAATTACATATATTTTGTAAATACCATAGATGTACATAAAACAATCAACAAAAAGAATTACATTGAAATCACAAACTATGACACAGAAAGGGAGGATTATTTCTTGCACTTCCGAGATATAAAACAAATAGTAAGAATCATCATTTTATCAAATACACAGCATATCAGAAATGTACTTCAAAGAGAGTGAGGAATGTTACTTCCAAATCTAAGAATAAAAAACATCAAAATTTACTAAATTAAAATTTCATTCAAAACACAAAATATGCAACCTCTTCTTATAAAGAAAGGCATGATTATCACTGACGGTGGTGGAACTTAGAAATAGCCAATATACAAAAAGAATTTAATTCAAAACACAAAATCTGAAACCCCTACACTCATAGATAGGAATTCAGAAACGTCAAACATTATAAAAATGTCTTTCAAACAAAAATTGCAATATATTTGTAAAATTATATTTTGTATGAATACGATCAGGTTATTCATATTGTGTTTTAACATAATTGTATTTTGTGTAAATTTCTTTTTTAATTAGACAACAAGAACTTTTCTGTCATAACATTGGATTAACATTTTGTGTTAAAAAAAGGAATGAATGATTTAGTAATATTAATTTGAGTCAGGCAAGGATTATTCCTCCCTTTCTATCGGGTCAGGTGACAAATATCTGTTCTGTTAATATCAAATGTTCGGATATTCAAGTGCTCAAGTATTAAACCTTTCTTTCCGTCATGGGATTATTTTTTTTTTATATTTCATATTATTTTAATTTGATAATACGAACTTTTAAATGAACAAGGATTAATCTCCCTTTCTGTCAGATTTTATATATTTTAAAAATACGAAATGACATTTAGTGTTGAGTATTTATAGAAATATCAAACACTGGATTTACTAAAAACATTTCATACCTTCCTTTTTTAAAAAAGCATTAAAGAAATATATCAAATTATATATGGAAAACTTTGTAGTCAACCCATTTTAACGTTGCAGAAATGTCTAAGAAAAATAACTCCTCATGGTAATTAAACTATACTTAATTCGATATATCTCCCTTGGCTAGTGTACATGCTACAAAGTGAAATGTTTTGCAATTCAAAACTTAGTCAACTGTTCATGTAACTAATGTACAAATCTGTCTAGATCATATCAAAGTCTTATTTTAGATCATTAATTATTGTTAGCTATCTGATTACCCTAGTGCCATTAGAGTGTTCACAAGGTTGAACACTATGTACTATCTGATGACCCTAGTGCCATTAGAGTGTTCACAAGGTTGAACACTATGTACTATCTGATTACCCTTCTTGCCATTAGAGTGTTCACAATGTTGGACACTATGTACTATCTGATGACCCTAGTGCCAATAGAGTGTTCACAAGGTTGGACACTATGTACTATCTGATGACCCTAGTGCCATTAGAGTGTTCACTAGGTTGAACACTATGTACTATCTGATGACCCTAGTGCCAATAGAGTGTTCACAAGGTTGGACACTATGTACTATCTGATGACCCTAGTGCCATTAGTCCTGTTTGGCAAGTTAAGAATCATGTCCAAGATAGTATAGATAACTTTTAAAACATAGTTTTATAGTTGGTGTACATCCATTGTAGACATTAGGGCACACTCAGGTCAAGTAGTATAGTTCACGATTACAAAGTCAGTACTAGGGCATACATTAATCGTCATACTTATTACAGAATGTATATCAATCTGTGAAAGCAGATAACGATATCAAGGGCATTTCTTTAGCTACAGTTGATGCAAATTTTATGACAGATGAGTAATTTAAAAACGTTCGCAAATTTAATATAAATGCTAAATGAGTTCAGTAAAATATTTGTAAAACTACAGAATAAAAACAACTGTTGTCATCTGATCGGAACACTAAAATATTCTACTGAAACATTTGGTATCAATAGTAAATTTATATAGTCATCAGGAGGTTCATCTACATTTGGGATTTTTTTTTCTGCAAATGACAGAGTCAAATGAACAAAATGAATTGAATAACAAAAATAGAGGAATTTCCAACTGTTTAAAAAGATGGAAAGTGCACAATATATTAATTATTGGAAATATAACTAACAAATAAAACATTGGCGTTTCTGAAACTTATATACCTGAAACAAGGTAGACTATTTTGGTCTTGCAAGATTAGTCTCCCTTTGACCATTCTTGCATGAGTAACTTATCAAGCGTTTCAGAGTTCCTGCTGTTTAAGTCACATGACCCTAATTCATATATTTTATATTTTGTTAATAATTAATAGAGGATTGATGGAACTGTAAGGTGAGGATAGGTTGTAATTATTTGGCAATTAATTCCTAAGGCAAGTTGCTAATGAGCTGTGTTTTACTTGTAAAGTTTAGATATTTTATTTATTCGTGTACATACTTTGTTTACATGATTGATGACAGCATATTTACTTTATGACAGTTGTTCTAAGAATTCACTGTTTTTATCGAATTGTGCACCTTATGTTTGCAGTTAACACAGATAACCAGCTCACCGTGTAAATGGGGTATGAATGAATCGGGAATTCAATCCACATGTATTATTGTATATGTAATATATGTGACATTGTAATATTTTATGTTTTATATGTTTTAATTGATCTATGTTAAATAACCATTGGGTTGGCCACTAGACAAGAATACAAAGATATGTTGTTTAACGTATTGCATAATGATGTAATTGTATTTAATAATGATATATGTAAAATGTATTTAGTGTGGTTATATTCGTTTATTTCAGGGCTTGAGATATATTCGGAGAGATGTTCCGGTAGCAGTGTTCGACAAATTGCTATAGTGCAATAGTGATTACTAGATGTTGAACAGTTCATGAGGGTCATTAATATTCATGTTGAACTAATCATATGACAGTGTGCTATGAATTAAAGGTGTGATAAGTATAAGTAAAAGTATACATTATAGTTAATGACATCATTCATACAAAATGGACAAACTTGATTAAACAATAAGTCGAACTAACCTAGTCTTGGACTGATCCTTTATAATATTTATTAAGAGCATAAGCCATAAAACGACCAGGTACCATTCCCTCTTACAGTTCTAGAAAATCCCAAGTTGAAATTAATTAATTTAATATATAAATGTATATACGTGCATTGATGGGAAGTAAACCTTATAAAACTAGTAAAAAACAGTAATAAAGTGTCTCGAAAATGGGGGATTAAAAATAATCAATTTAAACATGTTTGTAAAAGCAATTAAAGCAAGATGGGATAAACGACTATCAAATAATGAAAATGCTGAGGATTGGTAACGTATATGCATTAACACATTAGATAAAATGCGCAGACAGTTAATATTTTAAAATATGAAAATGATTACATTTAATACACAAAATAATTGTCCTTAAAATAGTTTTTTATAATATTAGTCATGGCAAGGTACAGATAATGAGAGAAAAAAGAAGCATTATACAACTAGATATTATGTACCAATTCGAATATAAACACAATAATAAAACATTTTTATATACAGAATGGTATTCAAAAGGCATAAAATACGCCACACAAATATTTGATAAAATGCAATATATTCAATATATATTTTAAATATCATACTTGAATTGAAAGCATACCAAAAAGATAAAAACAGAAATTGAACGCTGGCAGTATAGCTTATAATAATACACAACTAAATATACTGCAGCACATCCGTCATTTGAAGAGCCTAAACATTTTTTTATACACCATACACTTAAAAACACACACAGTAATGTCACAATCAAATAATAATATTAAATGGGAATTAAAATGTACAAACATCAATCGGGAAGTTTTACATAAACCGTACCTTTTAGATTTTTAATAGATACAAAAATACAAATATAAAATGCAAATTATATCCAACAACAAATTCCTATATAAATACAACAAAATTATGTAATACAAGTTGATGTGATTTCTGTGTCATGAATGTCGAAACTAACACACATCTAGTATATCTTAAAAAACTTGAAGTATATCTTAATGATGAACAATCAACAATAAAGTTTAATTATATATTTTGGATATACTGAATGGAGTAGTTATTCAAACGTGTTAAATACTTAATTGATTCATGCCAAATATTTATTTTCAAAAACAAATATACAAAAACAATTCCCATGCTTGTAAATTTTAACAAATATTAAAAACATGTTGGAATGATAGAAAGAGCCATACCAATGGCAAACTATGAAATTGGACAACATAACGGCAACTGGTACAAATTACAACTGATTTACGGACACCACCATGCTGAGTGTAGACTTAGAGTATCAAGCACGTATCCTCTCGACAATAACGTCTTTCTCTCATCTACTATTCCTTCTATATTCCCTACATACACAAACCTATTTCTTATATTATGCATGCAGACATTTTATATTCATATTACATACTTATATGACAACACTTAATGACAAGCTTATAAGTTGTATGTATAACAAACAAATAATGTGATTATATTCAGACAGTAAAAACTGTATAAGTGGTCACCTCTATTAAGCAGTCACTTGTCTTAAGTAGCCACATTCACTATTTCCCAATTCTAAGCTTTCAGAACAAAGTAACAAGTATTAAGCAACCACTTGTCTTAAAGGGCCACTTTTGCTCCTTCCACTGACTGGCTGCTTAAGACAGGTTTGACTGTACTTAAAAAAATCTCATTATTGTGAATGGTTTTTATTTCATTAGAATTCAAAAACATAGTCTGAATACTCATGTTGATATATAACTGTACATCTTAGCATGATACTGATCTATATTATTGTGATATGAACAATGTGTTGTTATTTACATGCATGTATAATGAGAAATAAAATATAAATTAATCGATCTGGCGAGATCAGAAACGTGTCCGAGATATTGCTGGTATAGACAATGAAACACAATTATTGTAAGTGACTCAATATTTGTATTTACAGATAAACTAACGTGACATTTCATTCAATAAACACGGTTTGAATTCTGTGACTTTTATTGGACAAATAAGAAGAAAATGAAACAATGATAGCTATTTACTTTAAAATAAAAGCAGTATTTTATTATCATTTTTTTGTTACTGACCCGCTACGTAAATATGAATAGTCGATTTGACAAATAGTAAATTATAACTTTTTTTAAATATAAATAAAACATCGGACCTCATTTAGAGTAGTTACATTTTTACGTGTAACGTTTTATAATAACACCGTGCGTCGTTTCGACGCATGTAAGCGGTTTCAAAGAGGGTGGTTTAAAAATATATAAGTAAACAACTCTTTACGTGTCGCTATATATAATAGATATGTAAATGCTCATTGGTATATCTGTGTTTCCCTAGATAGCATCATATCTGCTGTTTTTATTGGTTCGTTTTCCTTGAATTCAAAGCGGGTGGTAGTATTGAAGTATTATGCCTTTTTGCATCTGGATTTTAAAAATAAAATTTCTTGCTTTTGAATGTAATTATTTAAGTTTTTAAGTATCAGTTTCTTATTAATATTCTTATAATAGCTCGTTGCTATGTTGTCGTCAAGTGAGCACGGTTGCGTACTAAACTGACAGTGTGGGTCCTGACTGATAATAACTCGGTAGAAATAAGCAACAGCATTAGAATATTGCAATATTTCATTACATAGGATCAAATCCATTGTTTCCAGTTTTTATCCTACACTTGAATAAATGGAATTATAGTCAGACGCTTTATCAAAAAGATGAACCATTTAGGAATTTTCAGTTTTATGGAGAAGATCTGTACGATTCTTTTGATGGTCAAAAGTGCTTTTTAAAGACATTTTGTATTGCCTGTCCTCTGTGGAAATCCACTAAGCCATTAAAGGGGTCATTATATGACCGCTCTCATCCACTGAAACGGCAGAATATTTGTTTGATTGAAATTGATATTCCTGAACCCATCACGAGTTGTGACGATGCATTTTCAAATCTTAAGGAAATGCTTACACAACAAAAATATATAAAGTGTTTGTTAATTAAAGTGCCATCCCTATGTGTAGGGAAAGCCACAATAGGCTTATGACACACAGTTACTTTCCGAAAATTATTCTTGCAAGGCTTCAGGGTGTTAGACATTCGGAACCCCTTAATTTAACTAGTTGCTTGGTAAGCAACCGACTGCATCAGAGAAAAGCCAAGTACTAACCTGGATTCCAACTCTCGACCTTCCGTTTCCGAGGCAGATGACTTAACCACTATGTCACGAAATAACGGTATTTAATTACTTTGTTAAATAATGGTACATAATGGTTCACTCACACACGTGCGTAATTGATAAGAAACTAAACTTAGGTACCAAGATAAAATGGTCGGTCCGAGATATTTTTAACGTGTGCTCAATATCAACGTATTTCCTCAATGATGTCACAAGATAATACATATATGATTTTCAATTTTAATAACTAGAAAAGTGATCAACTTAATCACCCCGTAATAGGTCTGTGAATGTCGGAGTGTGCCTTCTCTCAACAAACCGTATACATACTGAACGGAGCAGATAACCCACAACTTTTATATTTCCAATTGCTCCTTCAAAACATTAAGTAACGTTATTAAAATTGTAGACGACATTAACAGACAATTATATATTTTTTTTACATAACCTAAATGTTCTTTCTTATTCGAGTTCGATTTTCAAGGCAATTATTCTGGTACTTTTTGATAAAATACAGAAAATATCAGGTGCATAAAATATCTGGTGGTGGGTTAGCTGTTCTGTGCAACACACACGCATATATATATACCAGGTTATCTATATCACACCGCAGTCTCAGTCTCAACTATGATATTAAATCTTAAACTTAAAAAACTATATTAATTGAAAACTTAAAGAAGAAAATATGTCCTACGAATGAAGCAAACTTGAAGGTATTTTTGGAAAAAAAAGTAGGTCTTTTTCTTCATTTATTTAAAACAAAACGACATTCTTCAAATTTCTTCAGGCAAACATTTTATTTAAAATATAGGTCATGACATGAATTTTTGATGCCTTGTTTTTTTAATTTTTTCGAAGATACGCCAAAAGTGAAAATTCATAGTCGTCAATAACGAGTGTCAAGGGGAATGGTTCATGCACTCGTTATTGACGCCTGTAATTTTTAACTTTTGGGGGTAGCTTCGAAAAATTGAAATGAAATACAAAAATATCAAGTCTCATTCATGACATTTTGACAGTAGAAGATAGAGATTATATTATTAACGTAAATTAACTTTCTTTGAAATCAGATGACATTTTCAGCATTTAAATAACATGTATGTAAGTGGTAAGTTTTCAAAGTATCTGTGTGTTTATTTTATTCAGTACATGTCAGCGTTTTTCAGTATCGATTAAGTATTTAAGCACGTATATTGTCATTTTTAGCGTTCCTAGTGAGAAAAAATACATATCTCAATAGTGAAATGAATGTCAACAGAAATTTACATTCAAATATAAATATGTATTAAATTATTTGCTTACAATTGACAATTTCGCTCTTAGACAACCACCTTTATGTCCTTACATTCATTTTTTAATTCAAAGTTTGATCATTAAAACATTTGTCCATATCATAAAAGCTAGGACGTTGTTTACCCTTTCAATTTTGACAAAAGTCACAATCGCTTCACGTCATCGCGTCTTTCAGCTTCTCCCAGAACAATAAACGATCTGCCTCGTTGTCTGACCATTCTATAAAAGTTGTTGTCGTCTGACGCAGCAACTTCAGAGATTTGTTGATATAACGTGTTTCCGGTTTTTGAAGCATGATGACAATAAGCTCTGTTCCGTCTTCTATATGTTTAGTGTGCGCCAACTTTAACTCAAACGTGCCCCATCCGCTCTTGGCAAATTCATTCGTGAGAATAATGATGATTTTCCTGCTGTCTTCCATACACATTGTTATGTTATCATGAATATATTTACCCGCTATAAAATTTCTATCATGAATACAAAGTTTGTATCCGTTCTGTTCTTCCAACATGGGAAGTAGTTGATCGTAGACCCACTCGTGGTCGATTTGGTTATATCCAACAAAAGCATCGAAGACAAAATCATGCCCCTCTAACTTTTGATACTGTCGTCTATACCGGTAAAGAAGTATATAGTGTTTTATATTCCATCTATTTTTGTAAACAATAATTGAAATAACCAAAAAACTGACTAGAGTTATGCCGAGAACTCCGACCCAAATTGTTGCGCCCAATTGATGACACTCCATGTACGTAAATGACATATTTGAGAGAAGTTTACCTTTCATGTGCGATGGAAAAGCGCAAACATAACCATTTGGATAGTTCTGAATCTTAACATTATTTATATGGTTACGTAGCCAACTGATAAATGGATTTAATGCACATTGGCAAACAAATGGGTTGTTTGACATATCAAGTATCTGTAAGTTCTTACTAGGCAGATCACCTGGATTAATTGCTAGTATTTGATTACTATTTAAAAACAGTTTCGACACATTTTCATATGCTGAAAAGTTGATTGAAGTTATTCTGTTGCTAGAAAGCCTCACATAACGTAACCTTGGTTTGAGTTTTATTATCTGTATAGGAAAATGTTGTAAATGGCAATACACCATACTCAATTTTGTCAAATTTGACAAATGACTCAACAAATTCGCCAACCAGTCGTCGGTTTGACCGTTGAAATTGATATAACCTATATCTAAATGGTCTAAATAGGGAATGTGCATAAATGTTTCATTTGGGTTTACAAACATATCTTTTGCTTTGGCGTTATTTCGAATATTAAGATATTGTAACGTCGGTGACCGGAACGCCTTTGGGTAAATTTTTAAATAAGAGAGTCTCATATTATATAACAGTAGAAAAGCCATATTGTTTAACTCAGATAAGAAATCGGTTTGAACTTCCACTATATAGTTTTCAGCGAGGTTAAGAAAAACTAAGGTTTTAAGGCATTTGAAATTTGTAGAATTAACAGAGCGTATCTTGTTTCTCTGGATCAGTAAAGTTAAGATTGAGGGTGTATAAGTTTTTTGCAAAATGTTATCGCAAAAGTTAGGAAAGGTCTGAAGGTCATTAGACGATAGTATCAGCGTCTCTAAATGTTCCAGTGCAGGTACTTGAAATGTTGTAACTCGATTGTTTTTAAGATAAAGAAGTTGTAACTTTTTAAACATTTGAAACATGTCTTGGTATATGGTTGTTAAACCATTGTAACCCAGAGAAAGAATAGCTAAATTGTTTTCAGTAATGTTTGAGAAAATAGTTTTAGGGATATGTAATAATGACATTGAGTTGAGATAGAGACTCCTCAAACTCTCTTTCTTTGACAATAGTTGCAGAAGTTTCTCAAGTTGATTTAACGGTATGTTATTTCCAGACAGGCTTAGATTTCGCAAATTTATAAATCCGCTGAACGCGTTGGCTGTAATATGTTGTATACCGTTCTGTTCCAGTGTCAAGTTTTCAATGTTTACAACACTAATGTTTTCAAATGTCACATTGCTTACAATCGGCAAGTAGTTCTTGTTAAATATCAGACGGTGTATCTGTTGTCCAAGTTTCGGAATGTACGTTAGATTACGTCCATGTCCAGAGCAGTTCGCTGTGTCCAAATGTATACGGCACAACTTTCTGGCTGTTAGTACGTTGATGTTAGTGTAAGCTATTGATCCATCAAAGAAACACAAAGCAATCAACAGTGTTGCACCCAACGTAAACGATAAGTTAGTCTGTACAAACGCCATTGTCTTAAATCTGATAGATGTGCCTCTTTTATTATTGTTATTCTGAAAAATTAAATTAAATTATTTATCATATATATATATATATATATATGATAATATTAAGACAATTACTAATATCTGATAATAGGATACTTAGAACAAACATAAAGCATCAAACAGAAGAAAATAGTTGACTCTGTTTGATTGAGTTCATGAGATATGAAACATGCAACATTGCAACCCCCCACTACTCCCCTTTCCAAACTTATTTAAAAACACTTTATAAAGTTATTTAAGATGCACTTTAGATATGCTTATGATTTTAAACTAACAAAATAAAATATGTTTTATCTTACTTTTATTATAAGTTATGCCTTCATTTCCAATACCAAATATGTTGTCGTCTTCATTGGAATGATTAAACTCAGGAATAATTATCTAAGTAAGATTGTACTTTCTTTCTTGCTTTGTTTGCTATTTAATTTCCGGAGACAGGAAAAAGAACAAAGCAAACCACTCGTATCGTAAAAAATAAAGATCAGAACTTGAGTGTCAGGCCAATCGTTGTGTTTTTGTGATATTTCATGTTGGGTTTAAACATTGAATTTTTTTTTTCAAACTTGGATAATACTTTACTCAGATGTAGTTATGACGTTTTGTGACGAACCTCCAGGTCCGTATTGTTGATGGACAGAGAATGAGTGACTAACCCCGAGGTCCGTATTGTTGATGGACAGAGAATGAGTGACTAACCCCGAGGTCCGTATTGTTGATGGACAGAGAATGAGTGACTGACCCCCAGGTTCGTGACGTTGGTGGACAAAGAATGAGTGACTGACCCCAGGTCCGTATTGTTGATGGACAGAGAATGAGTTACTAACCCCCAGGTCCGTATTGTTGATGGACAGAGAATGAGTGACTGACCCCCAGGTTCGTGACGTTGGTGAACAGAGAATGAGTGACTGACCCCCAGGTTCGTGACGTTGGTGGACAGAGAATGAGTGACTGACCCCAAGGTTCGTGACGTTGGTGGTCAAAGAATGAGTGACTAACCCCCAGGTTCGTGACGTTGATGGACAGAGAATGAGTGACTGACCCCCAGGTTCGTGACGTTGGTGGACAGAGAATGAGTGACTGACCCCAAGGTTCGTGACGTTGGTGGACAGAGAATGAGTGACTGACCCCAAGGTTGGTGACGTTGGTGGACAGAGAATGAGTGACTGACCCCTATGTTCGTGACGTTGGTGAACAGAGAATGAGTGACTGACCCCTAGGTTCGTGACGTTGGTGGACAGAGAATGAGTGACTGACCCCCAGGTTCGTGACGTTATTGGACAGAGAATGAGTGACTGACCCCCAGGTTCGTGACGTTGGTGGACAGAGAATGAGTGACTAACCCCCAGGTCCGTATCGTTGGTGAAGAGAGAATGAAAGACTTAACCGTAGGTCCGTAGCATTGGTGGAGAGATACTTAGTGACTTCCCCCAGGTCAGTGCGGTTGGTGGCCAGAGACTGAGTGACTGACCTCAAGGTACGTACAGTTGGTGGACAGAGAATGAGTGACTGACCTCCAGGTCCGTACCGTCGTTGGCCAAAAAATTAGTGACTATCCCTAGGTCCGAACTGTTGGTGGAAAGAGAATACGTAACTAACCCCTAGGTCCGAACTGTTGGTGGACAGAGAAAACGTGACTAACCCCCAGATCTGTACCGTTGGTGGACAGAGACTGGGTGACAACCACAAGGTCTGTACCGTTGGTTGACAGAGAATGAGTGACTGAACCCCAGGTCTGTACCGTTGGTGGCAAGAAAAAGAGTGACTATCCACCCGTGCCGTTGGTGGACAAAGAATGAGCTACTAACCCATCCCCCCCCCCACCCCATATCCGTACCGTTGGTAGACAGAGAATGAGTTACTAACCCCCAGGTCCGTACTGTTGGTGGACAGAGAATGATTAACTACCCCCAATGTCGGTACCGTTGGTGGACAGAGAATGAGTGACTTACCCCCAGGTCCGTACCGTTGGTGGACAGAGATTGAATGACTGGCCTCCATGTCAGTACTTTTGGTTGACAGAGAATGAGTAACTAACACCAAGGTCCGTACCGTTGGTAGACAGGCAATGAGTAACTAACCCCTAGGTTCGTACCGTTGGTGAACAGAAAATGAATGACTTACCCTGAGGTCCGTACCGTTAGTGGACAGAGAATTAGTGACTAACCCCCAGGTCCGTATCGTTGGTGAAGAGAGAATAAAAGACTTAACCGTAGGTCCGTAGCATTGGTGGAGAGATACTTAGTGACTTCCCCCAGGTCAGTGCGGTTGGTGGCCAGAGACTGAGTGACTGACCTCCAGGTACGTACAGTTGGTGGACAGAGAATGAGTGACTGACCTCCAGGTCCGTACCGTCGTTGGCCAAAAAATTAGTGACTATCCCTAGGTCCGAACTGTTGGTGGAAAGAGAATACGTGACTAACCCCTAGGTCCGAACTGTTGGTGGACAGAGAAAACGTGACTAACCCCCAGATCTGTACCGTTGGTGGACAGAGACTGGGTGACAACCACAAGGTCTGTACCGTTGGTTGACAGAGAATGAGTGACTGAACCCCAGGTCTGTACCGTTGGTGGCAAGAAAAAGAGTGACTATCCACCCGTGCCGTTGGTGGACAAAGAATGAGCTACTAACCCCCCCCCCCCCCCCCACACACACACACCCCATATCCGTACCGTTGGTAGACAGAGAATGAGTTACTAACCCCCAGGTCCGTACTGTTGGTGGACAGAGAATGATTAACTACCCCCAATGTCGGTACCGTTGGTGGACAGAGAATGAGTGACTTACCCCCAGGTCCGTACCGTTGGTGGACAGAGATTGAATGACTGGCCTCCATGTCAGTACTTTTGGTTGACAGAGAACGAGTAACTAACACCAATGTCCGTACCGTTGGTAGACAGGCAATGAGTAACTAACCCCTAGGTTCGTACCGTTGGTGAACAGAAAATGAATGACTTACCCTGAGGTCCGTACCGTTAGTGGACAGAGAATTAGTGACTAACGCCCAGGTCCGTACAGTTGATGGACAGAGAATACGTGACTTACCCTCAGGTCCGTACTGTTGATGGACAGAGAATGAGTAACTAACCCCCATGTCTGTACCGTTGTTGAACAGAGAATGAGTGATTAACCCCCAGGTCAGTACCGTTGGTGAACAGAGAATGAGTGACTAAAACCCAGTTTCTTACCGTTGGCGGACAGGGAATGAGTGACTTACCCCAGGTCCTTACCGTTGGTGGACAGAGAATGAATGACTAACCCCAAAGTCCGTACCGTTGGTAGACAGAGAATGAGTGACTAATCCCAAGGCCCGTACCGTTGGCAGACAGAGAATGACTGACTAAACCAAAGGTCATTACCGTTGGCTGACAGAGAATGAGTGACTTACCCCCAGGTCTTTACCGTTGGTGAACAGAGAATGAGTTACTAACCCTCAGGTCCGTACCGTTGGTGGACAGATAATGAGTGACTAATCCCCAGGTCCGTACCGTTGCTGGACATAGAATGAGTGACTTACCCCAGGTCCGTAACGTTGGTAGACAGAGAATGAGTGATAATCCTACAGGTCCGTGCCGCTGGCGGAAAGAGAATGAGTGACTACCCCCAGGTCCATACCGTTGGCGGACAGAGAATGAGTGACTTGCCCCAGGTCCTTACCGTTGGTCGACAGAGAATGAGTGACATGCCCCCAGGTCCGTACCGTTGGCGGACAGAGAATGAGTGACTTCCCCCAGGTCAGCGCTGTTGGTGGCCAGAGACTGAATGACTAACCCCCAGGTCCGTACCGTTGGTGGACAGAGAATGAGTGACTAACGCCCATGTCCGTACAATTGGTGGACAAAGAATACGTGACCAACCCCCAGGTCCGTACCGTTGGTGAACAGAGAATGAGTGGTTACTCCTATGTCCTTACCGTTGGTGGACAGAGAATAGGTGACTACCCCCAGGTCAGTACCGTTGGTGAACAGAGAATGAGTGACTAAAACCCAGTTTCTTACCGTTGGCGGACAGGGAATGAGTGACTTACCCCAGGTCCTTACCGTTGGTGGACAGAGAATGAATGACTAACCCCAAAGTCCGTACCGTTGGTAGACAGAGAATGAGTGACTAATCCCAAGGCCCGTACCGTTGGCAGACAGAGAATGACTGACTAAACCAAAGGTCATTACCGTTGGCTGACAGAGAATGAGTGACTTACCCCCAGGTCTTTACCGTTGGTGAACAGAGAATGAGTTACTAACCCTCAGGTCCGTACCGTTGGTGGACAGATAATGAGTGACTAATCCCCAGGTCCGTACCGTTGCTGGACATAGAATGAGTGACTTACCCCAGGTCCGTAACGTTGGTAGACAGAGAATGAGTGATAATCCTACAGGTCCGTGCCGCTGGCGGAAAGAGAATGAGTGACTACCCCCAGGTCCATACCGTTGGCGGACAGAGAATGAGTGACTTGCCCCAGGTCCTTACCGTTGGTCGACAGAGAATGAGTGACATGCCCCCAGGTCCGTACCGTTGGCGGACAGAGAATGAGTGACTTCCCCCAGGTCAGCGCTGTTGGTGGCCAGAGACTGAATGACTAACCCCCAGGTCCGTACCGTTGGTGGACAGAGAATGAGTGACTAACGCCCATGTCCGTACAATTGGTGGACAAAGAATACGTGACCAACCCCCAGGTCCGTACCGTTGGTGAACAGAGAATGAGTGGTTACTCCTATGTCCTTACCGTTGGTGGACAGAGAATAGGTGACTACCCCCAGGTCTGTACCATTGGTGGACAAAGAATGAGTAACTAACCCCCAAGTCTGTACCGTTGGTGGACAGAGAATGAGCGAGTACCCCCAGGTCCGTACCGCTGATGGACAGAAAATGATTGAATAACCCAAAGGTCCGTTCCGTTGGTGGACCGAGAATGAGTGACTGACCTCCAGGTCCGTACCGTTGGCGGACAGAGAATGAGTGACTAACCCACAGGTCCTTACCGTTGGTGAACAGAGAATGATTGACAAACCCCAAATCTGTACCGTTGGTGGACAGAGAATGAGTGACTAAGCGCCAGGTCCGTACTGTTGATGGACAGAGAATAAGTGACTAAGCGCCAGGTCCGTACCGTTGGTGACAGAGAATGAGTGACTAACTCCCAGGGCCGTACCGTTTGTGAACAGAGAATGAGTGACAACCCCAAGGTCTGTACTGTTGGTGGACAGAGAATAAGTGACTAACCCCTAGGTCCGTACCGTTGTTAGACAGAGAATGAGTGACCTACCCCCAGGTCCGTACCGTTGGTGGACAGAGAATGAGTGACTAACCCCCAGGTCCGTACTGTTGATGGACAGAGAATGAGTGACTAAGCGCCAGGTCCGTACCGTTGGTGACAGAAAATGAGTGACTAACTCCCAGGGCCGTACCGTTTGTGAACAGAGAATGAGTGACAACCCCAAGGTCTGTACTGTTGGTGGACAGAGAATAAGTGACTAACCCCTAGGTCAGTACCGTTGTTAGACAGAGAATAAGTGACCTACCCCCAAGTTCGTACCGTTGGTGGACAGAGAATGAGTGACTAACCCCTAGGTCCGTACTGTTGATGGACAGAGAATGAGTGACTAACCCCAAGGTCTGTACTGTTGGTGGACAGAGAATGAGTGACTAACCCCCAGGTCCGTACCGTTAGTGGACAGAGAATGAGCGACTGGCCTCCATGTCCGTACCGCTGGTGGACAGGAAATGAGTTACTAACCACCAGGTCCGTTCCGTTGGTGGACAGAGAATGAGTGACTATCCCCAGGTCAGCGCCCCCAGGGCCGTACCGTTGATGGACAGAGAATGAGTGACAACACCCCAAGTCCGTACCGTCCGTGGACAGAGAATGAGTGACTATCCCCAGGTCAGCGCCGTTGGTGGCAAGAAACTATGTGACTAACCCCCAGGCCTGTTACATTGGTGGACAGAGAATGAGTGACTATCCCCAGGTCAGCGCCGTTGGTGGCAAGAAACTATGTGACTAACCCCTAGGCCTGTTACGTTGGTGGACAGAGAATGAGTGACTGACCTCCAGGTTAGTAACATTGTTGGCCAAAAAATGAATGACTAACCCCAGGTCCGTACAGTTGGTGGCCAGAAAATAAGTGACTACCTCCAGGTCCGTACCGTTGTTGGCCAGAACTAGTGACTACCCCCAGGTCCGTACCGTTTGGGGACAAAAAATGAGTCACTTACTCCAGGTCCGTACCGTTGGTGGACAGAAAATAAGTGACTGGCCTCTACGTCCGTACTGTTGGTGGACAGAGAATGAGTAACTAACACCCAGGTCCGTACCGTTGGTGGAGAGAAAATGAGTGACTGACCTCCAGGTCCGTACCGTTGGTGGACAGAGAATGAGGTACTGACCTCCAGATCCGTACCGTTGGCGGACAGAGCACGAGTGACTGACCTCCAGGTCAGTACCGTTGGTGGACTTAGAATGAGTGACTGACCCCCAGGTCCGTACCGTTGGTGGACAAAGAAATGCTCGAAAATTTGTGACAACCTATCTTGACTTGCCGCCATGTTCATATTGTTTACATGAAGGTTCAACGGTAGGGTCATGTTAGTTAGACCGGCTCAGTAGAGAAAGCATTAAAAACAAAATGTGACATTTGCTGTGATACATTTTATCTAGATTATAAATTTCTATTCAATGATCAAAAACATGTATATATCTCCATCACGATGCTTATAAACGTGCATAACAGAGTGTGGTTATATTAGTATTGAACTGGTAACTTTCGATAACCTCGGTTACAATATTTGTTTATCCCAGAACCCGGTATCTCCCGAAACAGGTATATTAACTCGCAATGAAAATACAGGGGATTATATGCCGCTCCCACAATTCAACAATTGAACACTTGCTAAACTGTGACGTTATTCAAACAGGCAAGCAATCAGCCATGCAGGCAGGCAGGCAGACAGGCAGGCAAGCAGGCAGGCAGGGAAGCAGGTAGCCATGCAGACAGGCAGGCAGGCAGTCAAGCAAGCAGCTATGCAGACAGACAGATAGGCAGGCAGGCAAGCAAGCAGTCATGCAGGCAGGCAGGCAGGCAGGCAGGCAGGGCAGGCAGGCAGGCTGGCGGGCAGGCAGGCATGCAGACAGGCAAGCAGTCATGCAGGCAGGCAGGCAGGGGCAGGCAAGCAAGCAGTCGTGCAGGCAGGCAGGCTGACAAAAAGTCATGCAGGCAGGCAGGCAGGCAAGCAAGCAGTCATGCAGGCAGGCAGGCAGGCATGCAAGCAGGCAGGGCCAGGCAAACAAGCAAGCAGCCTTGCAGACAGGCAGGCAGGCAGGTAAACAGTCATGCAGGCAGGCAGGCAGGCATGCAGGCAAGCAATCAGTCATGCAGGGGCAGGCAAGCTAGCAAGCAGCCATACAGGCAGGCAGGCATGCAGGCAAGCAGTCATGCAGGCAGGCAGGGGCAGGCAAGCAAGCAGCTATACATGCAGGCAAGCAGGTAAGAGGAAAAAATGCAGGCAGACAGGGACAGGCAAGCAAGCAGTCATGCAGGCAGGCAGGCACGCAGGCACGCATGCAAGCAAGCAGTCATGCAGGCAGCCAGGGGCAGGCAAGCAAGCAGTCATGCAGACAGAAAAGTAGGCAGGCAGGCAGGCAGGCAGGCAGGCAAGCAAGCAGTCATGACGTCAGGCAGACAGGCAGGCAGGCAAGCAAGCAGTCATGCAGGCAGGCAGGTAGGCAGACAGGTAAGCAGGCAGGCAGGGTGGCAGGCAGGCAGGCAGGCAGGCAGACAGGTAAGCAGGCAGGCAGGAAGGCAAGCAGGCAGGCAGGCAGGCTGGCAGGCAGGCAGGCAGGCAGGCAGGCAGGCAGGCAGGCATGCAGGCAGGAAAGCAGGCAGGCAGGCAGGCAGGCAAGCAGTCAGTCATGCATGTAAGGAAGCAAGCAGGCAGGCAGGCAGGCACAGGCAGGCAGGCAGGCAGGCAGGCAGGCAAGTAAACAGGCTGGCATGGAGACAGTTAAGCAGGCAGGCAGGCAGGCAGGCAGGCAGACAGTCATCCAGGCAGACAAGCAGTTGTGCAGGCAGGCAGGCAAGCAGTCGATCATGCAGGTAGGGAGGCAAGCAGGAAGGTAGGCAGGCAGGCAGCCAAGTAAGCAGGCAGGCATGCAGACAGTAAAGCAGGCAGACAGGCAGACAGTCATCCAGGCAAGCAGTCAGTCATGCAGGTAGGGAGGCAATCAGGCAGGCAAGCAGTCAGTCATGCAGGTAGGGAGGCAATCAGGCATGCAGGCAGGCAGGCAGGCAGGCAGACAGGCAGGCATGCAAACAGACAGTTAAGCAGGCAGGCAGGCAGGCAGGCAGACAAGCAGTTGTGCAGGCAGGTAGGCAAACAAGCAGTCATACATACAGGCAGGCAGGCAGGCAAGTAAGCAGGCAGGCAGGCAGGCAGGCAAGTAAGCAGGCAGGCAGGCAGGCAGGCAGGCAGGCAGGCAGGCATGCAAACAGACAGCTTAGCAGGCAGGCAGGCAGGCAGACAAGCAGTTGTGCAGGCAGGTAGGCAAACAAGCAGTCATACAGGCAGGCAGGCAGGCAGGCAGGCAGGCAAGCAAGCCGTCATGCAGGCAGGCAGGCAAGTAAGCAGGCAGACAGGCAGGCAGGTAGGCAAGCAAGTCGTCATGCAGGCAGGCAGGCAAGCAAGCAGTCATGCAGGCAGGCAGACGGGCAGGCAGGCAGGCAGGCAGGCAGGCAGGTGGGAAGGCAGGCAGGCAAGTAAGCAGGCAGGCATGCAGACAGGCAGGCAGGCAGACAGTCATCCAGGCAGGCAGGCAGACACGCAGTTGTGCAGGCAGACAGGCAATCAAGCAGTTATGCAGACAGACAGGTAGGCAGGCAGGCAGGCAGGCAGGCAAGCTGTCATGCAGGCAGGCAGGAAGGCAGGCAGGCAGGCAGACTGGTAAGCAGGCAGACAGGTAAGCAGGCAGGCCGGTAGTGTAAAGAAGTCACGATAGATTCCAGAATTGCTATGGTTAGATTTTTTATGTAAAAGAATGATACACTCAGACCACATGACAGGAAAATGTACATATTGAAATATGTTATTAAAAGATGTTTTTAAGATTGGAGTCGGGGTATTTTACCGTGTATAACTTTATACTTAGTTTAATTTAATCATTTATTTAAGTACTGATATGTGATATATATTTACCGACACATAATGTATCGATAGGTGCTATATATTTACCGCTACATAGGTACCGATAGGTGCTTTATATTTATCGCAACATAGGTACCAATAGATTTTATATACATTTACCAACACATAGGTACCGATAGGTGCTATATTTATCGCCACATTGGTACCGATAGGTGCTAAATATTTACCGACACGTAGGTACCGATAGGTGCTATACATTTACAGCCACATAGGTACCGATAGATGTTATATATTAACCGCTACATAGGTACTGATAGGTGCTATATATTTACCAACACATAGGTATCGATAGATGATATATATTTACCAACACATAGGTACCGATAGATGATATATATTTACCGCTACATAGGTACCGATAGGTGCTATATATTTACCAACACATAGGTACCGATAGTTGAGATGAGAACGAACTTTTTAGATTCTTTATATCTGATTATAGAACCTTATTACGTTGGAAAGGTATTGGTACTAGGATGCTTACTTATATAATATCAATCTAAATGTTCTCTTTATTTTGTTACACAACATTTGACTAAAACTCATCGACAGTAACCTGTATGTAATTATAACATTCTTCACCATTTTACATGTATGTGTATTAGTCATGTATTTTTCCATGAAAAGTACTACTGAAGCGCTATCAGACAATCACTTGAAACAATGGGCAATCAGACATAGAACAATAACTTACTTCAAGGGTTCTTCACAAGTTATAAGATGCATTTCCCATGAAATAGTATATGTTTAAATATATACGTCATAACATACACAAACAGTTATAAGTCATTGGTAAAACGGAAAAAAAGGCAAAATTAAAAATAATTTGCATTGTGTTTTTTTCATTTTCAACGAAACAACTTTGGTACTAAATATATTGCATGTGAAGTAAGAGTCAACGTCATCTTAACGTCTCACTCCACAGTTACGCCCCTTTTCCCCATGTTAACATGAGTCTTACGCTTAAAAACAAGGCCTATGTAATTTGGTTTTGACATATTTTTTAAAATTGTTCATAGTACTTGTGATTTCTTGCTGCAGATAAGTAGAGCAAAAGCTGGTATAGCATATACTGCAATAAGACATCACTGGTGTTAAAAAAGTGACTTTTATAGGATTTCAACATATGCATGTATTTGAGGACTTCTTTTTTAAAAAAAAATGTCAGGGTGTCACTGCACTGTCTTTTTTTTAAAAAAAAAACAGTTATTGTGCACTTTTATGTGGGTTAACAGTCCCGCTATGAAAAATGTTTTTTTTAAATAATTCTGTGTGGAATTTTTTACCATGTAAATCCTAGACCTTATTTTATATAGAACAAAAAACAAAATGCAACTGGGTAGTAAGACCTTAAGCAAGTTTTCATCATGCAATGATCATAATTCATTATTGATCTGATTCGCCTAGCCTGACATAATATGATAATCTTACTACTATTTAAGTTTGATTAAGATAAGATAAAAAATGCAGGAGGCTAGACTGCACACAAAATGAAATAGATTTCTCTGTCGATTTAAGGGTCACATTTCAGGGGAGAAATAACACATTATGTGAGCTCAGGGACTCATCCGTAAGTAAGTAATATGTAAGCTTGGTGAAGATCAAAGGAACATAACAGACGCACGAGTGCATATAACTTAGAAGTGACCAGAGGGCGATAACAAAAAACATACAAACAACACATTAAGCCTTTGGCACACGTTCAGTACATTGGCTTGGCAGCAATTCTGACGAAATGTAGTAAACTGGCCTCCCTTGCTTTCGCAACTGTCGGCCGTTGGAACATACTTGGGTTTTATTGCACAACTCATATGTATTGGACATGCATTTTCAAGCTCAGAAACACCAATTTTTAACCCTGGTTCAATTAGAAGGCCGTCAACGAGTCTTGCAAATATGTGCACACGTTCAGTGCATTGGCTGGGCAGCTATTTTGACGAAATGTAGTAAACTGGCATCCGTATTAAATCTTTATTGTGAAAATAAAATAATTGCAGAAAAGCTGAAAATTGACTTGATTATAACAATTGATAAGACTCTTTCTTTGGATGAACATGACGATAAAAGTCATCAAAAATATATAATATAATTATATTATTATGTGTTTATCACGTGTTAAGTTCTTTCTCTCCATTCCTACGAGAAACTTGTTTTAAATGCCTATAGTGTATACCAACTTGATGATTGTTGCGTTGTTTAAGAATCGAACTGCAAGACCCATTCTTGATAAAACGGCTTGACAACACCTTCTGGTGAACTGGTTGCTTTCCCTGAAAGGATTAAGTTTTAAAAAGCAGGCCTTTAGTATAAAACGTTGCATAACGTTACTCCGTCGTATGCTAGAGATGTATTATCCTGTATACTGTATTAATGTCAAGACATCTAGGTTCCCAACCAGACACAAATGCGTGTGTATTTCTCCAACACACCGTGAATCATCTAGACGATCCTTTAGGTATTCGGAATAAAAATGAGGAATAATCACTCATTAAAGGTAAAAATGTCAATTTAATGAATTTGCGATGGGTTACACCACCAGTTCATTATCTCAGACTCATAACAATTAGTTCATAGCTTACCAAGTGTCACAAGTACATTTTATATTTATCAATGTTTTAGGTTAAAGCATATTTATTCCTTCAAATTTACATCCATAAAAATCAGTTTAAGTATAACTATGATTTAGAAAAGGAGATACAATCTTATCAGGTTCTTCTACTTTCATACTTTTGTAGGTCCACCTGGCATTGTTGAATAACTCATATAATCATAATTTATTGTTTCCATGTGACTGTCGGGCTCTATAAGCTCAGTCGGTTACGCGTCTGACTATCAATCCAGAGGTCGTGAGTTCAAATCCCCGCCCGGCAACAGTCTCCGTGATGATTGGTTTACGACATTGTGTCTCATTATCATTTGTCTCTCATCGCTGATTCACTTGGGAACATTATTAGTTACTTGCGGAGATGAGGTGTGCTCGAGTACTGGTTAACCTTTAAGGATCCCAGCTAGTGGCTAGTTTAACTGATCGTCTGTTACCCCTCGATAGCATAAAATGACGCTAAATATTCAATCAATCAATCAATCAACCAATCAATCATCGTATGACTGTGTTATTTAGCGCATTTGTGTAAACAGTATCTTTTTGATTGAGGGTCTCATGGAAGATTGACTTGTTCAAATTGAGGCATCTCGTCTATTCAGTTCTAATCTGTTCATAAAAGGCTTCCATGTTCGAAAGTTATAAAAACGTGTTCAACGAAAATGAGAGCTTGCTGGATTACTACACACACGAGCACCAATACAAACCAAACAATGGTGAAATTGAATAATAAAAAATGGTTGATGTCATCTATCAGTAAATAATATATTTTTAAAGAGAAGTTTACATGGGCATTTCATACCAGATTCGCTAATTGCAGCAATACAAATGTGTACATCTGTACATATTGTATGGCGGACAGCGGGTATATGATTCCTAATGGAATGTTAGTGTATAAAAAACTTTATCCAACTGGTGCTTTAACTTTTATATACGGTTAGTACATATCATTGTATCATTAAAACATAAATGTTTATCATTTAAAATTTGAAGCACTAAAAAGAAGATCCATTTGTTCATCCTTTAACAGGTAGGCCATCCCTTAACAAACCGCACAAGTCATAGATAATTTTATATAAATCAATGTACGTTTTAATAGTAATGGGGAACACTGCAGATTCCATATATATTATTACACTAGCACTATCTTTATAACACTGGAAACCATTTATAAACTATTCCACTACAGATGATACTAGATGTAGTTCAAGGTCCGCAGAACATTTGACTTCCATATGTTTTAACATTGATTTAATGTGAGACCATTATTAAATAATATTGTATTAAAAATATTAGGTATAATCTACGATCAGTTAAACCAAGATGTGTTAATAGAAATATCAGATATAATCTACAATCAGTAATACTTAGCGTGTTAGCGAAAATGTTAGATATAATCTACCACTGGCAAAACTTAGCATGTTAGTGAAAATATCAGATATAATCTACCAACGGCAATACCTAGCGTGTTAGCGAATATATTAGATATAATCTACCATCGGTAATACCTTGTGTGTTAATGAAAATATTAGATATTATCTACCATCGGTAATACCTAGCGTGTTAGTGAAAATATCAGATATAATCTACTATCGGTATTACCTAGCGTGTTAGTGAAAACATCAGATATAATCTTCCACCGGTAATACCTAGCATGTTAGCGAAAATATCAGATATAATCTACCATCGGTAATATCTAGCGTGTTAATGAAAATATCAGATACAATCTACCATCGGTAATACCTAGTGTGTTAATGAAAATATCAGGTATAATTTACTATAGGTAATACCTAGTTTGTTAGGGGGAAAAAATGATATAATCTACCATCAGTAATACTTAGCATGATTGTTAAACTATCAGATATAATCTACCATCAGTAATACTTAGCATGATTGTTAAATTATCAGATATAATCTACCATCAGTAATACTTAGCATGATTGTTAAACTATCAGATATAATCTACCATCGGTAATACCTAGTGTGTTAGTGAAAATATCAGATATAATGTAACATCGGTAATAGCGTGCGTGAAAGCAAAATATCATATATAATTTACCAAAGGTAATACCAAGTGTGTGTTAGCGAAAATATTAGATATAATCTGCTATCAGTTATATATAATGTGTTAAAGAGAAAATATGAGATATAATCTACCATCAGTAAAACCTGGTGCGTAAGTGAAAATATGAGATATAATTTACCGCCGGCAATATCTAGCGTGTTAGCAAATATATTAGATGCAATCTACCATCGCTTAAACCCAACGTGTAAGTAAATTATCAGATATAATCTACCACCGGCAATGCCTAGGTTAAGCGTGTAAGGGAAAATATCAGATATAATCTACCACCGACAATACCTAGCGTGTTAGTGAAAAGATCGGATATAATCTACCACCGGTAATACCGAGCGTGTTATTGAAAATTTTAGATACTATCTACCACCGGTAGTACCTAGTGTGTTAATATCAGGTATAGATTACCATAGGTAATACCTAGTGTGTTAGTGAAAATATTGGATATAATATACCATCGGTAATACCTAGTGTGTTAGTGAAAATATCAGATATAATCTATCATTGGTAATATCTAGTGTGTTAGAGAAAATATCAGATATAATCTAGCATCGGTATTACCTAGTGCGTTAGTGAAATTATCAGATATAATTTACCATCAGTAATACCTAGTGTGTTAGTGAAAATATCAGATATAATCTTGCATCGGTATTACCTAGTGTGTTAGCGAAAATATCAGATATAATCTATCATCGGTTATACCAAGTGTGTTAGTGAAAATATCAGATATAATTTACCATCGGTAATACTTAGTGTGTTAATGAACATATCAGATATATTTTACCAGAAATAATGCCTGGAATGTCAGATATAATATATCAGCAATTATAGCTAGTGCATCAAATATCATATACACATAATATGTGTATAAATATCCAGATATAGTTTAGTTTAAACATATTTTATTTCAACCGTTACGTGTGTTTCCAATGTAATGTTATTATTTCTTTTATATTTCAAATTAAGCTATCTGTACATAATTGTCTCCGTTGATAGTCTGGTAAGTGTTTTGTAAAATAAATCTGATATAAGCGCTTAAATTGTCAGTATCCGGTGTCACTATCCCTTAACGAGGTCAACAAGCGTTTACTGACACAGAGGAAATATACTTAGTCAAAATAAAACGCTCTAAAACGTATCTATGTCGATTTTTTTTTTCTATTTAATTTGCCATAATATTATCAGAGTGTCTTGATATATAATATCAACGGTGTAATACTATTGTCCGTTAAAACAGCTACATATTTAATAAATTGCAACAATTTTTGTTAGAATCAATGTTCGGGGAGGAATTTTACTTACAATGTTTTATTCATATGAACATACATATAACGTCAGATGTAATCCGCAGCAGCAAGTCAGCAGCGGCATCGATCAGACAGAATTGTTTAAGACGATTTTGACTTGGGTGTGGTGAGACGCTGTATACAGGCAATGTATATAGAAAAGAGGTTTCTACCAACACTTACAAAATTAAAAAACAAATTAAAACAGTACATTCTGATGCTATTATAGCAAATTGAATTGCAAAAAAAAATTCAACATAGATACGGTTCGAACTTGGGTCATTTGGGTTGACAGTTCATACCGTTAACACTACGCTATTGGAACTGACAGTAGTACAATACACTTAATATTGATATCTAGTTTATGTTATAGTTTATGTAACAGATAAATCAGCTTTCATACTACAAACACCCCTTATATGGTAGGTTCCCTCTTAAAACAGAATGACGTAGTTTCAAAATAGCTGATTCGGTTTATTTTTTTTTTTATAACTTTATTACGGTTTATTATTAATGCCATATTTACATCGTTGACAAAGTTTTAGACTCGCAGTAATAGGTATGACAAAAATACATATAAAAAAAGTTTTTTTATCAGGTAAGATATTTATGCAACCACTCATTTGATACGAATGAAACTTCACTTGTGTGTTCAGCACCATCAATGGAACTCACAAACACAATAACCATAACTGTAGGTTGCAGTTTGGAAGAGTTGTGGCCCTTTTTTTACTTAATTGTTCAGGTTAGAGTTTTTTATAAGGTAATATATCTATGTCACCACTCATACGATATGACTGAAACTTCACATGTGTGTCCAGTACCACCAATGGAACGCACAGAGATAAGAACCATTAATCTGGGTTGCATTCTTACAGAGTGATGGCTCTTTTGGACTTAGAAAATTTTGTAAGATATTTTTAGAGGTTAAAGTTTTTGATTTGGTACCTATTTCATCATCCTATCATTGGACAGGAATGAAACCTCACTTGTGTGTTCAACATCCTCTAGGAAACTCATAGAGACAAAAATCATAACTCTTGATTGCATTTTGGCAGTATTATTTCCCTTTTAGACTTAGAAATTTTGTTTTTAGCAGGTTAAAGTTTGTAGTACAGGGCCTTGATCTTAGATGTTTGACAAACAGGGTAAGTTTGTAGTCCTCTCTCAAATTTGTTCAAAACCATGACCCTGGGGGCAAAATTGGCACGCCCTAAGGGATTTATTATCTTCATTTTCATGAAAGGGTATCCAGCTGTGATAAACTGTGCATGCTGGTACAAGATTATTTCAATTATAGATCCATTTAGATGAACTGGTACCGATATATTGCCCTCTGGGGTGAAGTTAGTGCATAGACCTATATGTCATGCTGAATTAATTAATATTAAGGCAATATGAGCCAGTCATTCACTTTGTTGTTTTCTGAAAAACATAACTGTTGATAATGAAAATAAATAGTGTTGGTGAATTATTTATTTTTAACAGATAAGCAATAATTATAGTTTAATTTTACAACCCCTGAGTTTTATTTGTCTTCCATTTTGGTAATTATTTCCTGAAAAAGCTGTTGTTTTAGAACAGCATCGGAAAAGTCGGGCGCGCTGTCCCTCCGACAGCTCTTGTTTTATTTATTTTAAAAAAATATATATATGATAAAATTCCATGAACACGTCTGACTAATTTGGCTTCAAGCACCATCAGGAAAAACAATAGCAACAACCTCTTCAGAATGAAGAGAGAACAGCGATGAACAAAGGTGGAGCATACTTAGGGCCCAATGTTTAGATCTTACATGTTATATCCTATTCAAGGGCTCTTGAAATTCAAGTTGTTCATTTATGACAATACAGAGATGCACTTATGACTATTATAAGATCAAGTTTTTAGTCTAAGCAGATATATATTACTTTTTATGTTATGGTAATAGGTGGTATGTAAATATACACTTATTACAACTGATTTGATATGTATATATGCGTATGTGTATACTATAGTAATGACCAATCGATTCACACGTTGCATAATTTAAATAACAAAAACATTATAAGGTAGTGGGGAAACACAGGGGTTAATAAAATGTTAGTAACATGAAACTTTAGTACCTAACTCAGGGCCGTAGCCAGAGTTTGAATTTCAAGGAGGCACAATCCTTGCTAGGGGTGTCCGGGGGAAACTAAATATGGTTATATTTTTTCAGCTAAATTATTTGTTAAGTGAAACAAATATACTGTTGTTCATATTTGTTCATATTTATCCTCTCTCTCTCTCTTCTCTCTCTCTCTCTCTCTCTCTCTCTCTCTCTCTCTCTCTCTCTCTGTTATGGTCGATGAGAGGTTAAGAACTGAGATGATATTAACGGTGAAATATACTAGTATATAAAAAGTGGTCTGTTTAAAACTTCCGTCTCATAAATCGATATCAGTCCGTGATACCGATGTTTGGTACGGTGTCCCGTTGGGGGCCATCGCGGCATAAGTAAAGTCGAAACAACGAAACTACGATGGTGAAAAGCCGAAACAACGATGGTGAAAACGCGAAACTACGATGGTGAAAAGTCGAAACAACGAAACTACGACGGTGAAAAGTCGAAATCACCATCGTAGTTTCGACTTTTCACCATCGTAGTTTCGACTTTTCACCGTCGTAGTTTCGTTGTTTCGACTTTTCACCATCGTAGTTTCGCGTTTTCACCATCGTTGTTTCGCCTTTACTATTGCAAAAATATAATATATCCTTCACATTCACTATTTTCAGTATGAATGTATCACAAAGCTACCAATGTGTAATCAAGATAATAGTGTTTAAAATGGGTTATTATATAAAATGCAGTTTGTTTTATAGATTTGAACTGCTTAAAATGTCTCTGAAATATCAGAAAAACGCAGGAAATACATGCCAGAAGCTAAATATTTTTACGTGGAAGCATGGCCCCCAGACACCCCTAGCAAAGTTGAGATTGTGCCTCCTGGAAAATCAAACTCTGGCTACGGCCCTGAGTTAGGTACTAAAGTTTCATGTAACTAACATTTTATTAACCCCTGTGTTTCCCCTCTACCTGTTAAACTATTTTGTTATTTAAATTGTGTAACGTGTGAATCGATTGGTCATTACACTTTATAACTGACCATCGCATATTACCATTGTAGTTATGCATTTTACATTGACAGATATTATATATAATTAAACATTGAAACAACTATACTGATTATAACAGGTAAGACTCACGATAATGTCAATGATATCTTTATCTTCATAATGTAGTTTCAACAATGATTAAATATTTTTTGATAATGGTATATTTTATGGATAATTGTATGAACGTATTTCATTTGAATTCCGTCGGCCATGTTTCTTAATATTTGATTTTGTGAAGACACTTTATAATTGACCATGGTAAATGACCATTGCAGCTATGAATTATACATTCAGAAGCTTACTAATATTATATCCATAGAGAACCCAATAAACAGATGGAAACGCTCTTCTAATTAATACACACGAAGTCATGGCGGTGGGGATCGAACCTACCCTGGTCCAATGCTTTAGATATATTTATACCACCATACCGTGCGTTACACAATTAAGTTTTGTGAGTGAGTGGTTTTTTTCATATTTAGTTAAAAAAACTTGATTTCTTTCTTAAAATGAAATCTTTTGTATTATGTGCTATTGAATAATTTATATTTGGGCCCTGTTGTCTTGTATATATTCAAGCATACGTTATCACGTCGGTTATTGACTTCTTGATATTTGTTGGTTAACAATACATCAGAATAATTATTCATATAGTTATGTTACGCTGTAATGTTTTAGTCTTATTATTTAATATGGGTGAATAAGTGAAATAAATACACA
Organism: Panopea generosa; assembly: GCA_029582155.1. Lineage (NCBI taxonomy): Eukaryota > Metazoa > Mollusca > Bivalvia > Adapedonta > Hiatellidae > Panopea > Panopea generosa. The sequence continues at coordinate 52,720,804 of CM055900.1, read as the reverse complement.
AGTCCAAATTTTAGTGTATTTCCTTTTATATATAATAAGCGTAATCAACTTTTGACAATTGGAGAACCAATATTTATTTATCTATGTCGGTATAACCAGACAAAACGATTAATTAAGTTATTTGCAATCAACGTAAATTTAGCACATATGTATAAATTGTTTCTTCGGAAATCCGATATCTATAACCACTGTGGAAAACCACTTTTTTTAATTCGCTTCTAATATGATCCTCCCTTCCTAAAACTCTCAAAACTAACAGTCTCGATTTAAAGCCAAACATAATATAACATTTATTTTGATTAATCAAATTGTCTGATAAAATATAGATTATCTTAAATACCAATCATTGTATAACAAAAGGTGCTAAATCGAAAGCACTTGATGTACATATACTAGTTCAGAAAATATACATTACTCTTTAAAAAAAACTTCTTTTCTTAATATAGGAAGCATTGGGAAACAAATGGTGACCATGATTATGGGCATATATGGGTCCTTTATACAAAATATGAATTGTATGTCCCTGGGTCTCACGGATTGGCCCTTGGGTGGGGCCTAAACAATCTAGTGCATCCGTTAACAACTGACATTTTCCACTTCTTCTAAAGAAATCGTAAGCTCAAATTTTAACGAAATGTATGCAGCTTTGGTACCTAAGGGTGAACCAAAATTGTGAATAGCATGGTCCCCAGCCCCTGCGGTCTTGGGGTGGGACCAAAACAGTCAAATTCATGGTAAACTTCGAAAATCTTATTGTTACTATCGGAAGGACTGGGAAACAAATAGTGAGCATGATTATGGACACATATGGGATTTTTATATAAATTTTGATTTGCATTTCCCTGGGTCACACGGTCTGGCCCTTGGGGTGTGTGTGTGTGTGTGTGGGGGGGGGGGCTAAATATTAAAGGTTACCTTTAAAAATCTTCTTATTATTATAGGAAGCACTCGGAAACAAATTGTAAGCATGATTATTAACGCCTATGGGTCCTTCATATAAGTTATGAATTTCATGACACTGAGTCTCAAGATTTGGCCCCGGTGGTGGGGCTTACTTTACTAAATCTATATAAGGGAAAATGACAAAAAAAAACGTTATTTCTTATGATTAAATACTTATATGAATCGTTAAGGCCCATGGGCCTCTTGTTTTATTAAAATATTGGGGGTAGGAGCAACGCATATGCTGCCCCCCCCCCCCCCCCCCCCCATCTTAACATTGAAGTGGTTGGGTGGATCCCCAACCACACACGAGTTTTACGCTTACGGTAATAAATATTGATCACAGAGGTTTTCATAAATTGGAATAAAGGCCAATATAATGCATAACAGGTCATATTTGACAACCTGTACTTTTGGTGTAAAACAACTCACTAGTCATATGCATGAATGACTGCGTAGAACTACTTTGTAACGAATGAGACTTTAACTCACAACGTCAGTTGTGAGAGGTGAGTGACCTTGGTACAGCAACATGGACCACTTGACCACGGCACAGAGGACTTCCCACGGAGATTTTTGAAGGATACACACATGCGTATATTTTTGTATCATGTTCTATTATTTATATCATAAAATTATATATTTCTACATTTCCTTAACATGCTCAGAGAACATATTTGATACACATATAACTGACACGTTTATCACAATACTGTGATATTATCTACTGGTCAATCACAACCTACGTTAAAAAAGAACAAAAATTAAGACCAATGAAGTATAACCAAGATGCGAAACATTTCAAATCAATCCACTCGGCCACGGAGTCTCCTTAGTGGTTCATTCATTTCATCACTTATATAGAGACAAGTCCTTGGTAGTAAGATGCAAGTTGCCTATCCTTCTATGTAAGTCTTTGGTAGAGAGATGCCTGTTTCCAATCCTTCTATATAGGTCCTTGGTAGAGAGATGCATGTTTCCTATCCTTCTATGTAAGTCCTTGGTATAGAGATATAAGTTTCCTATCCTTCTATATAGGTCCTTGGTAAAGAGATGCAAGTTTCCAATCCTTCTATATAAGCCATTGGTAGAGAGAAGAAAATTTCCTATCCTTCTATATAAGCCATTGGTAGAGATATTTAAGTTTCATATCCTTCTATATAAGCCATTGGTAGAGAGATGCAAGTTTCCTATCCTTCTATATAAGTCCTTGGAACAGAGATGCAAGTTTCCTATCCTTCTATATAAGTCCTTGGTATAGATATGTAAGTTTCATATCCTTCTATTTAAGCCATTAGTAGAGAGATGCAAGTTTTCTATCTTTCTATACAAGTCCTTGGTGGAGATATGTAAGTTTCATATCCTTTCATACAAGTCCTTGATAGACAGATGCAAGTTTCCAGTCCTTTTATATAAGTCGTTGATAGAAAGATGCAAGTTTCCAATCCTTATATACAAGTCTTTGGAACAGAGATGCAAGTTTCCTATCCTTCTATATAAGTCCTTGGTAGAAAGATGCAAGTTACTATCCTTAAATATAAGTCAATGGCGGAGTGATGTAAGTTTCCTTTCCTTTTATATAAGTCAATGGAAGAAAGAAGCAAGTTTCATATCATTCTATATAAGTCTTTGGTATAGAGATACAAGTTTCCTATCTGTCTATATAAGTCCTTGGTAGAGAGATGCTAGTTTCCTATCATTTTATATAAGTCCTTGGTAGAGAGATGCATGTTGTTTATCCTTTTATATAAATCCTTTCTTAGAGTGATGCAAGTTTCCTATCCTTCTATACAAGTTCTTGGCAAAGAAGTGCAAGATTATTATCCTTTTATATAAGTCCTTGGTAGAGAGATGCAAGTGTCCTTTCCTTCTATATAAGTCCTTGACAGAGAGATGCAAGTTTCCTATCCTTCTATACAAGTCCTTGGTAGAGAGATGCAAATTCCTATCCTTCTATATAAGTCAATGGCAGAGAGATGCAATTTCCTATCCTTCTATATAAGTCCTTGGCAGAGAGATGCAAGTTTCCTATCCTTCTATGCAAGTTCTTGGCAGAGAAGTACACGTTTCCTTTCCTTTTATATAAGTCCTTGGTAGAGAGATGCTAGTTTCCTATCATTTTATATAAGTCCTTGTTAGAGAGATGCATGTTGTTTATCCTTTTATATAAGTCCTTGGTAGAGAGATGCAAGTTGCTTAAGTCCTTGGTAGAGAGATGTAAGTTGCTTAAGTCCTTGATAGAGAGATGCAAGTTGCTTAAGTCCTTGGTAGAGAGAGGCAAGTTGCTTAAGTCCTTGATAGAGAGATGCAAGTTGCTTAAGTCCTTGGTAGAGAGATGCAAGTTCCATATCCTTCTATATAAGCCCTTGGCAGAGAGATGCATGTTTCCTATCCTTCTATACAAGTCCTTGGTAGAGAGATGTAAGTTTCCTTTCCTTTTTTACAAGTCATTGGTAGAGAGATGCAAGTTTCTTATCCTTTTATATAAGTCATTGGCAGAGAGATGTATGTTTCCTATCCTTCAACATAAGTCATTAGTAGAGAGATGCAAGTTTCCTATCCTTCTATATAAGTCCTTAATTTCAGTCATATTTTGATAAAAAATGGATCGTATTTTAAACCGCCTCTTTTTACTTTCATATCAAGATCTCTTCCAAGTTATATAATCTGTTCCCCCATCAGGGGTGGATTCGTGATTTTAGATTAGGGTTCACGTGGGTTATGTTATCTATGACGCGGCCGTCATTGCTCAGAGCATGGACGGAAGTGTTCGGAAATGGATATAGTTATGTCAGTGCATGGTTATGTTCATTGTTTCGGTGAAAATATAAACACCTCGTTTGGTTCCACGGTGCTCCAAATTGAAATTACAACCTATGGCATTAATGCTGGTGAGACGACAATGAATTTTGATAAATTGCTGAAATTAAACGGGCGGTAGTGTAGTGGATATGGTGTTAGGCGCTCACGCAAGAGGTTGCAGGGGCGATCACCGGTTAGACACGATACTTCTTTAAAAAGCAATACTCAGTACTGATCCCCTTTTTAACTTAGGATTTATGTGGTCTTCATTGCGCTCCCTCTAACGAAAACGTAATTGTATCAAATAACCCATAAGTATGTGAACGTTTATTATGTGATAAGCACTTACAATGGTTTGCAGTGCATCGTTATCTTCGCTACAGATATTTTCAGCTGAGATTTTGTTAATTTGAATTATTAAAAACTTGAAGCACATATCGAGTTGACAACCAAAAAATTCTTCTATATATCATAAATTTAATCTTATAGGTTTTAGATTTTTTCATTTTATTCAGTTTAGTTCTATTATTTTCTTGTTCAAACCATGTCTTTGTAGCAACAGGGTGTTGACTTAGATGTTAATTGGTTACGCTCAAAGCATTTGTATTTGAATTAATTTACGGAAGCTTAAAACGTATGCAGCACCTCAGATGATGTTCTTTGCGTTCCAAATGTTATTATAATATACAACTCTTTCCCAGGTCTGAACTGATGTGGCGGTTTGAATGTTGCCGTCAGTTCTATTGTTCGAACAAGACACATGCTTAAACCATTTCTTCAAGTACAATTTAATGGTATATATTTACGATTTCAGAGGGATCCTCCGTGACCGAGTGGTATAAGGCGCCGTCTCAAGATCACTTACCTCTCACCGCTAAGGTCGCAAGTTTGAGTCCCGCTCGCTCCGAAAACTTTGTGAGAAAGTTTGCCAGTTTCTTGTGGAAGGACGGTGGTTCTACTCAGATTCATCCTAAGGTTTTCCTTAACAAAATTGTTGAAAATTTCGTATCAATCAAACAGCAAACGTTCACATATAATTGGGATCTACTCCAATAGGTTTTAACTATGGGGTGTTGCTTATATTTGGCACGTATTAAAGGTACACCAAATCTTTTTTAAAGTCAAAAGATGACCGAAACTATACTTTGATGTGTTACATAATTGTGTTTACATTAATTGCAGATGTCACCGGAACGTTTGCTGGTGGTGCCGATGTGTCCCGTGATTGTTCCCACTACAGTTTTTTTCTGATTAGAAGGCTTCCCTGTCAAACTCAGTCTCGTTCTGGAGGTAAATAAATTAGCAAATTTATACTGAATTTGATACAGCCAAACCCATCACAAACTCAGTCCCGCTCTGGCGGTAAATAGAAATTGGCAAATTTATAGCTGAATTCAATACAGCCAAACCCATCACAACCAGTCACAAGGAACGAAGATTGACCCCTAACACAGGTTTTTAACATTTGACATGCTTTATATTGCTTATGAATACAAGCAGTCTATATCTACTGGTATATGTACAATCATTGCATCATACTTTTTAAAAAAAATCACTTGTCGTTAGTTTCCATTCGTCTGTCCGTCCGTCCGTACATGCCCAGGCTACATTTTGGGGTTCTTTGTGGGTACAGAATGCCATTGTGGGATTGAGTTGAGTTTGTGGGGTTAAATCTATTAACATCACAATGTCATATCTGTATAGAATGCCATTGTGGGTTAATTCCATTTTTGTATTCGTCCGTCCGTCACACTTATTTATTTATTCAATATTCATTTATAGTTTCATATCTGAAGCAGTGTCTAGTATTGGCAAATTAGATTTTGTTTAATAAATTAGGAGCATGGAGTTCCCTAAAGAGCCCGAAGGACACCGAAAAGGTTGAAATTGTTAATTTTCTAAAATCTGCCTCGCAATAATCTTTCTGTCGAATACAGTCGAACTTGTTCTTATGTGATATAAATTATCCTTACATCAGCAAGGGATTGGCGGTTCTGTAAATCAAGAATACACAGGGAACGCGAAAATGACTTATACAAAGGAATTTTATTAGGGATTTTTTTTTCTTATTTTCGCATCCAATTGTACAAAAAATATATATTTGAAATCCAAAGCATTGTCTACTCCAAATCCTATGAATTGGGTGATTGAGGTTTTGACCAATTACGGATAGAGATGTATTAGGGTCCTATACATTGGCTTTATACTTTTTAGAGACGAGAGATGAATGATATGGGAATATAATAAAGTATTTCCTTTTCATAGTTATTAACTCTTTGTTCAGTAAGAGTTTGGGTGCGGGCATTTAAAACGTTTTACAAATACATATGCCAAAGACAATACATATTGTAATCAACATATAAAAAATACACAAATAACAACACATCACATGTACATTAATCTTGCGGAACATTCATATTTTCTTATAACAACAGCTTCTTCAATAATTTTGAAAATTTTAAAAAAGTCAACAACCCTACCACAGTAACTAAATTAGATAACTCCTGCATGAATAAAATGATCTTGCATGAATATAATGCAAATTATTTCCTTAATAGACTTAGCAATTCTGATTAAAGTTTTGCGTGCAAGTACCGTCAAGTCCATATCTCACCAACCTCTCAATGTATTTTATTGAAACTTTACACAAGCCTTCCAAGTCATCAACTCTACTACAGTAACTAAGTTAGATAACCCTTGCATAAATATAATGCAAATTATTACCCTTGTTTGACTTAGAAATTCTGGTTAAAGTTTTGAATGAAAGTCACTATCTCAGTAACCATTACATGTATTGCCATGAAACTTTACACAAGCCTTCCCAGTCATTAACTCTACCACAATAACTATGTTATATGACTCTTGCATGAATATAATGCAAATTATTGCCCTTGTTAGACTTAGAAATTATGGTTAAAATTTTGCGTGCAAGTATCTTCAATTTTATATCTCACCAACCACTTAATGTACTTGATTGAAACTTTACACAAGCCTTCCCAGTCATCAACCCTACTACTGTAACTAAGTTAGATAACTCTTGCATAAATATAATGCAAATTATTTTCCTTGTTTGACTAAGAAATTCTGGTTAAAATTTTGCATGCAAGTACCATCAAGTCCATATCTTACCAACCACTTCATGTATTTCATTGAAATATTACACAAGCCTTCCCAGTCATCAACCCTACTACATAAACTTAATTAGATAACTCTTGCATGAATATAATGCAAATGATTGCCCTTGTTTGCCTTAAAATATTTGGTTGAAATTTTGCGTGCAAGTTCTATCAAGTCCATATCTTCCCAACTAATCAATGTATTTGATTTAAACTCTAAACTAGCCTTCCCAGTCATCAACCCTACTACAGTAACTAAGTTAGATAACTCTTGCATGAATATAATGCAAATTATTTTCCTTGTTTGAATTAGAAATTCTGGTTAAAATTTTGGGTGCAACTACCATTAAGTCCATATCTCACCAACCACTTCATGTATTTGATTTTAATTTTACACAAACCTTCCCATTTATCAACCCTATTACAGTTACTAAGTTAGATAACTCTTGCATGGATATAATGCAAAATATTGCCCTTGTTTGACTTTGAAATTCTGGTTAAAGCTTTGAATGATAGTCCCTATCTCAGTAACCATTGAATGTATTGACTTGAAACTTTACACAAGCCTTCCCAGCTATCAACCCTACTACAGTTACTAAGTTAGATAACTCTTGTATGAATATAATGCAAATTATTTCCCTTGTTTGACTTAGAAATTATGGTTAAAATTTTGCGTGCAAGTACCACCAAGTCCATATCTCACCAACCAGATCATGTATTTAATTGAAATTTTACACAACCCTTCCCAGTCATCAACCCTACTATAGTAACTAAGTTAGATAACTCTTGCATTAATACAATGCAAATTATTGCCCTTGTTTGACTTAGAAAATAAATCTAGTCAATGTTTTGCGTGCAAGTACCATCAAGTCCATATCTCACCAACCACTCAATGTATTTGATTGATATTTTACACAAGCCTTCCAGGTCATTAACCCTACTACAATAACTAAGTAAGATAACTTTTGCATAAATCTAATATAAATTATTGCCCTTGTTTGACTTAGAAGTTTTGGTTAAAGTTTTGCGTGCAAGTACCATCAAGTCCATATCTCACCAACCACTCAATGTATTTGATTGATATTTTACACAAGCCTTCCAGGTCATCAACCCTACTACAATAACTAAGTAAGATAACTTTTGAATGAATCTAATATAAATTATTGCCCTTGTTTGACTTAGAAGTTTTGGTTAAAATTTTGCGTGTAAGTACCGTCAAGTCCATATCATACCAACCACTCAATGTTTTTGATTGAAACTTTACTTAGTAGTCATGAAACCAACTGAATTAATAGAGTTGGATAACTTTTGCCAGATATTTTTACAAATTAAGGCCTTTGTTTGACTAAGAAATTTTTATAATTCAACAGTCACTGCATGTATTGGATTGAACGTCATACAAGGTATTGCAGTTATAAGACTTACCCAATTTTGTCAATTTTTTAAGTTAGATAACAGTTATTTGCTTGGATTTGTCACCAAATTTCTCAATCAAATGTGTACTTTTGTGACAAATATTCGAATAGTCGAGCGCACTGTCCTTCCGACAGCTCTTGTTGTGTGATGAAGTTCTGCAAATAATGAAAGCACGCATTTTGAGAAGTGGCACGCATCATATTTACGTGACCAGTGAAATATGTTTGTTAATTAGTCCATGCCATTGCGGAATATTATGGTTATATTACTATGTACGCTTGATGGCGATTTCTTGAAACAGTGTGATCAGAAATGCTGACATTGTGTCATTGGCTCATACCAGCTAAAGGGTTACAAACAATCAAGATATTTTGTACGTTTAATTATTTTATTTTTACATATTACTATAAAATACAGATTAGAACAAATACAGCTGTCAACAGACAAATATAGTGTGTATTACATGCAAACACAAACAGTTATGTGATATATACAAAGTCAATCAAGCCGGGTTCGGTTAGCTCAGTCGGTAGTTCATCAGACTCTTAATCCAGCGGTAGTGAGTCGAAGAGGGAAAGTTATCAGTTACTTGTGGAGAGAGGGTGTGCTCGAGTATTGGTTAACCCTCCAGGATCCAGGTAAATATAATTTTGTACACTTCACAACTGCAATCCTTTTCAGGCCCCTTATCGATATTAAATTTCCAGTTAGTCTCTAGTGTCAACTGTAGTGACTTTATAATACTTCAAATCTCAAGATAATTAAATAATCACTAAAAAAGATGATAACAAATAGAATTGACTGTTATCCGCTAGTACTCCTATGTAAATATTTCTAAAAAATTTCCAATTGTATCCCTGTTTGGATATTGTTAACCCCTTTTGGTTATTAAATCCTTTTTAAAATGCCAAGTCTCTAATGCCATGACTAAACGTTATGTTTAAGACCCCAAGATTACTAAATGATACCTAAATTGAATAGAAAAAATATAATTTCCTGTTTTCACTAAGTAATCCTACTTCTAACTTTAATGTTTATAATTCAAGATCATTCTGCATGATCAGAATATTATATATTATCTTACGTTACATACAACTACATTTTATGTACAATTAATTACTTGCCTGTGAATTCTGAATTATTCATTTGCATAATAATGAATTTTTTACGTGTGTTTGTCAAGAGATGCAAGTATACAAGTATATAAACCAGTGATTTGCCCAAGCAGCTAATGAATTTAAGTCTTTCTTGAGAAGTTCGCAGTTCTCTACACCACTGGCAATGCGATATAATTTAGTGTCATTCGCGAATATGTTCACTGTTGAGTGCACCTGGCTAGGAATGTCGATCATTAACGTATAATAAGAATAATATTGGTCCTAAAATCGACCCCTGGGGAACACCGCTATGTACGCTGTATATTCTTTCTTGAAGAGAGGTGTAATGTTCGCATCGCGCCAATCCTCAGGAAGAGGTCCAGATCTTGGAGATAAGTTGAAAACATAAGCAAATGGAACTGCAAGCACTATAACATACATCAGCACATTAACGTGAAAGAAATCTGGTCCACATATTATTTTCAACTTTAGTTTACATAATTTATTTATCACAATCTCTACACTAGTATAGATGTCACAAAATAGAGACTCAATGTACCCCACCGGTAAGTCAATACTACTCCAATCTGGGTCACAACAGACACAAAATAGTAATTCTATAACTCCGCTTTAGATGCATCCTCAGCATATTTTACATGATCATGTTCAATTACGTTCACAGAACTTGAAGACCTTCAATAATATCTAGCATAATTCCAAAACATTTTAGGATTATCCTTTTAATCGTCAACAAGCTTATTTTCGTGAATATAGTTGTTTTACTGTTCAACAGGCAATCGGTGTATTGTCATTGAGCAAGTAACTTTGGCAACTTTACCAGTTTAAGTAGAATCATTCCACTAGCATCATATTGCCTTAAAATACCATTCTATTTTCACATAATTGCAGCTATCCCTAGCGGATAGGTGATGGTTATTGGGAGGCATACGCTTTTTGGTGTGATTCTCATAGGACTGTGTAAATAATGCATCACCCCTTTCGAATTGTCTGGAACAAAGAGGTAGCGTTAAAAAATTATGTCTAGGCAAAAAATACAATTTTGTTTAGGTAACATGAATATGTCATATTTTCCACCAAGAATCATTGGTTCTTTATTTTCAGTAATACATTTCATTATCTACATAGTTCGACTTTTAACTTATCTTTGATATTATAACACAATATATATAGGGTGTCTCTTCTTGAAGAGCTTTCTTTCATCAGGACACACAACTTTTAGGAGTACCTTGTCGTCTGCAGATGGATGCTGGTACAGAAAATGTGCCTGTTGCCAATTTGAAGAAAGTATTCAGATGATACATGTAAGTTCATTACTTATAAAAGTTTCTGTGCCGAGTCTGTGGCGGTGATGAGTTAAGTTCATTACTAATAGAAGTTTCTGTGCCGATTCTGTGTCGGTGCTTTAGTTAAGTTCATTTCTAATAGAATTTCTGTGCCGAGTCTGTGTCGGTGCTGAGTTAGGTTAATAACTAATAGAAGTTTCCGTGCCGAGTCTGTGTCGGTACTAAGTTAAGTTAATTACTAATAGACGTTTCCGTACCGAGTCTGTGTCGGTGCTGAGTTATGTTCATTACTAATAGAAGTTTATGTGTCGAGTCTGTGTCAGTGCTGAGTTAATATATGAACTAATAGATGTTTCCGTGCTGAGTCTGTAGCGATGCTGAGTTAAGTTTATTACTAACAGAAGTTTCTTGCCGAGTCTGTGTCAGTGCTTTAGTTAGGTTCATTACTAATAGAAGTGTCTGTACCGAGTCTGTGTCGGTTCTCAGTTAAGTTCATTACTAACAAAAGTTTTCGTGCCGAGTCTGTGTCGGTGCTAAGTTAAGTTCATTACTAACAGAAGTTTCTATGCCGAGTCTTGTGTCGGTGCTGTGTTAAGTTCATTACTAATAGACGTTTCCGTGCCGAGACTGTGTCGGTGTTTAGTTAAGTTCATTACAAATAGAAGTTTCTGTGCCGAGTGTTTGTCGGTGCTCAGTTAAGTTCATAACTAATAGAAGTTTCCGTGCCGAGTCTGTGTCGTTGCTGAGTTAAGTATATTACTAATAGAAGTTTCTGTGCCGAGTCTGTGTCGGCGCTGAGTTAGGTTCATTACTAATAAAAGTTTCCGTGTCGAGTCTGTGTCGGTTCTCAGTTAAGTTCATTACTAATAGAAGTTTCAGTGCCGAGTCGGTGTCGGTGCTGAGTCAAGTTCATTACTAATAGAAGTTTCTGTGCCGAGTCTGTGTCGGTGCTGAGTTCAGTTCATTACTAATAGAAGTGTCTGTGTCGGTGCTGAGTTAAGTTCATTACTAATAGGAGTTTCTGTGCCGAGTCTGTGTCGGTGCTTTAGTTAAGATCATTACTATTAGAAGTTTCTGTGCCGAGTCTGTGTCAGTGCTTTAGTTAAGGTCATTACTAATAAATATGTCTATGCTAAGTCTTTGTCGGTGCTGAGTTAAGTTCATTACTAATAGAAGTTTCCGTGCTGAGTCTTTGTCGGTTCTCAGTTAAAATCATTACTGATAGAAGTTTCTGTGCGAGTCTGTGTCGGTGCTGAATTAAGTTCATTACTAATAGAAGTTTCCGTGCCGAGTCTTTGTCGGTTCTCAGTTAAATTCATTACTGATAGAAGTTTCCGTGCCGAGTCTGTGTCGGTGCTGAGTTAAGTTCATTACTAATAGAAGTTTCCGTGCCGCGTCTTTGTCGGTGCTCAATAAAGTTCATAACTAATAGAAGTTTCTGTTGTCGAGTCTGTGTCGGTGCTGAGTTAAATTCATTACTAATAGAAGTTTCTGTGCCGAGTCTGTGTCGGTTCTCAGTTAAGTTCATTACTAATAGAAGTTTCTGTGCCGAGTCTGTGTCGGTGCTTTAGTTCAGTTCATTACTAATAAAAGTTTCTGTGCCGAGTATTTGTCGGTGCTCAGTCAAGTTCATAACTAATACATGTTTCTGTGTCGAGTCTGTGTCGATGCTCAGTTAAGTTCATAACTAATAGAAGTCTCTGTGCCGAGTCTGTGTCGTTGCTCTGTTAAGTTCATGACTTATAGAAGTTTCCGTGCCGAGTCTGCGTCGTTTCTGAGTTAAGTAATTTATTAATATAAGTTTTCTGTGGTGCTGAGTCTGTGTCGGCGCTGAGTTAGTTTCATTACTTATAGAAGTTTCTGTGCCGAGTTTGTGCCGGTGCTGAGTTCAGTTCATAACAAATAGAAGTTTCCTGCAGTGTCTGTGTCGATGATGAGTTCATTTCATTTCTAGTATAATTTTCTGTGCCGAGTCTGTGTCGGTGCTTTAGTTAAGTTCAAAACTAATAGAAGTTTCTGTGCCGAGTCTGTGTCGGTGCTCAGTTAAGATCATAACTAATAGAAGTTTCCGTGCCGAGTCTGTGTCGGTTTTCAGATAAGTTCATAACTAATAGAAATTTCCGTGCCGAGTCTGTGTCGTTGCTGAGTTAAGTATATTACTAATAAAAGTTTCTGTGCCGAGTCTGTGTCGGTGCTGAGTTAAGTTCATAACCAATAGAAATTTCTGTTCAGAGTTTCTTTCAGTTCTGAGTTAAGTTCATTATTAATAGAAGTTTCTGTGCCGAGTATGTGTCGGAGTTTTAGTTAAGTTCATAACTAATCGAAGGTTCTGTGCCGAGTCAGTGTCAGTGATGAGTTAATTTATTAATAGAAGTTTCTGTGCCGTGTCTGCGTTGGTGCTTTAGTTAAGTTTATTACTAATAGAAGTTTCTGTTTCGATGCTTTAGTTAAGTTCATTACTTATTGAAGTTTCTGTGACGAGTCTGTTTCGGTGCTCAGTTAAGTTCATTACTAATGGAAGTTTTCGTGTCGACTCTGTGTCGGTGCTTAGTTAAATTCATTACTAATAGAAGTTTCCAAGCCGAGTCTGTTTCGGTGCTGAGTTAAGTTATAAAGTAATGGAAGTTTCTGTGCCGAGTCTTGTGTTGGTGCTGAGTTAAGTTCATTACTAACAGAAGTTTCTATGCCGAGTCTTTGTCTGTGCTCAGTTAAGTTCATAACTAATACATGTTTCCCTGCCGAATCTGTGTCGGTGATGAATTAGGTACATAACTAATAGAAGTTCCTGTGCCGAGTTTGGGTCGGTGCTGAGTTAAGTTCATAACTAATAGAGGTTTCTGTGCAGAGTCTGTGTCTGTGCTGAGTTCAGTTCATTACTACTTATAGAAGTTTTTTTGTGCCGAGTCTGTGTCAGTGCTAAGTTAAGTTATAAACTAATAGATGTTTCGTTGCCGAGTCTTTGTCGGTGCTGAGATAAGTGCATTACTAATAGAAGTTTATGTGTCGAGTCTGTGTCGGTGCTCAGTTTAGTTCATAACTAATAGAAGTTTCCGTGCCGAGTCGGTGTCGGTGCTCAGCTAATTTCATCATTAATAAATGTTTCCGTGTCGAGTATGTTTCGGTGCTGAGCTAAGTTTATAACTAATAGAAGTTTCTGTGCCGACTTTTTGTCGGTGCTGAGTTAAGTTATAAACTAATAGAAGTTTCAGTGCCGATTCTTGTGTCGGTGCTGAGTTAAGTTATCCACTAATAGAAGTTACTGTGCCGAGTCAGTGTCGGAGCTTTAGTTAAGTTCATTACTAACAGAAGTTTCTAGGCCGAGTCTGTGACGGTGCTGAGTTAATTTAATTACTAATAGAAGTTTCTATGCCGAGTCTTTGTCGGTGCTCAGTTAAGTTCATAACTAATACATGTTTCCGTTCCGAGTCTGTGCAGGTGCTCAGTTAGGTCCATAATTAATAGAAGTTTCTGTGCCGAGTCTGTGTCGGTGCTCAGTTAAGTTCATAACTAATAGAAATTTCTGTGCCGAGTCTGTGTCGGTGCTCAGTTAATTTCATTACTAATAAAAATGTCCGTGTCGAATCTGTGTCGGTGATGGGTTAAGTTCATTACTTATAGAAATTTCCGTACCGAGTCTGTTTAGGTGCTGAGTTAAGTTCATTACTAATAGAAGTGTCTGTGCCGAGTCTTGTGTCGGTGCTGAGTTAAGTTCATTACTAATAGAAGTTTCTGTGCCGAGTCTTGTGTCGGTACTGAGTTAAGTTCATTACTAATAGCCGGGCCCGATTAGCTCAGTCGACTACGCGTCTGACTATCAATCCAGGGGTCTTGAGTTCGAATCCCCCGCCCGGCAACAGTCTCCGTGATGATTGATATACGACATTGTGTCCCATTATCATTCGTCTCTCACCACTGATTCAAGTGGGAAAGTTATCAGTTACTTGCGGAGATGGGGTATGCTCGAGTACTGGTTAATCCCAGGAAACAGTAGTTAGGTTAACTGATCGTCTGTTAGCCCTCGATGGCATAAGAATGACGCTTAATATTCAATCAATCAATCAATCATCATTACTAATAGAAGTTTCTGTGCCGAGTACGTGTCGGTGCTTTAGTTAAGTTCATTACTAACAGAAGATTCTGTGCCGAGTCTGTGTCAGTGCTGAGCTAATTTCATTACTAATAGAAGTTTCTGTGCAGAGTCTGTGTCGGTGCTTTAGTTAAGTTCGTTACTAATAGAAGTTTCTGTGTCGAGTCTTTGTCGGTGCTTTAGTTAAGTTGATTACTAATAGAAGTTTCCGTGCCGAGTCTGTGTCGGTGCTTTAGTTAAATTCATTACTAATAGAAGTTTCTGTGCCAAGTCTTTGTCGGTGCTCAGTTAAGTTCATTACTAATAGAAGTTTCCATGCCGAGTCTCTGTCGGTGCTGAGTTAAGTTCAAAACTAATAGAAGTTTCCGTGCCAAGTCTGTGTCGGTGCTGAGTTAAGTTCATAACTAATAGAAGTTTCCGTGCCGAGTTTGTGTCGTTTCTGAGTTAACTATTTTATTAATAGGAGTTTCTGTGCGGAGTCTGTGTCGGTACTGAGTTAATTTCATAACCAATAGAAGTTTCTGTGCCCATTTTTTGTCGGTGCAGAGTTAAGTTCATAACTAATAGAAGTTGATGAGCCGAGTCTGTGTCGGTGCAGAGTTAATTTCATAACTAATAGAAGTATCCGTGCCGAGTCTGTGTCGGTGCTGAATTAAGATATATAAACTAAAGGAAGTTTCTTTGCCGAGTCTGTGTCGGTGCTGAGTTAAGTTCATTACTAATAGAAGGTTCTGTGCCGAGTTTATGTCGGTGCTTTAGTTCAGTTCTTTACTAATAGAAATTTCTGTGCAGAGTCTATGCTTTAGTTAAGTTCAGTATTAATAGAAGTTTCTGTGCCGAGTCTGTGTCGGTTCTCAGTTAATTTCATAACTAATAGAAGTTTCCGTGCCGAGTCTGTGTCGGTTTTCAGTTAATTTCATTACTAATAAAAGTTTCCGTGTCGAGTCTGTGTCGGTGGTTAGTTAAATTTACAAGGTCATCCCCATAAAATACAAATCTAGAAACGGGATCATCTCCATAAAAATGCAAAACTTGAGACAGATGATCATCCCCATAAAATACAACCCTAGAGACGGGACGATCCCCATATAATACAAACCTAAAGACAGAGTCATCGCCATAAAAATTCAAACCTAGAGTCACGGTCATCACCATAAAAATACAAACCTAGAGAAAGGGTCATCCCCATAAATACAAACCTAGAGACGGAATCATTCCCCAAAATATACAAACCTAGAGACAGAATCATCCCCATAAAAAAACACCTAGAGACAGAATCGTCCCCATAGAAATACAAACCTAAAGATGGGATCATCCCCATAAAAATATAAACCTAGAGACAGAATCATCCCCATAAAATACAACCAAAGAGACGCGACGATCCCCATAAAAATACAAACCTAGAGACAGAGTCATTGCCATAAAAATTAAAAACCTAGAGACAGAATCATTCCCCAAAAAATACAAACCTAGATACAGGGTCATCCCCATAAAAATACCAAAACCTAGAGACGGGATCATCGCCATAAAAATACAAACCTAGAGACAGGATCATCCCCGTAAAAATACAAACCTAGAGACAGGGTCATCCCCATAAAAATACAAACCTAGAGACGGGATCATCGCCGTAAAAATACAAACCTAGAGACAGGATCATCCCCGTAAAAATACAAACCTAGAGACAGAATCATCCCCATAAAAAAACTAGAGACAAGACGATCCCAAAACAAATACAAACCTAGAGACAGGGTAATCCCCATAAAATACAAACCTAGAGACGGGATCATCCCCGTAAAAATGCAAACCTAAAAACAGATGCTCATCCCAATAAAATACAAATCTAGAGACGGCTCGATCCCTATAAAAAAACAAACCTCGGGACGGGACGATCCCAATAAAAATACAAACCTAGAGACGGGATTATCCCCATAAAAAAACACCTAGAGACAGAATCGTCCCCATAGAAATACAAACCTAAAGATGGGATCATCCCCATAAAAATATAAACCTAGAGACAGAATCATCCCCATAAAATACAACCAAAGAGACGCGACGATCCCCATAAAAATACAAACCTAGAGACAGAGTCATTGCCATAAAAATTAAAAACCTAGAGACAGAATCATTCCCCAAAAAATACAAACCTAGATACAGGGTCATCCCCATAAAAATACCAAAACCTAGAGACGGGATCATCGCCATAAAAATACAAACCTAGAGACAGGATCATCCCCGTAAAAATACAAACCTAGAGACAGGGTCATCCCCATAAAAATACAAACCTAGAGACGGGATCATCGCCGTAAAAATACAAACCTAGAGACAGGATCATCCCCGTAAAAATACAAACCTAGAGACAGAATCATCCCCATAAAAAAACTAGAGACAAGACGATCCCAAAACAAATACAAACCTAGAGACAGGGTAATCCCCATAAAATACAAACCTAGAGACGGGATCATCCCCGTAAAAATGCAAACCTAAAAACAGATGCTCATCCCAATAAAATACAAATCTAGAGACGGCTCGATCCCTATAAAAAAACAAACCTCGGGACGGGACGATCCCAATAAAAATACAAACCTAGAGACGGGATTATCCCAATAAAAATATAAACCTAGAGACGGGGGTTCATTCTCATAAAAATACAAACTTAGAAACACAACATTCTCTATAATATACAATCCTAGATACAGGATCATCTCCATAAAAATACAGACCTAGAGACGGGTCAAGCTCTATCAAATACAATCCTACAGACAAGGGCAGAGGCGTAGCTAGGAAATTATTGAAAGTGGATAAACATGACAAAATATTATATCGAAAAGGGATTTCCTAACTTGGCTACGCGCCTAGGTTAGACTAAAATAGATTTCCCGCTTAAAAATGTTTAAACATATTTTGTGACGTATTAAATGAGTTACGCGATTACATTTTGATTTCAATATGATCCGTTATACAGGTTAACACATAATACAATTTATTTCATCTTAGAAAGAGTCCGAATAACGATATAAAGTAATTAAGTGCTGTCTATTTTTATAATGGGGATTTGGTTTCAAGTTTTGCACTCCAATTTAAATATCGATTATGTCACTATTTGGTGAATTTGACATACCAAACCATTTGAATTTTATTTATTAATGATAATGAGATGCTCTTTATCTAATTTTAAAATAATTATATTTTTTTTTGAGACTTTATAGCGCTTTTTCTGATATAATCCCTTTAAAGAAGAATGTCCAAATACCCCGCGGTTCATCCTTCTCTACGGTGATCTCTGATACTAATGAAAGTATTATTCAAACTCCCCTAGTTTTACGATTACACATATTTTTTCTACCTGACAAAAGGACATAATGTACAACCTCTTTTGTTCGTTTACTTCCTTCCTCCTTAGACGGGCCCGATTTGCTCAGTCGGTTAGCGCGTCTGACTATCAACCCAGGGGTCGGGAGTTCTAATTCCCGCCCGGCAACAGTCTCCGTGATGATCGATATACGACATAACGTCTCATTATCATTCGTCTCTAACCGTTGATTCAAATGAGAAATATATCAGTTACTTGCGGAGATGGGGTGTTCTCGTTTGTTAGCCCTCGATGGCATAAAATGACGCTAAATATTCAATCAATCAATCAATCAATCCTACTTGTATTATATATAGTTTAAATGTTCAAATATTGTATATGTATCCGCCTCCTATGTAAATTTACACAAAAACAGGAGAAAACTCCATAAGCATTTTGCTTCTGTTTCAATCCTTTAATGTTATTGAATTTACGGATGAATGCTATTTTTGAAATGAAATATGTTTTATTGACCTTGACATTTAATCAAGCGAAAATCAATTGCCCAATACAATCTACAATCAGAACGACTTAAATGCAATGTTTCTTTAAACAGTTCACATACGAACGTAGTGAATACAGTTATAGTTTTATGATTACAGTCTAACGCGTGATAACATAATATTTGCAGAAATTACCTCACACATGCACGCACGCCACACAAACGCACGCACGCACGCACGCACACACACACACTATATATATATATTGTGAATTTAATCATCTCTCTTTATGAAATGAAATACGTACATATAAATTCACTGTATCTTCATGATCCAACGTGTTTCTAAATATGTCTTTTATATAGTATGTGAGTAGTCATGAATCCTTAACTGGATCCTACTGATATAAAGTTATCAGTTCATGTATGTAAATTGTCCTTCCAGTCCAGATGTGTTGCATGTAAAACCATAGTACATAAGTCATGGTTGACACCAAATTTATTGGTTTGGCAGAGGCCTTGATATTGTATCTATGGTTTGCATTGTAGCTAGGGGCGCTCGCCGTAATCCGGTATGTACATTTATGTCTGGTTATTCGCAAATAATTATCTCCATATATATAATGAGTTCCTGTGGAATATCAACAATAACATATATATATATATTATTGTTGATATTCCACAGGAATTCTTATTTAGTATTTTTGAGCAATGGTTGTTAATCAGGTCATTACAAATCTGATTTGAGATGATATCTGGTTTCTGAAAACATTTTAATAATCATTATATGGGCATCTTAGTGTGTGCAGTTTTCAAAAAGTCAGTGTTTTATCATGTTTCTTTTTAGTACCTTTTACAGCATTAAACATGTATGTATGTTTAAAGAAACATCGTGTTCATGATTAACGAATGTGGCTTAAATTGTATCATATACATACTCATACGTGTATATAAAGTGTAAAAAATAGGTATATGTTTTATTGTTATTGTAATAATTGAAAATGTTTTGAAGCAATCTATGTATGACTTAAAGAGAGAACTTCACCTCTCAGTCTCTTGCAACTCTTCAAATAGTGACATAGTATATGATTTGCTGTTTTAGTAATGAATGTGATTATAATTTGTATATCCCAGGATGAGACTTAAATAAAAGTTATATATATCTTCTTAAATGAACATGTTGGATGTTGGAATGTTCGCTATAGTATGTAATCGCCAAAGGAATATTCGCATCACATTTGGAAGATTTGCCTCAAAGTCACTGGGTAAAACTGTGAAAACGTGGGAAGTATCGTCCCATATAGATATAAAAAGGCTCAAGATGATACAAAGTTTACGAAATTGTAATAGAAAAAATGCATTTCAAACCTTAAATTGCAAAATCAACTTAATGTAAGAAAGTTAGCCAGTTACTTGCGGAAGGACGGTGGTTCTACTCAGTGATTCACTTTGTCATTAAGCTTAATACTGTACTTTGATTTCAACCTCAAACTAAGAGTAAATATTTAATTATATATGTTTTGCTTTAATTTGTATACGACTTTTAAATAGGAAATCTTACTGTAACATATATAAAAGAGCGATGCACAAATATTGTTTGAAACACATATCACATTTAATTGTTTTTAATAGGATTTATCGCCATTTCCAACAAATTTCAGATTGTATGTGGCATATCCAGATGTATTGGTGGAGGAAGACCTCAGAATGAATCTGAGTAGATCCACAGTTCTTCCGCAAGTAACTGGCAAACTTTCTCACATAAAGTTTATAGAACGAGCTGGTCTTGAAACGACCCGGTCCCGGAGGACCCGCATGTATGTGTATATGTATGTAAATTGTATTTGCATCTGATGAGAAACTGTATTCAGTTTTAATCAATAAAATTATGTTCAGTTCTGTGTAATAGTGTTATTGTATAATGTCCACTACAAAATTTAATATGATTTGAAGTGATAACCGATCTTTTAAAATATATTTTAAAATGTGCATTAATGCTTCTATTACCTGTCAATTTTTAATTATTCTGTTTGAAGTTATTCTCTTTTTAGCCGAAGGTCAAGATTAGCAATGGGCTATCAACTTTTATTAAAAAAGATTAGAAGAAATGTTTTATCATTTGTAATATATATTGTCTCTTATAATACTTTTTAGAATGATATATGATATTTTGTATAAAATATACTGCGTTCTAGGTCATTGTATATACGATGAGACATTTATAAATATATTTATAGATAGTGTTCGCAACATTAGCAAATTGGGCTAATTTATTCCCTTAATCCGGTATTGTTGTCCAAAAACTGACACCGGAAAAAGACCAGGAAAAACACTGGCGATTCGAGGGACTTGTTTAGAAGTTAACTCGTATATTAAATTGGCATACTTCCCTACTTAAAATGTGTGGGCACCACCTGACCGAAAGCGCTTCACTATAAACTTACTGTGATATTATTTATGCTCAACTAAGTATAATAAGGGAGACAATCAACGTTACCGAATAACGATCCCTGGGGTTAGTTTTATCTCCCCCTAGAACCGAGATGAAATTGTCAAAATAATCCGGTTAACCCTTAAAAGACAGGGCCTCGTTCTCGCCAAATTAATAATCCCCGAGACGGAATTTCTATCAAATCCAAATAAGGGTCTATAATATCACGCAAAGTGGCAAATATCTTTTAAAGACAATGGTCATGTCCAAGCTCTTTGTGTTGGTGCGCTATGTGATAGATTGTATGTACATGTAGTTTACATAGGTTGAGGGGTGGGGGGGGGGGGAGTGTTCGAATAGAAAATTCCGTCACGAGGGATTACTTTTTTTTTTAGAGAACGTGACTCTGTCGAGTTCCCGAGAAAACAATTATCCCAAGGCATCACCGGGCACGGTTGAATGACATTGCACAGACTCCGCCCTTTTTTTCAATTCATCTCGGCTTTCATCGTAGCTTCTTCCAGTGTTGCATAAAATGTTTAAGTAAAAATTTAACAATTCAGGTCGGATACCAAGGTTGCTCTCTTGGGTTTCTTAATTGTTAAATTTTTACTTGATGAACACTATTACAAACTAGATTTTATTATTAAATTTTACCACGATGACTTTTAGAGGGCAAATGAAATATATTAGGGCATATGTCATAAATTGTTCCAACGTCACAACAGGGTGTATGATGAAAATTCCGTACTCGGTAAAATACGCGGAAATCCTTGTCCGGTAAAATCTAACCTATCATGCATGTAACTATACCACTTATCGTGGTGCCAAGCACGAGCCCACTTAAAGAACATTTTATTGGATGTGATAGAAAATGTGCTGTTAAATATGTCATATCCATATTAGATACATAAACCCCAGTGTTATAAGCAGGTGTAATGAAATGGATAGAATGTTGACCAATCTAGCTAGAGGTCATTAGTTCGACCCAGACGCGACTCGATGGACTTTAACACTCAGTACTAAGTTTCTACCCATGAAATAAAATTGAGATTGAATCGTAAAAGTTCTGAGCTGACCTTATAATAGAGCTTAACTAAATTAGTGTTATTCAACTTCAGTAACATGATTGAGATGTACAAACGTCATTGTGGAGAGTTGGTTTCTATTCTGACACATCGCGAATGTTACCAACTATTCATGATTAACTCATCTAAAACATAGATGTGTCTTTAACTTAAGTATAAACTAAAAATAATTGTTTACAGTTATACAGTTTTTCTGCCCTGTAATCAGATAATTAGTCATCCGATAAACACAATTAAAAATCATTTGAATATTTACACACACACAGACACAATGTATACATGGTTTTTGTATAAGTTTTATACGTAAGCTTTATAATACAATACAGCGATCGAATCATATAGTATTTCATCGAACGTCAGTCAACAAACGTCAGCGTTTGAATGGATCGTCTTTGATAGGTATCTGCAACTCAATAGCATGACTTTAATTGTAAATTAATTATATTTTAAATTAGATGTCCCGATAAACTGAAATACCGTTTGTTTATTGTATTGTTTATTGGGATACGTCAACAAATTTAATGTGTAATTTAAGCATATACTGACAGTCCTAAACTTCTTACTGAGTTTTATCGGTTCAATCGTGTATATACTGAACGGAACAGCTAACCCGCCACCTGACATTTTATGTACCTGACATTTTATTCACCTGACATTTTATGAATTTTCTCAAAAAGTATCAAAGTAATTTTCTTCAAATTTGGACTTAAGAAAGAAAGGACATTACGGCTATACAAACTGTAATAGTGCTATTTCATATTTTGACGAATATATTGGACATACACAGGTGGCAGTTAAACTGTTTCGTTCTGTATATGTCTCTGGTTTTTGTGTATTTAGTTAGAATCTCCCTCAATTTCAATATACAAATAACATTAGAATCAAGAAGGTTTAAATACACATCTTGTAAGTATTCATTCGCCTTTCACGACATATCGGAAATTTTATTAATTGCAAAGATAATCTGTACAAGTATTCTGCTATAATATGTCACTTACGAAAATGTTCTAACAAAAATACCGAGATAAGTGTTACCAAGAACTTATATATAGATATAAGTCATTAGTGTTACCAAGTATTTAAACGTCTTCAAAAACTTGGTCTTAATTCCGTGTGATTTTCCGCTCTGTTTCGGAGAAGGAAAAACGCTCAAAGTGGGCTTATCGGGAAAGGGATAGGTGTGGGCGGATATACCGCTGCTAACAAATAAGTAGTTTAGCCGAGTAGAAAACGGTATATCATGTACATCTCACACAATGTTATAAATGATACTAATTAGTTTATTAATATCGACCATCTATACGGTGAATATCCAGGATGGTACGCCGGCAAGTTCAAAGTATATGAATGTATACATACAAACAATCCGATTAGGTATTAAACCAAGAAAAAATGATTGTTAAACGTACATATCTGATATGGAAAATGGTAAGTTTTGAGTGTTTTATATTAATATACCATAACACATGTATATAACTGGAAATATATAATAATGATCATAAAAATATTAAATTTTGCTACGTTGTAATGTGCGATATATATAATATTTAGATGACATTATATGTGTATATGTTAGATATGTAAAAATAAATTATATTAATTGCATTATACGTCAGTGATATCAATGAGAATGTACTGTGTCTGTCAAAGATTGGGTCACGTGTTATATGCGTAACAGAGTTGGGTCAATCATACAGTGTGTATGTGGGTTAATTGTCATTCAGTACATGCGTCTGAGCATGGGTTATGTCTGGGATAGAAGTTGGTAAATCAGACAGTGCAACACGATATTAATGTGAGTTAATGGTTAATCAGTACATACGTCTTAGCATGAGTTATGTCTGGGATAGAAGTGAGTCAATCAGACAGTGCAACATGATATACACGTTGGATAATAATCAATCAGTCCATACGTCTTGGCATGACTTCTGTCTGTGATAGAAGTTAGACAATCAGACAGTGCAACATGATATACACGTTGGATAATTATCAATCAGTCCATACGTCTTGGCATGACTTATGTCTGGGATAGAAGTTAGTCAATCAGACAGTGCAACATGATATTAATGTGAGTTAATTGTTAATCAGTACATACGTCTTAGCATGAGTTATGTCTGGGATAGAAGTAAGTCAATCAGACAGTGCAACATGATATACACGTTGGATAATTATCAATCAGTCCATACGTCTTGGCATGAGTTATGTCTGTGATAGAAGTTAGTCAATCAGACAGTGCAACATGATATACACGTTGGATAATAATCAATCAGTCCATACGTCTTGGCATGACTTCTGTCTGTGATAGAAGTTAGACAATCAGACAGTGCAACATGATATACACGTTGGATAATTATCAATCAGTCCATACGTCTTGGCGTGACTTATGTCTGGGATAGAAGTTAGTCAATCAGACAGTGCAACATGATATTAATGTGAGTTAATTGTTAATCAGTACATACGTCTTAGCATGAGTTATGTCTGGGATAGAAGTAAGTCAATCAGACAGTGCAACATGATATACACGTTGGATAATTATCAATCAGTCCATACGTCTTGGCATGAGTTATGTCTGTGATAGAAGTTAGTCAATCAGACAGTGCAACATGATATACACGTTGGATAATTATCAATCAGTCCATACGTATTGGCATGACTTATGTCTGGGATAGAAGTCAGTCAATCAGACAGTGCAACATGATATACACGTTGGATAATTATCAATCAGTCCATACGTCTTGGCATGACTTATGTCTGGGATAGAAGTTAGTCAATCAGACAGTGCAACATGATATACATGTGGGTTAATTGTTAATCAGTACATACGTCTTGGCATGAGTCATGTCTGTGATAGAAGTTAGTCAATTAGACAATGTAACACGATATATATGTTGGTTAATTGTTGATCAGTACATTTGTCTTAGCATGAGTTATGTATGTGGTAGAAGTTGGTCATTCAGGCAGTAAAACACGATATATAGGTGAGTTAATTGTTAATCCGTCAAACATTTCAGCGTGTGCTTTATATGTAATAGAATTTGTCATTCAGACAGTGTAACACGATATATGTGTGGGTTAATTTCCAATCAGTCACTTACGTCCAAACATGTGTTGAATGTGTAAATTAGGATTTTTCTATATCTGTGATAGAACTTGGTCAATCAGAGAGTGTAACACGATATATATGTGGGTTAATTGTTAATCAGTACATACGTCTTAGCATGTGTTATGTCTATGATAGAAGTTGGTCAATCAGGCAGTGTAACATGACATATATGTGGGTTAATTGTTAATCAGTACATACGTCTTAGCATGTGTTTTGCCTGTGATAGAAGTTGGTCAATCAGACAATGTAACACGATATATATGTTGGTTAATTGTTAATCAGTGCATGCGTCTTAGCATGAGTTATGTCTGGGATAGAAGTTAGTCAATCAGACAATGTAACACGATATATATGTTGATTAATTGTTAATCAGTACATACGTCTTAGCATGCGTTATGTCTTGGATAGAAGTTAGTCAATCAGACAGTACAACATGATAAACATGTGGGCTAATTCTCAATCAGTTCATACGTCTTGGCATGAGTTATGTCTGTGATAGAATTCAGTCAATCAGACAGTGCAACATGATATACATGTGGGTTAATTATCAATTTGTCCATACGTCTTGACATGAGTTATGTGTGTGATAGAAATTAGTCAATCAGACAGTGCAACATGATATACACGTTGGATAGTTATCAATCAGTCCATACGTCTTGGCATGACTTATGTCTGGGATAGAAGTCAGTCAATCAGACAGTGCAACATGATATACACGTTGGATAATTATCAATCAGTCCATACGTCTTGGCATGACTTATGTCTGGGATAGAAGTTAGTCAATCAGACAGTGCAATATGATATACATGTGGGTTAATTGTTAATCAGTACATACGTCTTGGCATGAGTCATGTCTGTGATAGAAGTTAGTCAATTAGACAATGTAACACGATATATATGTTGGTTAATTGTTGATCAGTACATTTGTCTTAGCATGAGTTATGTATGTGGTAGAAGTTGGTCATTCAGGCAGTAAAACACGATATATAGGTGAGTTAATTGTTAATCCGTCAAACATTTCAGCGTGTGCTTTATATGTAATAGAATTTGTCATTCAGACAGTGTAACACGATATATGTGTGGGTTAATTTCCAATCAGTCACTTACGTCCAAACATGTGTTAAATGTGTAAATTAGGATTTTTCTATATCTGTGATAGAACTTGGTCAATCAGAGAGTGTAACACGATATATATGTGGGTTAATTGTTAATCAGTACATACGTCTTAGCATGTGTTATGTCTATGATAGAAGTTGGTCAATCAGGCAGTGTAACATGACATATATGTGGGTTAATTGTTAATCAGTACATACGTCTTAGCATGTGTTTTGCCTGTGATAGAAGTTGGTCAATCAGACAATGTAACACGATATATATGTTGGTTAATTGTTAATCAGTGCATGCGTCTTAGCATGAGTTATGTCTGGGATAGAAGTTAGTCAATCAGACAATGTAACACGATATATATGTTGATTAATTGTTAATCAGTACATACGTCTTAGCATGCGTTATGTCTTGGATAGAAGTTAGTCAATCAGACAGTACAACATGATAAACATGTGGGCTAATTCTCAATCAGTTCATACGTCTTGGCATGAGTTATGTCTGTGATAGAATTCAGTCAATCAGACAGTGCAACATGATATACATGTGGGTTAATTATCAATTTGTCCATACGTCTTGACATGAGTTATGTGTGTGATAGAAATTAGTCAATCAGACAGTGCAACATGATATACATGTGGGTTAATTATCAATCAGTTCATACGTCTTGGCATGAGTCATGTCTGTGATAGAAGTTAGTCAATCAGACAGTGCAACATGATATACATGTGGGTTAATTATCAATCAGTTCATACGTCTTGGCATGCGTTATGTCTGTGATAGAAGTCAGTCAACCAGACAGTGCAACATGATATACATGTGGGTTAAATGTCAATTAGTACATACGTCTTAGCATGTGTTATGTCTGGGATAGAAGTCAGTCAACCAGACAGTGCAACATGATATACATGTGGGTTAATTATCAATCAGTCCATACGTCTTGGCATACGTTATGTATGGGATAGAAGTCAGTCAACCAGACAGTGCAACATGATATACATGTGGGTTAAATGTCAATTAGTACATACGTCTTAGCATGTGTTATGCCTGTGAAAGAGGTTGGTCAATCAGGCAGTAAAACACGATATATAGGTGAGTTAATTGTTAATCAGTCAGACATTTCATCGTGTGCTTTATATGTAATAGAGGTTGTCATTCAGACAGTGAAATACGATATATGTGTGGGTTAATTTCCAATCAGTCACTTACGTCCGAACATGTGTTATATGTGTAAATTAGCATTTGCTATATCTGTGATAGAACTTGGTAATCAGACAGTGTAACACGATATATATGTGGGTTAATTGTTAATCAGTACATACGTCTTAGCATGTGTAATGTCTATGATAGAAGTTAATCAATCAGGCAGTGTAACATGACATATATGTGGGTTAATTGTTAATCAGTACATACGTCTTTGCATGTGTTTTGTCTGTGATAGAAGTTGGTCAATCAGACAATGTAACACGATATATATGTTGGTTAATTGTTAATCAGTGCATGCGTCTTAGCATGAGTTATGTCTGGGATAGAAGTTAGTCAATTAGACAATGTAACACAATATATATGTTGATTAATCGTTGATCAGTGCATTCGTCTTAGCATGAGTTATGTATGTGGTAGAAGTTGGTCATTCAGATAGTGCAACATGATACATATATATATATATGTGGGTTAATTGTCAATAAGTACATACGTCTTAGCATGAGTAATGTCTGGGATAGAAGTTGGTAAATCAGACAGTGTAACATGATATTATTATGTGTAGGTTAAGTGTCAGTCAGTGCATACGTCTAAGCATGTGTTATGGCTGTGATAGAAGTCAGTCAATTAGGGCTCAATTGTTCAAAGCTTGGTTAGTTAACCTTGGGTATAGTGAAATTTTCAAATTACAATAATTTTAGATTCACAATCTTTTAGATTATTATTTTATTGAACATTATGAAAGTATGGCATTTTGTTTCTAAAAATGCATTTAAATTGCCATAAAATCGTTAAGTCTAGAAAATATTGAAGTTACAAAATTTCACTTAACCCAGTGTTAAACTTACAGAGCTTTGAACATCTTGGCCCTGACAGTGTAACACAATATATGTGTGGGGTAATTGTCAACTAGTCACATACGTTCTAGCATGCGTTATATCTGTGAAAGAGATTGGTCAATCAGGCAGTGTAACACGATATGAGTGTGAGTTAATTGTTAATCAGTCAGACATTTTTGCATGTGCTATATCTGTGATAGAGGATGGTCATTCAAACAGTGTAATACGATATATGTGTGGGCTAATTGATTATCAGTCAGACATTTAGCATGAGCTTTATATGTAATAGAGGTTGGTTATTCAGACCGTGTAACACGACATATGTGTGGGTTAATTGTCAATTGTCTGAACATGTGTTATATGTGTAAAATAGCATGTGTTATGTCTGTGATAGAAGTTGGTCAATCAGACAGTGTAACATGATTTATATGTGGGTTAATTGTTAGTCAGTCCGACATTTTAGCTTGTGCTATATATGTGATAGAGGTTGGTCATTCAAACAGTGTAACACAATATATGCTTGGGCTAATTGTCAATCAATCACATACGTTTTAGCATGTGTTATATGTATGATATAGAATGGTCAATCAGACAGTATAACACGATATATAGGTGGGTTAATTGTCAATCAGTCACATACGTCTTAGCAAGTGTTATATCTGTGATAGAGGTTGGTCATTCAAACAGTGTAACGCGATATATGTGTGGGTTAATTGTTAGTCAGTCAGACATTTCAGCGTGAGCTTTATGTGTTAATGAGGTTGGTCATTCAAACAGTGTAACGCGATATATGTGTGGGTTAATTGTCAATTAGTCACATACGTTTTAGCATATACTATATGTATGATATAGAATGGTCAATCAGACAGTTTAGCACGATATAAAGATTGGTGAATTGTCAATCAGTCACATAGGTCTTAGCATGTGTTCTATGTATGATATAGAATGGTCAATCAGACAGTATAACACGATATATAGGTGGGTTAATTGTCAATCAGTCACATACGTCTTAGCAAGAGCTATATCTGTGATAGAGGTTGGTCATTCAAACAGTGTAACGCGATATATGTGTGGGTTAATTGTTAGTCAGTCAGACATTTCAGCGTGAGCTTTATATGTTAATGAGGTTGGTCATTCAAACAGTGTAACACGATATATGTGTGGGCTAATTGTCAATTAGTCACATACGTTTTAGCATATACTATATGTATGATATAGAATGGTCAATCAGACAGTTTAGCACGATATAAAGATTGGTGAATTGTCAATCAGTCACATAGGTCTTAGCATGTGTTCTATGTATGATATAGAATGGTCAATCAGACAGTATAACACGATATATAGGTGGGTTAATTGTCAATCAGTCACATACGTCTTAGCAAGTGTTATATCTGTGATAGAGGTTGGTCATTCAAACAGTGTAACACGATATATGTGTGGGTTAATTGTTAGTCAGTCAGACATTTCAGCGTGAGCTTTATGTGTTAATGAGGTTGGTCATTCAAACAGTGTAACACGATATATGTGTGGGCTAATTGTCAATTAGTCACATACGTTTTAGCATATAC
This sequence comes from Panopea generosa, assembly GCA_029582155.1. Taxonomy (NCBI): domain Eukaryota; kingdom Metazoa; phylum Mollusca; class Bivalvia; order Adapedonta; family Hiatellidae; genus Panopea; species Panopea generosa. The sequence continues at coordinate 52,690,913 of CM055900.1, read as the reverse complement.
TATATGTATGATATAGAATGGTCAATCAGACAGTTTAGCACGATATAAAGATTGGTGAATTGTCAATCAGTCACATAGGTCTTAGCATGTGTTCTATGTGTGATAGAAGTTGGTAAATCAGACAGTGTACCACGATATATATGTGGGTTAATTATAAATCAGTCAGACATTTTAGCATGTTCTATATCTGTGATAAAGGTCGGTCAATCAGACATTATATAACGCGATGTAAATACGTGTTATTTGTCAGACATTTTAGCAGGTGTTTCTACTCAGATTCTCCCCACCCCCTGCAATAAAACTGGATATGCGATGTTTAACATGTCATGTGTTGAAGATGTCATTACATCTCATTCAAAATTCTAAGTAAAATAAAGATTGACCATTCAGAAGTGTATCACGTGTGACTTTTAGAATATATATTTGGCAACTCAAACAGTGCAAAACGCACGTGCTATATCTGTGATAACAATTGGTCACTATGAGGTGCAGCATGTATTATGTGCATTAATAGTTGGTCAATGAGTGCAACACTTGTTATATATGAGCTATTGTTTATCAATAAAACAGGGTAACACGTGTATGTCAGACAATGGTAACAGTTAATGCCCATGTAATTAATATTGGTAAAATTAGAAAATGAAATGTGTATTGATAATTCGCCAATCTGGAATTGAAACTTTGTAACACATATAATATCGTGCTCAATATACTAAAGCAATAAACGGCGTTTAGGCTATAATAAATTAATCGTTAGATTATCACCCCCGCCTTCCCCCTAATGTTCATGCCGCCACGACCCTTTTTATTGTTATGAAAAAAATGAGAAAAAAGTATATATACATGTATATAGATTCTATTTTTTTTTTTTTTTTTTTTTTTTAAACATAAAAAAATGAAAAATGAAAAAATAATCTTCCCGCCCCTTCCCGTTTTTAAGAAAAATTTGGATGATAATCTAGCAATTAATTTATAATGGCCTTACTTGTCTTCTATATTTTCAAACAGCAAAGCGAACCAAGGCGCTGCGGCTAATTCGATATGTAAGCGGCGCCCAGATCATCTTGTCATTGTCACTATTCGTGCTGGGGTTAGTGGCGAGTTTTCAACATGGTGCAGTCATCGATAGTGTTCCAGTTTACTATTCAGGGGCATTCATCGCAGCTCCAATGGTAAGAAAAGGCCTGTGTCGTAATCATAGCCTATGTTTCCCGAGTCGGTATGTTTCCCATCATTATATGTGAAGTCAGCAGGATCATACAACATTATTTACTAACTTCTTCTTTTCCTGATATATACATTTATATATAAAGTATGATCCGGGATCCGGATTTTTACAGTTTCTTTAGTAAATGCTTCCGCAGTAATCGAAAGACAAAAGAAACGGCACAAAACGTATTTTACTCAATCTATAACCATGGTAGATCTAATTAAAAGTTTGATTTTGAATTTTTTATCCATTTTGAAAGTAAAAGTCCCTTTCACGTTTAATGATAATTTTAGTATTGTTTTCATTCTCTCTAGTCGGATAACTGTCCATTCCATATGGTAACGTAATATGGTACACATCTGACTTAGGTAAGAGTCCACTATAAGAGATCTTTTTGTTCTGCGAATTGGGGAAAACTGCCCCTTCTATACCGGGTGTCAGATTAATACAAGTGTTCTTTTATTGGCTCTAAAGCTTGATTTGTCGCATTACCTTAACTCGTGTTTGACTCCGTCAACAGGAAACGCCTCGTTTGCTGAGAAATGAAAGTTCACGTAACGTTTTTTGTCTTGTTATTTATTTTTCTTAAACTTAATTCGTCGTGGTGAAATCAACAGTTAGAGCTATAACAATAGGGTGGTTCGAACTCTATATCTTTTACCTACACTGTCAACAAAAGTTAACATTACATTTTGAATCATTTTCTAGCAATTCAAAATTTCTGTTACATTTCAGATTTTGGCTCTGTCTGTGATAGGACTGGTCATATTTGTACGGGGTAAAGGCTGCTTAAACAAGATCGAGGCGGCCAAACAAATTGGGTGCTTGGTAAGTTGTGTTACCTTATAGAAGTATGTAAGGATGCGATTGAAGATATGTGTAAATGAACCGTATAGAAGCATGTACGGTTGAGATTGAAGATATATATGAGTTATGCTTATAGATTATAGAAGTACTTATAGTTGCCATTGAAGATATATACAAATTATACTTACAGAAGTTTGTAAGGCTGCGATTGAAGATATGTATACTTTAGTCTGACAGAAATAATAATGTAAGGTTCAATTGAAAATATGTATACATAACTGTCATAGATTCACGTAAGGTTACGATTGAAGATATGTATGAATTATCCTTATATAAGTATAGCGATTGAAGAAATGTATGAATTATCCTTATATAAGGTACGATTGAACATATGTATGAATTATTCTTATATAAGTGTATAAGGATGTAATTGAAGACATGTATTAATTATCCTTAAATACGTATATAACGTTGCGATTGAACATATGTATGAATTATCCTTATATACGTATATAAGGTTGCGATTGAAAATATGTATGAATTATCCTTATATACGTATATAAGGTTGCGATTGAAGATATATATGAATTATCCTTATATACGTATATAAGGTTGCGATTGAACATATGTGCTAATTATCCTTATATACGTTTATAAGGTTGCGATTGAAGATATGTATGAATTATCCTTATATTATCCTTATATATGTATATAAGGTTGCGATTGAAGATATGTGTTAATTATCCTTATATACGTATATAAGGTTGCGATTGAAGATATGTGTTAATTATCCTTATATACGTATATAAGGGTGCAATTAAGACATGTGCTAATTATCCTTATAGAAACATGTAAGATTATGATTGTATTTCATATACATGTATGTAAAAATAATCCTTATAGAAGCCTTTTAGGTTTCTGCAATTTAAGATATGTACATATTATCATTATAGAAATAAGTATGTAAGGTTGCAATTGAAGATATGTATAATTATCCTCATAGAGGCATGTAAGGTTGCAATTGAAGATATGTATAATTATCATTATAGAGGCATGTAAGGTTGCGATTGAAAATATGTATAATTATCATTATAGAGGCATGTAACGTTGCGATTGAAAATATGTATAATTATCATTATAGAGGCATGTAAAGTTGCAATTGAAGTTATGTATAAATTATCATTATAGAGGCATGTAAGGTTGCGATTGAAGATATGTATTATTATCATTATAGAGGCATGTAAGGTTGCGATTGAAGATATGTATAATTATCATTATAGAGGCATGTAAGGTTGCGATTGAAGATATGTATAAATTATCATTATAGAGGCATGTAAGGTTGCGATTGAAGATATGTATAAATTATCATTATAGAGGCATGTAAGGTTGCGATTGAAGATATGTATAATTATCATTATAGAGGCATGTAAGGTTGCGATTGAAGATATGTATAAATTATCCTTATAGAGGCATGTAAGGTTGCGATTGAAGATATGTATACACTGTCGTCATAGAAACACATAAGGTTGCGATTGAAGATATGTATAAATTATCATTATAGAGGCATGTAAGGTTGCGATTGAAGATATGTATTATTATCATTATAGAGGCATGTAAGGTTGCGATTGAAGATATGTATAATTATCCTTATAGAGGCATGTAAGGTTGCGATTGAAGATATGTATAATTATCCTTATAGAAGCATGTAAAGTTGCGATTGAAGATATGTACACATTGTCGTCATATAAGCACATAAGGTTGCGATTAAAGATATGTATAAATTATCATTATAGAGGCATGTAAGGTTGCGGTTAAAGATATGCATGAAATATCCGTATAGAAACATATAAGGTTGCAATTCAAGATATGTATACAGCATCCTCATAGAAGAAGGTAAGGTTGCGACTGAATATATGTGTAATTTACCGTTAAATAAGTAAGGTTTCGTTGAAGATATGTATGGAGTTTTCTTATAGAAACATGAAAGGTTGCGATTAAAGATTTATATACATTAAGTAGGTAAGGTTACAATTGAAAATATAAAATTATTATTGAAGCTATATATGAAGTATCTTTGTAAGAAACATTTAAGGTTGCGATTGAAGATATGTATGAAGTATTTTTATAGAAACATTTAAGGTTGCAATTGAAGATATGTATGAAGTTTCTTTATAGAAACATGTAAGGTTGCGATTGAAGATATGTATGAAGTATCCGTATAGAAACATTTAAAGTTGCGATTGAAGATATGTATGAAGTATTTTTATAGAAACATTTAAGATTGCGATTGAAGATATGTATGAAGTTTCTTTATAGAAGCGTGTAAGGTTTCGATTAAAGATATGTATGGATTTTCTTACATAAACATGAAAGGTTGCGATTAAAGATTTGTATACATTAAGTAGGTAAGGTTACAATTGAAAATGTAAAATTATTATTGAAGATATATATGAAGTATCTTTGTAAGAAACATTTAAGGTTGCGATTGAAGATATGTATGAAGTATCCTTACAGAAACATGTAAGGTTGCGATTGAAGATATGTATGAAGTATCCTTACAGAAACATGTAAGGTTGCGATTGAAGATATGTATGAAGTATCCTAATAGAAACATGTATGGTTGCGATTGAAGATACATGTATGAAATATACTTATAGAAACATGTAAGGTTGCGATTGAAGATATGTATGAAGTATTTTTATAGAAACATGTAAGGTTGCGATTGAAAATATGTATGAAGTATTTTTATAGAAACATGTAAGGTAGCGATTGAAGATACATGTATGAAATATACATATAGATACATGTGTTACTAAATATGAACATTTGCGTGACTTTATAATCTGATAGATTAATATTAAATACGAGTAAGTGCCAATTATTTATGCATGTCTAATTTCAGATGGAGACGTACTGTTTGATAACTGCTCTCAGTTTTCTAGGGTACCTTGTTGCCATGGTGATAGCGGGAATCACGGGTGTGTGCAAAAATCAAAAATGTTCATATGCTGAAAATATACCACAGAACTATGGCCTTGCTACCACAACGCTTGTATTCATCGTGTTCGCTTTTGTCTCCAACGTTGCTGGATTAATCATCATATACATTCATTCATCTCATTTTGGTCTCAAGATATTTGGACGTGGACAATTCCGCATTGATACTTCCACTCAACCTCAAGATGTGTTCTCTACAAATATAGAAACTCTACAACCGGATCCGGATAACGAATTAATACAAGCAGTTCATGATGCTCAAAACATTCCCGAGCCGGGTCCAGGTCCTCGGCTCCACACGACTTCCGATTATGAAGTGACGCCGGGAAGACCGGAGGAGCAGAGATGGGCGTATCAGCCACAAGCTTACAAAGCAATACAAGGCCATCAAAAATTAGCTCAACAATATCGCAGACAACATAGAAAGAGACTGAAACGTAATAAAGAAGAACAATCCAACAAGCAGAATAGAGCTAGAAAAAATGGAAATGGCGATAAGTCGAACCGTTACGCATTGCCGCCTGTTCAGAGGAAAACTGCAGTACCTCCGCCACCTTCACCTTCACCTTCACCAACTCCACCTCCGCCTCCACCTCCATCCATCTCGCCACCCCCATCAACACCACCTCCTCCAGTTCCATCACCTACAGTGCAAACACCTACTCCACCTCCGGAACCCCATACCCCACCTCCGCAGCGTTCGACGCGGCAACGGGGTATTGATCCACGCTATCTTTTCCCGCCACTTCCCCCACCTTCTCCACCGGAGTACGAGTCTCTTCAGTTTAATTTTAAAAGCATAGAAGTAAAGGAAGCACCCCCTCCTTATGCTCCATGAAAAAAAGCCAAAACAGTGAAATTCGATATTTAACGTTAACATATAATTACTCGTAGCGTGCACTTAATATCGAATGGATGCGTATGTGTATGGTTCAGACGCACTTCAACAACGCAAGGGAGTTTCATTTGATAAAGTTCTTCAGAATAGTAACGTTGGGAATCGCGAACTTATTGTTATAGCTTTATTGCATTCGCTTCGATTTTTAAAGCTACTCGCTTTTTCGTGATCGTCTACAGGATACGTACATGATAACCCAATGCAACAAATCTCTTTTTATATCAGACACTTGTCATTTGCCTTTTATACATAATAATTTCAAAAGAAGTTGACAACAAATTACGAGTTTAACTGTTTTGGCGGGAAAAATAGCGCGTATATGGTGGAATGTTCAAGTGATATGTTCTGTGTAGTATTTTGGTAATAACCACCGGTCTGGTAGCATGCTCAGTGAACATGTGTTTTGTCAACTACTTAATAAATATTATTTTACTGGTTACGGTGTTCTGATATCACAGACGCTATGATGACGTCCGAAAATATGATAGCCCAAGTTCCGGAGATAATAAAATAATCTATGCATACATTATAATATTGCAATGCTTAACTTCTATCACCCTTTGTTCAAAACCCAGTCTAACTTATAGATAATATATACAGTATTTTTAATTAGGGGTGAACTCCATTTTCAACACATGTTAGGTTATATGTGGAAACCAGTTGTATTTGTGGAGGAAGATCTCAGGTTGGATATGAGCAGAAAAAACGTCCTTCCGCAAATACCTGACAGAAAGGCTTTAGACCGACATCAGTTCGAACATATTACCTCAGCGGTGAGCGGTTATTGATCCTGAAACACTGCCACAGACCTCTCGGCCAATAAAGCAATATTTATGTAGAATGGCTCTGTTTGGAGATGTGACCATTTGTCAAACTGGTTCTCTGCATCTCGATGGGTATTTTCAGAACAATATGAATTGATGAGTGTTAGCGCTAATGCTTTCTTTTAAAATGACATTTTTAATAATATGTTGGAAAAGTAGATAGGCTGTTTAAATCATATGTGTACTTCTTGCGTAACGAGTATAGATATAATGCTATACATAATATAGTATATGAATATGCATGTATATACAAATTATGCAACTGTTGGAATAAATTACTCTCTGATCAATTACTAATGTGTTATTTATTCATTTCCAAATGTAGACGTACCAAAGATATCGCTATGTAATGTCTGGCATTTACGTCTAGATATACTTTTGTACTGTGTTAACACTGGTGTATCACCCATCAACTAAAGTCCTGGGACTAAATTCATCAAAAAAAATCTTACAAAGTGTTATAACCAGTAAACATACAAATGTGGATAATAAATGTGATCCTGAAACAGTTTCTGTTAACTAATCATTAAAACTGCTTGTTTCTGCAGATATAATAATGTGTTATTTGAATCTTAAATTTTGGACAATTCTAGTGTGAATCTAAACCTAAATGAACTGAGATCCGTACTGAAGTATTATTTTTGAATTCGTCAGTTTTGATCAATGACGCTTATATAACAATTCTTTCTGCGTTAAATTCTTGTTGCATATCGTCACACAATCTGTTCATCGTCTGCTGTAGATCACGATGTTGATGAAAATAATCAACAGCTGCATATGGAAAAATGAAATGCATTTATGTTGTTGTTGTTTTTGTTGTTGTTGTTTTTAAATGTATGCGTATCCCCCTTCCACTCCCCCGTGAGATTTCGACCCAATTTCTTCACAAACTGATGCAGTTATCCCGAAAATGCTTTGAAAATGCATCACTGTTGGTGTTGGAAATTACTTGCTTTTATTTTATTTTTCTTGGTTATAGTATAACGTGTATTTTTTTTAAAGAATTCAATATCTGGATTCGTCGATAAAGGTAAACACCCTCGCTACAATGGCCCACCGGAATGTAATGAGTGAACTCCACATTCATTCCACAGTCAGAGGTTACGCAACTTTGTTTCGTGTCAAAAATGATTGAACTCAAAAAATGAAAATACCTGTAAGTATCTGCCTATAAATGTGCATTACTACTTTAAAATTCGAGGTAGAGTCAAACGTTTGTATTTTTGTGTTAGTGTGTGTGTGTTTATCTACGAGTTCTTGAAATTATGTTTGAGTACAAATTGGAGTTGAGCATAAAGTAGTTTAATAACCTCAATGCCCGAATCTTATTACTAGGGTCATTGTGAGTGGGTATAGCAGTTAAAGGGAGATAAAAATGGCTAAAATAATGAAATATGACTCTTATGGTTGTCTTTTCAAGTGCGCATGTTTCACACTTGGTACAATCGGTAAGCTTTACATGCTGCATAGTAATTGTTTCTAACGTGTTTTTTGTGTGTGTTTTATTTTGTTGTTGCTGTTGTTTTTTGTTGTTGTTTTGGTGTTGTTGTTGTTGTTGGGTTTTTTTTTGGGGGGGGGGGGGGGGGGGGGTTTGTTTTTTGGTTGTTGTTTTTTTTGGGGGGTGGGGGGAACTGGGATGGGTATGGGTTTAAATTGGTTTTAACGCCATTTTCAACACATTTCAGGTTATATATGGCATATCCAGTTTTGTTGGAGGAAGACCTCGGAATAGATCGGAGTAGAACCACCATCATTCCGCAAGTAACTGACAATATTTCTCACACAGATTTTTTGTTTGGATCGAGTGGGACTCGAACCTACGACCTTGGCGTTGAGAGGAAAATGATCTTGAGACAGCGCCTTTGAACACACGACCATGGAGGTTTGATTCAGTCAATGAAATTTCTAATCGATAGTTAAATTTTGTTTATCCAAGGGCCATTACTCTGACATTTTTTATCCATTTTGGCTAGTTAAATAAATTGAACAACATATTCACCATACTGTGGTTATATAACTACTGTTTGAGTTTAATGCGAATTCTGAGTGCACACATAGTCAAATAGTGATTTTTTATGATCGTAGAGCCGTTACTCGGACAAAATTATCCGATATAAGCAACCTTTTCCAGATTGTATAGTTATATGAGCGTGTGCTGTATATTCCAGCGAGTCATGATCAATTAAATATGGGTATGCTAGAGTGCACTCAAGAAAATACAATTTTCTGACGACTCGAGGACAACAACTCTGGCATTTATATATCCGACTTGTCCAGTTTGTTAATGGGATTGGTGGACTAGTTCAGGAGTTGATAACGTTATAATTTAGCAGAGTGATTAGATAAACAAATTAATGGCTATAGCCTATATAGTATTACATAACAGTATAGCATACTACTATAATCAATTATACTTTTCAAAGTAATTCATATTTGATTTTTACTGGATTGTAATTACCATCAACATTCTTAACTCATGTATAAAATATATGCAGTGAATGTAATCTTAAAGTGGAGCAGTAGTGCAGTGGATAGAATGTTGACTGCTCACATTAGAGACTGCGGTTTGTTCCCCAGCCCGTCCCGATGACATCTCAAAAAACGATATCAGTTCTGGTTCTATCCAGAATGCGAACTTGAGATCGATTCGTATAAGCTATCAGCTTTCATGGCAATTGAGTTGTAATAAATTAGTATAACCCTTTACTCCATAAATATGCATTTTCCCGCACCAATCACAGAAGGCCTTTGAAAACAGTGCAGGAAGAGTTCAGATTGCCCGTAACGAGCAATCTGAACACTTCCTGCACTGTTTTCACCCAATAATTCAAAAGCCTTCTATATTAGGTGTCCAAAGGCATCTTTATTAAAGGTGTCCGAATGCGTCTATATTAGAGTTGTCCAAAGACGTCTATATGAAGTAAAGGGATAAACTAATGAAATCTTATAATCAAGGTTAGAAAAGATTTTGATATAATTGGTAACATAAGACAAAACAAAGAAAAATACTTATTTTTGCATAGGGCAGTTTATTTCTTCCCAGTTTATGTGATTTGTTTTACCTCTCAGAGTACACATCCATATACACATATATATATAGCTATCACAACATAAAAGTCTAACAATAACTTCTCCCTTCCAAAATAATATAAACACATAAACCATTCCTGAAACACTCACCACAAACTAAATATCAATAGATACAATACTACAATGTTAAATTAACGCATTGGCCAGTCAGGATTTTACACACAAAAAAAATAGATCTTTCAAAAATATTTTTAAGCTCTCATAATTGATACAAATCATGCTACAGCTATGTCTTACTGAGTGGAACTAGAGCCTAAATTATTCAATAATTTGAGTTCGAGTTCAGGCTAAGACTCAAAACCTTTCATATTTGTCATTCAGAGTAATCTGAACACTTCCTGCACTGTTTTCCACTCTGTCAGTTAATATAAACATAATTCACCCAATAATTCAAAAGCCTTCTATATTAAAGGTGTCCAAAGGCGTCTATATGAAGTAAAGGGTTAAAACTGCTTGTATCTGCAAAGGAATATAGTAATTTGCTTATTTACTAGATCTGATGTTATATGAATCTTTTTTGTCAATCTGAGTCCGAGTCTAAATTTCAGACTAAAAATATGGACAAATTTAGGTCCTGTACTATACATGTGTGTAAATTCAGGAACTGCTCACAAAGGCATTAATTCTTGGTGGGGAATCCTGCAACCCAGTGATCATATATTATACTATCTATATATGATTTTACTTTTCCTTGGTATTTATATAATTTATCCTACTCTTAGATTTAAGTCAATCATAAAAAGAAACCATTCTTTCTTCACACTGGCATAACCCTTTACTCCATAGATACGTGTTTTCCCGCACCAACCACTGAAGGACTTTGAAAACAGTGCAGGAAGAGTTCGTAACCAGCAATCTGAACACTTCCTGCACTGTTTTCCACTCTGTCAGTTAATATAAACATAATTCACCCAATAATTCAAAAGCCTTCTATATAAGGTCTGCAAAGGTGTCTATATAAGAGGTGTTCAAAGACATCTATATGAAGTAAGGGGATAAACTTTTCATAAAGTTAAGTGACTCCAAAACCATTTTTCCAATCTTACTGTATACCATGTCAGTGTTATCAATGGTAAAAGTTTTCAAATTTGTAAAGAAAACAACTTAGTTATTGTTTGTATATTAATTCTGTGCACAGATCAGTTAAAATATATTAAATTCACAAACACATATTCATTCATATTTTCAAAAACAAAAATTCAAATGTCTCCATTTAAAATTCATTTAAGCCAAAGTTCATTTCAAAGCTTCATTAATTTTCATTGTACAGGACTGGTGTACTTATATGAAGTCAACAAGAACAACATTAAAACAACAACAACAACATAAAGTCGATGTTCCAGTCTTTGCAAATTCTACAGTTTACAGACGAATGTAGAAAAACAAGTGTCATTTAATACTCTATTTGTACTTGTCATGTAATCCAAAAACCTGAAGCTTAAAAAATACAAAAATTATATGTCATAGTTAATACAATTCTGGACATTTAATTTACATATGCTGCATTGAAATCTTTGAACCTATGTGCAAACTGTGTACCTCTGAAGGTACCGAACAATAACAATAGTTTTATCACAAGGTCTGATGCACAACTTATCAAAGGATTTAAGTCTCACTATACAGTTGTGTCCCTTTTAGTGACGGTAACACAATTTTGGGTTAAAAAAACCTGTGTAAATTGGTTTAACATGCATGTATTTTTAGAATGTTATTTATTGCTGTAAATGAGTAGAGCAAATGTTGGCATAGCATACTAGTATTCCGCAATCAAACATCACTGGTGTTAACAAATTACTTTAATTGGATTATAATAAATCAATGTATTATAGAGCAATGTATTATAGAGCATTGTATTATAGAGCATTGCATTATAGAGCATTGTATCATAGAGCAATGTATTATAGAGCATTGTATTATAGAGCATTGCATTATAGAGCATTGTATTATAGAGCAATGTATTATAGAGCATTGTTTTATAGAGCAATGTATTATAGAGCAATGTATTATAGTGCAATGCATTATAGAGCATTTGAGCTATTTTTTGTTGTTTATTTTTTAAGAAAAAAACAGGCAGAGTGGTCAACCATGCAGTTATTATGATTTTGTAATTTTTATGTGTAGATGCATTCCTGCTATGGAAAAAAATACTTCAAAAACTTTCCTACTTGATTTTTTACCATGGAAATCCTAGACCGTATGTTATATAAAGCATGGAGCATTCAACTGTGTAGTGAGACACAAAATAGATCAAATAAAATAGTCCTAACTGCATCGATGGACATTTATGTACACAATATGCTGCCATTGCAAACATCGAATCTTCATTATTGCACTCCCATTTTTGTTGTAATAAATTAAAATCATATAAACAATTACATGTATATCTCAACTTTTAACTTGTTCCACTCTGAACAACAGTGGATATACATCACAAATATCCTTATCAGATCATTTACAAATATAAACTGTTGGCAAAGTTAACAAACTTGTATATGACCACTTAGAAAAAAACTGAGATTTTTCCTCATTCATTACATTAGATCCGTAGCAATGAAAACCTGGCATATATCAAATATCAATCTTGGAAATAAATAAATAGTCATGTTGTGAGGACTGGGAATTAATGGATATCCAATCTTATTTGGCAACAAGAGGGTCACTTTGGCCCTAAATCGCTCACCTGTTGCAGAGGAGACAATGCAAAAAAAAATTTTGATACTGTAAAGTCCATACTTCAGACTTTAAAATTTCGTCAGTTGAGTACTGTAACACAGTTCTGAACAATTCAAGCACCACATTTCCAACATTATTTTCAAATTTGGACAATTCAAAAACTCCAAGACTTCATCGTTATACAAGAACTGTACAAGTTTGATGAAGCCCCAATGAAAACTGCATGTGTTGGAGTGCACACAAGATCAACTGATGCAGTATTTGGTGATTCAAGCACTATTTACACTTCAACAACATTGAATATACTGGCCAGTTCAAGATCTAGTGTGAGGAGTTTGATTTGGTGAAGATGAAATGCAAACTGCGAGAGGTAGAGCACACACAATGCTAAATAACACAATATCTAACAATCAAAAGACCATAACTAATACTATTTAACCAATCTTGCCAGTTCAAGAGTTTATCCAAGATATTTTGGTTGTAAATATAACTACTGTGTAAGTTTGATTAAGATCAAAAGAAAACTGTGTATTCTGGAGTGCACACATCATCAACATTTTAATACATTTATGCAATATTTTTGCTATTTAGGATGAATACTCCAACATTAATTTTCAATTCGGCTAGTTAGTTCAAGAGCTTGTCAAAGATATTATGGTTATTTGATTACTGTGTAAGTTTGGCAAAGATCAGATGAAAACTGTGTAAACTCAATAATATTTGATGATTGAAGGGCCATACTGCTGACATTAATTAACCTATCTGGCCTGAGTTTAACAACTTGTCCAAAACATTATGGTTATATGAACACTGCGTAAGTTAGGTGAGGTCCAAATAAATGCTGGTGCTAGAGCGCACACATGGTCAAATAAGGCAACTTGAGATGATTCAAGGACCATAACTCTGACATTGATCATAATAATTGACCATTTCAAGAACTTTTTTTATATACAATGGTTATAACTTCTTCATAAGCTTGGTGATATCAAATGAAATATATGGATGCAAGTGTGCACACAACTGAAAGTTTACAGATGTTAACAGCCAATCAGAATAGCTCAACTTGGGTTAAAATTGCTCAAGTGATCTTAAAATCATTGTATAAGTGCTTGTGTCTATTGGAAATATATTCATAAATATGATTGTGCAGATCTTTAGGTACATGGAACAAACTGATATTCACTTAAATCTTCTTTCATAAAATACAGTTGTGCAGAATGGACATAAATCCATAACCAGTCTAAACTTGGCAGTGGTTAATAGACTGAACATAAAATCTGGGATCAAAACTAAACTTGGCAGAGATGTTGAAGATTGGAAATAAATCTTTTTTTCAAAATGTGACATCATTTGGCATACTAGTAATCCATCAACATAAACTGTTATAAATCCAACCGAACAATTTTTTTTCTATAAAATTATAAAAGGTGTGTATAATGCGTTAATTTTTGGAGTGCACTGTTCAATTGTGCCAACTTTCATGAATTATTTAAATATATGTGTAGTTATATTAAAAAGACTGGTTGAAATCAAAACCACTAATATGGTGGTTTTAATGATTACTATTTAGAATATATTTAAGCCAAATGAAGCTAACCTGTAATGCATGCCTGACATGTCATACATGTATTAAGGTTTAGTTTGCATTAAAAAAGTCTCATGCATAGATAGAAAAGCTTCAATATTGCCAGTAAGACCAAACCTGCGAGTGGTAGAGCAGACGGTTTACAGATTTATTCAAAATTATAGCGGCTCACCCAAAAGTGAAACACCAGTATCCAACATAGCAAAACAATACGGTGTTCACTTGATGAATAGGTTTATAGGTTTGTTTAAACCAAACAAAAACAGATATAACTCAGTTGATTCATATTGCATTTTTATTTAAGTTTGTATATCAATATTTTTTTTTACTGCTGTTCTGCTACAGTAGTACTGCCATAATAATAACATAATGATAATAAAATATAATTACAATCCTAATTACAATAACTATTACTCATGCATTGACTGTAGCATAATTATGGAATTTAACACAGGCTCAGTTTGTTGTCAAAGCTTCAGTGATAGCTAATAAAGACCATGATGCACCAGTTTAATGGCAGTTACTAGATTAAACAACACTTGCAATTACTGTATAAAGAGTCTCAGATCTTTCTTTACTGTCCCCCTCTCACAAATAATTAATAAATAATCTTATCAACACCCAGGGCGATTAAATGCAATAAGATAAATATGCAATTACATGTTGAAATTTACATATGGACAGATGATGAATCACACAATTTAAATACAAAAATGCACCAAACAATCAAACTAATTAATTACAATGTAAAACCTAACCAATTTTAAACAGTGAAAACAAGTATATTTTAACAGGGTATTTTTAATCCAGAATTAAATGGGATTTACACTTCTTACACGGGCCATTTTCTCTCTCAGATATTCCAATGTGAGGTCATGCTTATAAAAATTATCTGCTGTTTTTTTTTCTTATTTACAAAACTGAACATCAGTACATCCGTTCATACATTATAGGTCAGTATTGCCTAACACAATATAAAAACAAGATAGCATATACATGCTTAAACATTATAATGGTTTAAACAATGGTAAAACATAGTGTAACACAGGTTAACATTTACAGCATTCTGGCATAAAGCAAAATAGTATACAGCAAAATTAATTATATACAGCAAAAGTAATTATATACAGCACAGTGTATACAGCAAAACTAAGTACATACAGCACAATGTATATGGCAAATTTATTATAAACAGCACAATGTGTACAGCAAAATTTATTATATATAGCACGATGTATACAGCAAAATTTATAATATACAGCAAAATGTATGTATACAACAAAATTTGTTATATACAGCACAATGTATACAGCAAAATTTGTTATATACAGCACAATGTATACAGCAAAATTAAGTTTATACAGCATAATATACAGCAAAGCTATATACAGCATGATGGTTTGTAACATTAGCGTTCATACTTATGGTATAGAGCAATGCATGATAGTATGCTAGAATAACATAGCAGTATACAGCAATGCATGATGGTATGCTAGATTAACATAGCAGTAAACAGCAAAATGATAAATAACATACTGGTACAGATGATGGTATTTAGGGCATGATGTTATACCATACTGTATATAGAAAATCTTATATCACATACTGGAACACATCAATTAATGGCATTATACTAACGGTGTACACCAATAATGGTATACAATATATTGGTATACAGACCAAGGGTTTTAGTATCAAATTGTATCAATGTTGCTAGATGGTATATAGCATAGTTAAACATTGAAAAATGCTATCTAGTAAACCTCATGATGAAAAGGTGTGTGGGTGCTGGTATTTAATAACACTTTCATTTTACTCCATTGTGAAGTAATCTCAGTGCTTAAATGAACCGATCTCTATGGTACAACTGGTACTAGCGGTTTATGGTTTATTTTTGAGAGGCCAATACATAAAGCTGGGGATCAAACCCACAACATGTAGCAACATGCGCTCATTCCATTGCACTTCACCCCCCCTCCACACCCCCACCCTCCCCCCCCCCCCCCCCACACACACTTTGAATGAATCTTTCTGAAACTTTCTGCTAAGATCATCCACAACTGGGAACAAATTAGAATAAAATAACACAACACCTCCATCCCAAGCCATATTGTGATTTTGGTATTGCAGAACTTTGGGCATTAAGCATAAATGTGTATTCAACAAGACTTGGTCAGAATTATTTATTCATGAAATAAAGTGAATTTTTTAACTTAAAAGCATGTCATTTATTTTTTCCACTGAGCTGTACTAATGTTTCTGTTTCACTTTTAGATTAATTTATTAATAAATAGTTAACACAACCAAAAATTACTTTATATTAACTACCAGTAGTGTTTGTATTCTATACAAACCAGTCTTTAATTGAGGCAGTAAAAACCCTCACGCAATACACAAGTCTCAGGGTGAAAACACTATATATAACAATTGCTCTGCAACTGTATGAAAATTATATCTATTTACACTATTAATATATTAATATCTGAATCATGTTGTATTATCTCAGAAGCTGTTCTCGTATGTTGTGATGCATGTTCTCTAAATTACAAAAAAATCCTAGCATTAATTTCCTATAATATACATATTAATAATGTTAGATTTGCATGTATTTCCCACAATTGATGGTAATAATGATACAGCACAACTTAACATTTACCAAAATGCTATCATCTAAATGCTGTAAAACAGTATGTGTTATCCAATCACTTGTATCATGCTGTACTACAATGCTTTAACATAGTGCTGTAATGCTACCTTTGCAAATATAATGATTATCAAACATAGTGTTATAAACTTATGCTGTAAACATAATGGCATAAATGCTGGGTACATAATGCTATATACATAATGATATATACATAATGATATATACATAGTGCTATAACATAATGTATACATAGTGCTATAACATAATGTTATGTACATAGTGCTATAACATAATGTATACATAGTGCTATAACATAATGTTATGTACATAGTGCTATAACATAAAGTATACATAGTGCTATAATAAAATGCTATGTACATAGTGCTTTAACATAATGCTATGTAGATAGTGCTATAACATACTGCTATGTACATAGTGCTATAACACATTGCACTATGCTATATACATAAGGAAGTCTTGTTCATGATAACAGAATGTCAATATATGTTAACATTATAATGCTTGAGCATAAATATGCTATAAAATAACAATTCAATAATAATTCTATAATCAACACCTCTTCATGGCACATTCATTGTAGCTGAAAACCTTACCTTAAATATCATCTTTATTTTTTTTAAAAATCCTAATATTAAGACATCAAAATTAATTGTTGAAAACACATATAAAAATGTGTTTACATGAGTAGGTTTTTTAAGATGATGAAGAATAAATTTATGCTGAATCACTTTAACAAAATGAGAAATTTAAGCTTGAATTTCAAGTTGAAATGTTTTGTGAATACCGTGGCAAAGACTAGTCGCAGACTTTGAAGAAGCTTCAGAGATAAGGTTCTGATACCATCTTACTGTCGAACAATGTATATTAAAATTTGTTTTAAGTTTAAAGTTCAACAACATAACTATTTAAGGGTGTCTTATTAAAATAACGTATAATAGTTTCAGCTTACATATCGTAAACAATTGTCGAAACTTTATTTTAATTGTCTACTTATAAAATTGTAATAGTAAGATGGAATAAGTGTTTCATTAAGATATCATATCATAACTAAAATATCCTATGTTAAAAATATCTTTGCTTATACTATTTGATATGACCTATGTTGTCAACATCTGAGTCAGTGAGTAAGCAAAGGATTGGTAATGACTTATGAATATAGTAACTGATGCCAGTCTTAACTGGTGATTCAGCTGGGATGTTGTCAGCGTGTTTGTATATCGATGATTTTATACTTGGATGACATTGTTTGCAGGACAGTTTGACCAGTATAAAATAAAAATGTTGCCGTTTTTTGTTAAACAATATTTCATAAAACTTCATAATACTGTAAAACAAATTTCCATTTTCAAAAAGTGGCCGACACATTTGAAAATATGTAACACATACTTATATCAAATAAATAATTGATATGTGTCTGGTCAATTTAAAGGTATTTTATTCTTTAACCATTCAAGATGTTTTTTTAAAAAGAGATTTAAACATGTTTGTTTCTATCAAGGGGGACAACTCTCATCAAATTGTTTATTAAATTAATATTCTTCATCAAAACAACAACATTTGAATTAGATAACAAAACATGAATGACCCAATTGTGAATTCAGTACATATGCGTATTAAATGATAACAAAAAATAACAATATTAATATACAAATTTATGCCGATTGCTTTAATAATAATAATAGTTGCATTACTTAGACATATGTGAATAGTATAGTCACGCAGTAAACATGTAAACAGAGCGTATGGTTTGGATTTTTTTGCGAGATTAACAATATCTGTCAATCTACCATTAACTTATTGAGTTTTTTTTTCAACATTTAACATTTTTCTATTTTTGTCGTGATTTTTTTAAAATAAAAAAAACAATATATACACACACGATGTAACACTTAAAACGTTCAAGGATATAAGATATATAGACTCAAAAGAAAACTACATCTGGATAGGTAACTGAAAAATAAGTAAATCCAGGACCTAAGTAAAAATTTATCTAAAAAGTTAAACCTTACACAGCTGTTACAATTCATGATAAGTTTAAAAAGGGAAAAAAAAAATTGATTAAGAAGTCACAATATCATACTAATCAAGCTGTTAAAGACCAATTTTATAACCTAGCACGAAAACTTATTACTGCTTCCTCTGGGGTACACGTCCATTCATCTGGCCGGATGGATTTCTTGCACGACTTGTGCGTGGGCTGCGTTTATCACTAATAGCTACCTTGTTTGCTTTATCCAGGCTCTTCTTATTGATTCCTCGGCAAGAACGTTTTTGCTGCAACTTTTGGGCATGTTTGACCTTACACACTTGAGCTATAAGTTCCGCACGGGCCGACACGGCACGTACACGCTTTGGTGCCTGACGACTCATGGCTTGAGATCGATTTGATTTAGAATCCAGTTCATTGGAAGACTCTGAATTGCTGCTATCCTCCCCAGCACTCCCAGATCGTTTATATACAGACATACTTGGGTGCTCGATCAATAAATTCTCCAGATCTGTTATTCCCACCTTCGGCACTTGGTTATTTCCTGCAGTAAAACATGAGGGGGGTGTAAGTAACCAGGCCTCAGAGGAGCGCCCGTCATTCGTACAAATGTACAAATGTCTAGAATGGGACACCGGACTCAAAGAGCCAGGAGTTGAATGCTTAGATGGACTAGAACTAGAGGAGTCACACTTGGTCTGACTAAAATGAGCAGAGTCATTCACAGATTTACCGGA
Source organism: Panopea generosa (assembly GCA_029582155.1). Classification (NCBI taxonomy): domain Eukaryota; kingdom Metazoa; phylum Mollusca; class Bivalvia; order Adapedonta; family Hiatellidae; genus Panopea; species Panopea generosa. Next base: position 52,671,437 of record CM055900.1, on the reverse strand, counting down.
TGAGTCACCAGCGTCACCATGGCTCATGTTGCCCGGGTAACAGGTCACATGACTGCGGTGTGCAGTTGGTATTCTACCAAAGCTACATTCTGTAAGAGAAATATGATGCTCAGTCAGTCTTCTCTCCCATTTCTACATGAACCAACTTAATCTTAAAGGGACATACGGCAATTTTCATTAAATTTCATTAAAAAAAAAATAATTCTAAAATATTCAAGCATGTTGGCACACTCTTAATTTCCTTTCACTTTGGAAAAGGAGGCATATCCTGTCATATACAGCTATGTCAAATATGGCAAAACGTGTGTTCAAGGATTTATCAATTACATTTATAAGGATTTATATTTCATATTTTCAATTCTAGTCAGGGACGTTCCTATGCATACTCCTATATGCCCAGGAGTATATATAACTCACTATATAAACAGTAGGAGGGAGACAACCCGCACCCTCCCCATCAAAAAAAATCTAGGACATTTCCAGTAGCAATAATGGAGATTAATATCTCTATGGTTATACTTTACATTCATAGCTGGGTCCAGTTAGCTCATTCTGAAAGTAACACCTCTGACTATCAACAATTGAATAAAGGGGTTGTGAGTTTGACCGAATCCTCGCCCAACTACAGTCTCCACAGATTCTGGTGGGAAAGATATTGGTTACTTAAGAAGGCAGGTGTGCTTGAGAACTGGTTAACCTTTCAGGATCCCATGAAAGAGTGGTAAGGTTAACCCTATACTTCATATAGACGCCTTTGGACACCTCTAATATAGACGCCTTTGGACACCTCTAATATAGAAAAAACGCGTATCTATGGAGTAAAGGGTTAACTGATCTTCTGTTAGCCTATAATGGCATAACAATGACACTAAATATTCAAACAAACTGTATATTCATTGGTTTGTTAAATTTGTTGTATCAGCATGAGGAAAATGGACATATCAAGTCAAACATTGCCGTACATCCCTTCAATTCTTTCATTTTTTGTTCTGTTTTTTTTTATAAAAATAACTTAAATTTAAAATATATTTTGAAGTTATAATTATTTTTGTAATTAGTAATATAAAATTATTTTTGACAGTGGATTAGATAATAATTAATAGCAGCAATCTTTATAAACAAAGATTTTTTTTCTAATATTGTGTTTGTGATTAGACCATAATTATATTAATGCACAGTGACTAGTGGTGAGACTACATTCAGAGTGTGGCTAATAGACTATAACATAATATATATATATAACACAGATACAATACACATGCACCCCAAACTGTAACCATATTAAAAAAACATTACGTTAAACTTTTCTTTAATGTTTGCAGACTTTGGCTGGTTTTTAAGTCCTTTGGATTTGATTCACACTTGAAGATTTTACGCAGTTATTAAATGACTCAACAGTGAACAGTATTTTACTTACATCATAATATTATGATTTATCTAGATTATGTTAATTTTGTACGGAAATACTGAAGTAGAATAAAGATACTTTTCTTACACTAAAATTATATTTGCATTAACATTATACTAAGATTTAATCAGTTTATTGAATAACAACATAATTTTATGTGCATATGAAATCAAGTGTACTATATATCATGACGTTCAACTTTTTTACTCATTATTATTTATTTTTTCTTTTATCATTACTGGAATATGCCTCAGGTCTTCCTTTAGATTATACCGATATCTGGAAAAACATTTCTTCAACAAAAAAACAAACTTTCTCCTGTTTAATTTCTGTTGTATGTGATAATTTTTCATTTCATCAGAATGACAACCAGATAAAGTCAAGAATGGAGCAATGGTTTATTAAATTTTGCTGCAATAATAAGTGTTAATTGCAATCTGAGACATTTTTTTACATTTAAAGTATCTGTTTCATGTACTAATCATTGAGATACAGGTACATCATGAGGCAATTCATTGAATATAAAAGCAAACTTAAAATGGACAACAAATGGAAAATGAGTTTTAAATAAAAAAAATATTAAATTATAATTATGCATAATGTAGTGGGAGAGAGAATAACTGAACTGAGCATACATGTAAATATGACACTCTTAACCAACCACTGACCAATGTAAATTAATGAATTACACTGATTGTGGTCACCTTCTAATACACTATAGCTAGGTACCACCAACACCAGCTGTCCACAAATATACCGGTAGTAGTGAAAAATCAATAATATCATCCAATCCAGCCCCCAAATTTCCCCTTTCAAATATAACTAATCACCACCCATCTCTTCAAAATCAATAATAATCATCCACCGACTTTTGTCCCTAACACAAAATCAATGATTATCCATTGACACCCCTCCCCCCCTACATCCAATCTAACCATCCAACCATTTCAACAATAAGAGTCCAATGCTTTGTCCCCAGCATAAATAATTAGCCTACATCAATAATAATATTCTTTGCAATCAACCAAGTATGATTGTGATCATGGCAGTAAAAAATTTCCAAAAATTATTTGATTTTGTAGAACTTTTAAAGGCAGAATACTGTGTTGCTTTCAGAGGTGAATTAAATTTTTAATAAAATAGCATAAAGAAAATAAGCCCTAACTTTGACCTTGCACGAAATACTATATAAATGTTAAACAATTTAATATACACTCTACAGTGGTTTTTCAATTGCACATCGTTTTGAGAAAGAAAGATCATTTCTGCCTGCTGATTCTTAAGTGTACATACAATTATAATGTGCAAATATCTATAATTAGATGTCAACAATCTCCGACTAATTGAGAGTTTTAGTTAATAATTTTATCACACCTCAACAAAATATTGATTCTTTCCCTTGTATCATTTTGATGGATTTACAACATCCATTGAATTTTCACTTTTGTTGCATTGTGGGTTATATAAATACAATAGGGAACATAATTACTGCATGCAGTGTGGGGGATTAAAACAAATTTCTAATAAAGGCTTTTCCAGGAAAAAATCACAGGGGGTGGGGTACTAATTGATCTTTCTGCTGATAAAACTCAGACAAAAGACCCCACACCAAATTTTTTTATCTAAATTCAAATATACCTACATCCGCCAGAATTAAAATGACTATTTTACCCACCACCACCAGTAAAATAAATAGGGTACCGTTCTGACCATAACCCCCACCCCAAGATGTTTTTTCCTGGAGTAGCCCTAAGTATACATATAAACATTTATATGTGGATAAAAAATAAAATTATCTAGCAGTGTTCTCCCAAGAAAGTTTTGATATAATAATATATCTTTATTTCAGCCAATAGGGGGGTCATTCACTGTGTTTGACCGGACATGTTACACTTTGGATTAATTGGGAAAACACTGCTTATGTATGGCATGCCTATGAATGAAAAGAGGTAATATCCAAAAATTATATAAGAGAACAGAATAAAAAAGGAAATACATTCTATTTAATTTACATGAGAAATTCATCCAATCATTATTCTATTATATACATACATGTAGATTTTTAAAGAGCAGCCCTAAGCTTCCCTGTTCACCAAAGAGAATAATTACAGCAACCAAGCTAAATGTAAACCATTATTAAGAGTACACTTCAAGTTGTTCAGACTCTTTGGCTCTCCATAAGGTATGAAAAAAAAAATCAGCTCACCAATTAAGCAATAATGATAATGGTTAAACAAATAAAATTTAGCTAATTTCTGGTACAACATAAAAACTTAGTTATTAATTAAAGGAATGGTACTTTTTATCTCAAAAAAGTTTAATACCCATGTGACTTACCTGAGTGTTCTACCACGACCCAACTTGAATCCTTGTCTGTTTGAGCGACATCAGTCTCCATGGCAGGGTCAGCATTACTGTCATCTTGCTGAGGTTCTGCGGGGCTGGAACCACCAAATAGGTAACTTGCCCAACTAAGCATTTTGCCTGTAAATAGAGTTTAAATTAGACCTAGGTATGTCCCAATGGATAAATTTTGATCAAGATGATTGGACAAAATAATCATAATAAATTACACATGACTTTAAGTGTTCCATTTACATGAGGTGCCAGGCAGTAGATGTCTTTCTCCCATAAGAGATGTGGGTGTGGCAAGCAGATACCAGTAAGTAGGTGTTCTAATATTATACTAATGTCCAAATTAATGACCTTGTAATACCATGTAGTGCATAATAGTTTATTGGCCAGATAATTACTTCTATATGACAGTTTATGACTCCTATCAAATTAGGCTGGTCAGTTAATTCATTAATCTGGACACTTGAGGTGTTTCACCTGACCCAGATTACGTATAACCTTAGTTGACCGATCTGTATACACCTGAATGATCAATGTAAACAACAACTGGACAACTTGGAGAAGAACTCTATGAGACTTGTATTCTTATGTTCTAATCCTTTACATTTTGTATACTGTACTTGTTTATTAATGTTGATAGTACTTAAAATAAAATCTTTACTCCATATGCATTTTAACTTGACTCTTCCAAACTCAAAAGTCGCACATACCGGTAGTCCATGAATAGTTTATTCTGATAGAGCAGAAAACAGTGTAGAGCCAGTTATGATTGCTGAGCAATCAGAACAGGTTCTGCACTGTTTTCTGATTTTCAAAATCCGTCTATATTAGGTGTTCAAATGTGTTCATATGAAGTAAAGGGTTAAACCAACTGGACACTGAGGTCAATGGTGAGTGATCAGTCAAAATTATATTCTGTTTCCTTTTTTTTTTACATTTTTTATAAATAAATGATGTGTATAAATTATATTGATCCCTATATCCCTATAAACCAGTGTACCTAAAGATTCCAACAAAGGTTACAATAAAAAAAAGAATACAATTTTCAGATCAAACAAGAACCAATTGACTATGATAAATTTGATATTTCAGTGGTGAATGGATGAAGAGCAGCTGGTGTTTGGTGACACTTACACAGATGACCAAAAAGTCAATGAATAAAATTAATGTAGTGCAGTCTTATTACTGATAGGCTGGCTGGACTTCATTTTAAAAGTGGATATATTTTACATGATTGATTGATTGATTGATTGATTGAATATTAAGCGTCACTTTATGTCATCAAGGGTTTACAGACAATCAGTTAACCTAACCACTGTTTCTTGGGATCATGAAAAGATAACCAATACTTGAGCACACTCCATTTTCACAAGTAATTGATAACTTTCCAACTTGAATCAGTAATGAGAGACAAATAATAATGAGACACAATGCTGTATATCAATCATCACAGAAACTGTTGCCGAGCAGGGATTCCAACTCATGAACCCTGGATTGAACGTCAGATGCATTACGACTGAGCTAACTGAGTCAGGCATATTTTACATGAAGTTCTTAAGCAAAGAAAGATTCATAAGGTACTTAGCAGGAATTAATTATTCCTATTTTCCTATTAGGTAGAGTCTGAAATATGGAAATGTGGTGTCCTTGAGCAAGACACTTAAAATTTTCTGCATTGCTTAAGACACTGGTTCTTTACCCAGGAAAACGTTGCGTGGGATTTGTGTAAGTTGCAATAACTTGTTTCACAATCAGTGTAAAAACAATAAGTTTAAACTTAATATCAACACACAGTTAAACAATTGATTTATAAAGATCTCGCTCTATTGATGGTATCTGCTTGTATGTGTCGCTGTGAATGTTAATTAATGCATATAATGGTACGACACATGACGGCAATGTTAAACCGGATTTATGGTTGATACTAGGTATGGTATACATCTAAAGGAAGTGCAGATCAGCAATTTTATTGTTTAAAACAATGTTTGTAAAATTACACAACCTACTGCAACAGTTGATATTACAAATCTGAACCCCATTTCTGCATGTTTTATTCATTACATTTCTGCTTATCATTCTTCACGCTACATTAAGTATTTTATTTCCCTAGTTTTTATAGAACTTTTAAAATATAACAGAAGGCTGTCTTCACATTTTACAGGTAAAGACAGTTATCATGGTGGATGATCTTTAAATTAATGCATAAATAAATAAATAATATCTTGTTTCTACGGCCTATCAACCCTGATACACGGGTTATAACAAATTTATAATTAATAATAATGTAGTGATGGTAAAAATAATATCTATAATATTATTAATAATATAATTTATGTTAACATTTTTATAATAAAAAAAAATGGCTTTATTTTACAAGAAAACTATGGCTGCAATCTTCACTGAGGTCCGCAACGAATGTCGGACGAAGCGTACCACTGCCTTACCGTACCAGGACGAAGCGTACCAGTTTCAAGGACGAAGCGTACCACATATAGATTATGTAGGGAAAAATTAATTATATAAATGTATTGTTTGTTAAACTGTTCAAATGCGTATTATGTTATTTTTTTTATCTAATGTTCATGTCTAATTTGCATCGATAAGCACTACGATATAGCGAAAATAAAGCGAAAAAAATAAAAAATTCAATTTTGAATAGGTCTAGTATAATTTCGAAGACATGTGTTAATTATTTATTTATATTTTTATTACAGGGATTACACATGCTCAGTATCGTCAGTTGCAGAGGGGGCAGATCAATCTGGAATGGTCTTGCGGAGAATGTAGATCAGAATCAACAGACACAATTGCCGCTGACATCACAGACACTGTGTCACAGCTTCAATAAATGTTAAATGTGCTTATACTGATCGACGAGTTATGATTTTTATTATGATATATGAAATTGTTGTAAATATTGAAATTTTAATAGTGAATGAAGAAAAAAATGTATGTTTGGCTATTAATTATAATTATGTGCTTTATATGAAGTGTACTTATACTGATCGATGAGTTATGATTTTTATTATGAATGAATGAAGAAAAAAATGTATGTTTGTGCTTATTTTATGCGTTATTATGAGAAAAAAATAAAATGCTTATATAAAAAGAAAGTGATCTATATGTTTTCACATTCTTTATAACCTTACAATTTACTATATTGTACTGCTTTTACAATAAATCGGGATTAATTAACCTGATAATACCCATAACTACTTTCTTTTTGTCTTTAATTTACCACTGATTTGAGCAAATGATACTTGTTATTCGCACCTAGTTGACAACGTATTATCGAGCGTCCCACCAGATATTTACTACTATATTATCTATATGTGGTACGCTTCGTCCTGAAGTGGTACGTAAAGGCAGTGGTACGGAAAGACAGTGGTACGCTCATCCTGCACCCGTCCGCAACTATTAAATATTGTTCACATGCTCGGGCCATACAAAGTGACCTTTATATCTCTTTAATGCCATTTCCACTTATAGTTAAATAGGTGAGTAGACCAAGTGGCACTTGGCTGTAAAAGTTGAAATATATTTTGACAGCATCTCAATCATTTTTCCGAAACTCATTTTTATCTCTTTAATTACAAAATAATTGCAATATTGCGCACCAGTATCACTGTGACACATATCTCAAATCATTTGAATTTTTTCTCACAATTAATAAACAATTGAGCGATCACATTAATAAAATATAATTAAAAAAATATGTTAAAACTAAACAACACAACAATAAATATTATACAATTCTACAAACTATGAAACAGTAACATACTGACAGTAAATCGCAAAACATACCATTTTCATCAAATTTAACCATTTTTTTGTTTGTAAATCCAAAATGTACACAAACCTTAAAATCAATAAATGACCACTGCAATGGACAACAACTGATTTTGGTCTGAGTGACCTATAAACTTCCTCCCTTCCAACAGAATTCAAATGATTTAATAACCATAGGTGTTCAGTTGTTTGTTTATCACAGGTTTCTACCCCTGATCAAACTGCCTGATAAAATCTAGAACAAAGCAGGACAATGAAACTGAGAAAACTGATAACATCTGTCCAAGAATGCCTAGACATGTCACCACCTGCCAGCACTCATGGGAAATATGTAACACCCCTAAATTATAACACAATGTCTCACAAGTTCAACAATGCTATTATGACACAACAGAATAATTATGATTTTCATGTAGATATGTGATTAAATTTCCATAGAAACCGAATGTTTAAAAGAATTTTGCAACATTTTTCTTTATGTCATTTACAGATAATTTACAAAATTTTCACACTTATAATTATAAATGACTACCGGTATATATTAATTTTTGCCATGACATACAGATAGTAATAGTTTAGAATCATCAAAGAGCTTAAGATTTGATTTGATTATATGGTAAAGTAAGAGCTCATGTTACTAAGTTACTATAATAACATTGTACATCTTTCTTAATACCGTTTAACACCCAGGCTTCTCCACAGGTAATTTAAGCACAGGTGCACCCCAGCCCTTGAATGGCAGAAATGGCCGATATGCCCCAGTGCTTGGATCTTAAACAATATCTTTCAAAAGCTTATATTCCTTTAAATCTTCCTTTTTCTTAGCATATCTTTTCATATATTGATGCATTAAATGAAACACACTAAATCTAATGACTTTTCTTGATTTAATATACCAATTATAGTATTACATAAATGTAAATCTATATTAATGGGTGCTCATCACATTGCTGGAAAATGTTTCGGAGCAGACCCTTGAATGTTCACACCCTTACCCTAGCGCCTGAATTCCAACTTGTAGAGAGCCCTGACACCATTATGATCAACATGCATGTTAATAATTTATATTTATAAATACATATATAAGGTATGGCATATATATCCAGTTCCTCAGAATGAATCTGAGTAGAACCACCGTCCTTCTGTAAGTAACTGTCAACTTTTCTCACAGTTTTTAGACCTAGCTAGACTTGAACCCACAACCTCAGTGGTGAGAGGTAATGGCCATTAGTGTACAGCACTTTAGATCACTCAGCAATGAAGGACCCTAATTTGATAAAATACAAATCATATTCTTGTGCTGATTAATTGATTGTGATACTTGTCAATCTTAGAAAAAAAAATGTCAACATACATTATCACATTAACCTAACAGGAATATTAAATTATAAATATGAAGGGTGATCATTTTAAAAAATCATCATAAAAATATTATACAATTTATATTTCAGGTGAAAATTATGTAAAATAATATTATATGTTTTAACCTTTTCGGCCAAGTTACAGTACATCCATTGCAATGAAATTTTTTTGGCTTTTTTTTTATTTTACATAACTCCAGTTTATATTTAACTGCAGTTTACCAATTTTTTATTTCAATTATTTTAACTCCATTTTATATTTAACTCTAGTTTACCCATTGTTATTTCAGTTATTTCAACTCCAGTTTACATTTAACTCTAGTTTACACATTTTTATGAAAGTTATTTTTACTCCAGTTTACTTTGAACTCTAGTTTAACCATTTTATGTAAGTTATTTCAACTCCAGTTTACGTTTAACTCTAGTTAATCCATTTTTATGTAAGTTATTTCAACTCCACTTTACATTTAACTCTAGTTTATCCATTTTCATATAAGTTATTTTAACTCCAGTTTACATTTAATACATTATTCCTGTTTCATCATCATATTTTTTAGACTGGCTTCTGAAAAACTGCATGCAATTTGATTCAATTACATTGATTGAAGTAAGTTAAGTGGAAAATGTTGGCAAAACAGATGCGAGTCAGATTAAATTATGTTAAGCATGCAGATCTGATACCTCGTAAAACACAGATATGTCAGAGTGGAATCCTCGCATGTACCACAAAACAGATTTGGTTTAAATGGTGATTACCACATAAAAAGACATTAATCTATTTATATAATTGTACAAACAAGTGTCAGCCCGTAAGTAAGGAAGTACTTATAGCTGTGGGGGCAATATGCATATTTGAACTATGATATAACAATGCACTGTTATATATAGGTAGTATCCAGTGACCCCCCACCTACTACCGGCTGGACATTACCCTCTATATTACTGTAACACTACTGCAATCATGATCTATTTGCACATATAATGTTTTATAAATAATTTATGAATTCCTCACTACATGTTTTTTACCAGGAGTTACAGCTTGTCTGAATGCCTTTTAATACCAGATGGATCAGTTAGATTTTTTTCTTCTTCATTTTTTATTATTATAAATTTATGGTTGGAGCCTGCAATTATTTAAAAAGCATTGAATGGGAGATCCAATATACTAAAATACATTGAATTTTATAACATTATTTTGCACCATAAATTATTATATAAGACAACTCTCTAGTAAGTGCTCAAAATAAAAACTAAATTTTATTAAGCAGTTAGGTTACGGTACTGGGTAAGCAGTAATATATAGCTAAAACAATTGGTTACAAGACTTAGTGTTAACTTTTTTATCTGAGAAGAAATCTGGTCACCATGGTGACCGGACAGTCTCGCTCATTTAAGTTCTTAAATGTATTATAATAGTTCCCCCCCACCCCCCACACCCTCATAACGCTTATTTTGAAATTTCATGATCATTACACCAGTATAATTTATTGTGTTAGTCAAAACCTATACATAGCTTAGTGTTTATAATGTGTAATGTATCATGCTGACTAAAATTTGTACATGTGTATCTTGTTTTTACAAGTCAAATTGAATTTGTGAAATACCTACACTGGTATTGCTTAATGCAGGTTTAATAGAAACATCATGCAAATTGCCGTTTAAAAATTAATCTGACCACCTGGTTTTCATTCCAAAATCCATTAAAGGAAAGAAGATACATGTACACTTGTTTTTACAGTAATTTTGTAAAATGGATTTGTAAGCAGAGCCAGTCACCTAGATTAAGTTTGGATTAAAGATATTTTTTTTTTTTTCATTTCATACAAATATTGTTTTACATAGTCTTAAGTTAGAATAATTAACCTGAAATTGTATTACTGGATTTATTATTATACATAATTCAATCATACAGATCTACATGAAGATGGAATTAAATCTAAAATCAAGCAAACATGAACAGATTTTTTTAGAATCATTGAGATCACTGAATTACCTTAACTTCCTTTGTTTAAAAGATAAAGAAATCCCAAAGTGGATATTTGTATGACACAAATACAGAATAACAATTACTTCATTAAACTGCTAAGTTGATAATATTTATTCTGAGGTCTAATCTCCAGTCTGTATTACACAATGACATGAAAGTGAAAATTTTCCCCGCTGTGATAAATAAACATTTAGTGGTCTCCAACCACACATTTACACCACCATGTATTGCGCAACATTGAGCAATCTAGCAGGGTGAACATTTCTAAAGACAAATTCCAGTCTTCAGGGTAAAGCTACAGGGGTACACATTTGATATTCTTGCATCAGCCAATCCATTTATATGTTGCATAATTAAATTGCATTTAATTCGCTGTTAAGACACAGTTTAAGACATCTTCTTTATCAATATCATAAGCTAAGGAAAGGATGGGGGGGTGGGGGCTCTGAATTTATTTCTTTTTATAAAATGAAAAGGAATGTAAATATATATGTTGATAAGCAAAATGAATAATGCAATATTATATTTCAGTAAGGCCTCAGAGTTACTACACCTACCAATATGTATGTTAAGTTAGAGTTACTACACCTACCAATATGTATGTTAAGTTAAATTACAACAACTGGGGAGTTGGAGATTAAATGGGAGTGTGTCTTTTGTCCTATTTGTTTGTTTTAAATCTTTAGCATCCTTTTTATACCATTGCGGGCTTACAGATGATCAAGTGAACCTACTTCCTTGAAAGTTAACTACTTCTACAGCGCTCAAGCACACCAATCTCTGCAGTTAACTGATAATAACACTTGAATCAGCAGCGAGAGATGAATGGCAATGATGCCCTATGATGTGCATGTATGTATGTCACTCATCGCAGAGACTGGTCGGGATGGAGATTCGAACTCATGAACCCTGGATTGATAGTCAGATGTTCTGCCGACTGAGCTAATGGTGTGCAGAACATTTCCGATTTAAAAATAAGAGTTGTATTACTATTAAGGGAACACATCTCAATGCAAGGTTAATGTATATATGTATAACCATATGAATTTCTGTCTGAGACTTCACATTTAAGTAATGAACACCATATTTCTTAGAACTAGTGAAATCATGCTAGTTTGGAAATGGGGAACCTAAATAATCTTAATAATTGATGTTTTTACTATCGTACCAATAAAAACTGATGGAAATGTAATATTTGTTATATTTTTGTCATTTATTTCCATGAAGTACAGTGTACTATCCCTTTACACCATAGATTCGCGTTTTTCCGCACCAATCACAGAAGGCCAATGAAAACAGTGCAGGAAGAGTTCAGATTGCTCATAACTAGCAATCTGAACACTTCCTGCACTGTTTTCCACTCTGTCAGTTAATATAAACATAATCCACCAAATAATTCAAAAGCCTTCTATATAAGGTGACCAAAGGCGTCTATATTAGAGGTGTCCAAAGGCGTCTTTATGAAGTAAAGGGCTATACCTTTTAATCATTTTCAAGAGTTATAACCATTTCCAAAATAGAAAGATATTAAGGGTCTGCACACAAGCTAAAGTGATATATTTCATTTTATAAATTACTGAAGATATTTAATATTAAGGTATGGTTTTTAAAGTTGCCTTGTGTCCCTTTAACCCAAACAATCTGTCCTCAAAGCGGATCAGTTACTATATTTAGAAATGAGCACAGATTTATAAAATATCATTATTTAGTAAGCCTAAGGCTTACATTATCAATCCTCTTATTTGAGTTTGTGTGTTTATGTAAACTGGTACATATATATGTATACTGCTGACATCAGAAAACAGATCTATATACAGGTGAATGATACACCTGTATGTCTGTTTTCTGATGTCAGCAACTATGTATTATAAACGATGGTATATCTGGCCTTTAATATGATCACATCATAGACCAGACAGGTTATTTAGTGTAATTGCAACTTTTAAAGTTATAGCCAAAAAAATGTGAACAATGTGAAAATTATGATTTTATCAAGAGCTCACATATTTCTTAAATTGTTTTAATGTGTCAATATATCAAAAAAAAATATAAAGCACCATATTTCACAAATATTTTATCCCTTCAAGCATTGTGCATAGTTTGTACATTTTATGTACACTACATGCTACCTCATCACATGACCAGAAGCAATTAAGATATAAGCAGATAATTGTAATTATGAGCAAGTGAAATGTCAATCAAAACATTAAAGCAATACCACACTATCTGCCAATGACATCTGCACATATTTAAATTTTAGTTGCACTTATACTGCAGATACAAGTTATGCTGGATTGAGTCAATGAAATATCTGCATGACCACTGTCTATCCACCCCTTAGCTATTGCTGTAATCAACCTGTCACTTGTCTAGTCACCAACATCAGCATTGTGCTGTAATTCTGACTACCGGTAAGTCAATTAAAGTCACTATCATACCGTTGGTGACAGTGGCAGTATTGCAACATGCACTTCATACTGATTTGAATCAAATAACTTCAATGTTCAGGAAACAGATTCACTGACTTTGACAATTGATTTGAATAGACATAATGACACAATTGTGCATAGGATATCTATCAATAAATACCTCATTCAGCAGATTTGATGATGGAAGCTGTCGATAATACTCAGTACATGAGTACAATTGAGTAATTTCTCACAGATTTTTCTCAGAGGGGAAGCATGATAAATTATGATGATCTGATGTATACAATTTTTTGAGATCTTGATATTTATAATTTTTTTCCATAAGGACACCATTGGAAATACGTTGTTGAACTTAATGGGTTGTTCTGCGTAATATATATGTCTCAAATATATGTACCTAATTATAACAGCAATATACTATAATTGGTAATTATGGAAAGTATGTAATACTGTGATTTAATATTTATATTTATGTTATATTTATATGTGTAATTGTTGGTTTATAATGGCATTATAATTATATTCATAAATAAATCGTATCTACAAGAATTTCACACAAGAATTAATTGTTTTAAAATGTTAATTTTAATTAATTGTTAGAATTACGCCGATTATGGAAGGGTCAAGGTTTATTAATTATCTACAGAGAACTATGTCAAGGTCAATTATAGAAAAAAGCTACATGGTTATGAGTAATTTTACCAATTACAAAAATAATTCACCCAGTAATTCAAAAGCCTTCTATATTAGGTGTCCAAAGGTGTCTATATTAGGTGTCCAAAGCTGTCTATATGACTATGTGAAGTAAAGGGTTAAATGCAAAAACTACACACTGTGTAGCAGTCAAAGTTACAAAAAATGCTATGAACCCAATTTGGTGACTCTGTCAAATGGTTTCTGAGAAATTGACTAAAAACTTTACATTGTGCAGATATTCAATTGTAGACATTAAGGTCGTCTGAAAAATGCTACATAATTTTGCACTACCAGTATACTTGATTATGGACCAAATGTGGCGACAAAATAGCAGGGCTGCAAAATTCCACTTGTCCACTTGCCATTACAAGTGAACCTTTGGTCAAGACTAGTAATATTTAAGAAACTGACTGCAATACTTCTTTGACTTTAAACATTTAATAAAAACTTTGGAAAGAGAGGACAAGTTCCTTTAATAAGAAATTTCAATCCTGAAATAGCTGTTGAGAAACAGAGCAAAAACTTAACAAAGTCAAACAATATTATACATAAAATTCAATAAATGTCAAAGACATACATGTAATCATTTGGATGAAAACAAAAAATGTCTCCAAAATATGAAAAACAAATAACTGAGTCGGCTGTTTTATTGATGGGTAGGAAGGAAGAGAGCAAACAGACAACATTTGAAATTTTGTAATGATGAGCTATACATTGGTATTTATATTTCACTTTCCACTCAATACAGGAATTTTTAACAGAAGCCTCATTCTCCAACCCATACAATGATTGAATACTGAGTGTCATTTTTATGCCATCAAAGGCAAACAGACAATTAGCTAATGGTTAAACCTCACCACCTGGGATCCTGGAAGGGTAACCAGTACTCAAGCATACCCCATCTCCGCAAGTAACTGATTAATTTCTCACTTGAATCAGTGATGAGAGACAAATGATAATGAGACCAAATGTTGTATATTTATCATCCCGGAGACTGTGGCCAGATGAAGATTCAAACTCACAACACCGGGATTGATAGTCAGGTCAGCCACTTAACAAACTAATCAGGCCCTACATACATACAATGAGGATTAGCCATGAACTTTGTTCTATGGTTGTGAATCTTCCACATTTGGATTTGTGGGGAAGTAGTGATTAACTTACATAGTAAAGGTGTGTCAATTACTGGTTTACCACTTACTCAGGGACTAGCAGATTTAAACTGTCCGTTCACATCGGCATACAAAATTGTGTTAAATAATTTTGCTGCTAATAAAATTCAGTTTCAATGAGTGCCTGCTACAGCACTGTTTTGGGGAGGTGCTAGTGCTGTCATTCACCTGCAGAGAACACGGCTTAGTTAAGTCTAGACAACAAAAAACTATCATTTATGTACAAGTATAACATCAGTACTTACAGCATGCAAACACTTATGTCAGCTCACTTGATTGAAGTTCAAGGTAACATCAGAAACAACTATAACAACCTGTTGCATTGACTTATTATGTTTAACCTAAGACAGCAGTGGTTACTATGGTGCATATGATCATGATACAATCATGCGCGGAATTTGTGCAATCGTTGCAACGGGTGGTGTCTCTCTAAAGTGGTCAAATTACTGATCAAAAGTAAATGAATATGCAGAAAAAATTTCAAACCATATTAACAAAGAATGCGTACAATAGCGGCTAGTTCTAACAATACACTTGTTGACCTGAAAATTCTGTAAAATCGATTGATCGACATAATTAAGAAGAGATGATTAGTGCTAAAAATAGAAAAAAATATTCCAGGGTGAAACGCCCAGTAAAATTGTAACGTCTAAAACTAGTCAATTTTATATGAAATTGCAGTAGAAAATTCATATTTCCTATCAAGAAGGTTTATATTAACCTGCTGCCCAAACGAAATATGTAAAAAGCAGCCAGTTTTTGCTCTAGAAACGATTTAATTCGTCTGACGTTTGTCGGTTGTCAAGCTGACTGAAGGTCACTGCGCAGTGAAAAAATCAGCTGTTTATTACAATGTTTGCATACAAAAAACTCGCTTTATTTAACAAGAAACAGAAATCTACTTACAGAAGCAGCGTCCTCAGCAGATGAACTTTCTCTTGACAAAGTGTTTTTGAGTTTCTCTGTTCAAATTTCAGTTATTTTCTTCGCTTTTTTGTCTCTGCGAAAATCACCAGCCTTCTGTTTTCAGACGAGAAAGGTCGCAAAATGATTCGCCAGTGTATTGTTTACGTTCTGTTGGAGCATTTTGATTGGCTGATTGATTGTTTTGGGTTCCAAATATAGAAAAATATGAATATTCATTAGGTTATTGTTCTATTTTTAGACTACCACGAATGCACAATGTTTACATCATGTGAACGACATGCACGGAGTAATGAAAGGGGAAATGTAACAAAAGAGGGTAGAATGGGGTAACACGATCAGGCAATTAATGTAAACCAGTTCGCGGCTATCAATGAGTAATTTAGTAAGTAAGTGGGGTGGGCAAAATCTGAATGGGTACACATGTGGATTTTAATACAAATAAAGTATGGGAGTTGCGGGGAGGGCACTCATTTGGGGGTTTAAAGAGTAAACCACCATTGAGTCAGTGATTAGAGGGGGTCCTCTGGTATCCCTTGTATTTTCTGAATATTAAAAAAACCTCTTATAGTGGGTAAGATGGTGAATCCTGGGATCCATGGGGGGATTAATTCTTAAGAGTGGACCCAGGAGCGGATCCACGACTGCAGGGTGCTTTGTTGTTTTGTGTTGTTTTTTTAGGGGGGCATATGGGGGCGACAACAAAATCTGAATGGGCACACATTTGGGTGTTTAAAGAGTAAACCTCCATTGGGTAGGTGATTATAGGGGGGTAGGTGTCCCTTGTATTTTCTAAATATTAGAAAAAACTCTTATAGTAGTTAAGATGGTGAACCCTGGGATCCAGGGTTGCTTTTTAAGACTTATACAGTTTGGTCTTACTTATCTAGATCTATTTTATATCAATGTGAAACGAGTTCTTACAAATCTCTCTTGAAATCTCCCTTGGTAGATCCAGAACTGTATACAACATACCAGTTTATATGGATAAAAGTGTTTTGCTCAATAGTCTACAACAACAACACACATAGCTGTGGTGGGTATCTTACCCAGGACAACATAGCTACACTCACCAATATTTTGAAACTTTGATATTTATTTTTTCATAAGGCAGTTGGAAAATATAGGTTGTCCTTTGTAACATATATTTGTAAAATCAATTTAACAACTTAAATGAAACAGAGAATAGTTGATAATTATGAAAATAATGTAATACTGTGATTTAATATTTGTAATGTTGTGATATTTATCTGTGATATTTGTTTGCATTCATGACTTCCTTATATTCATAAAGTCCCACTCTATCTAATACCCGAATGCTGGTTCCAATGCTCTACAACTGGACCATGTCCTCCATACACACAATCTGCAACAGATCTGCCAGTGTTACAGGTGTTTGTAAAATGAAGGTTAGAAGAGGATTAAAGACATAACAAATGTTTCCCATAAAAATGTCCCCCACCAACCCAACCTTCCAAAAACAACAAAAAACAGGCCTAATGTGCACTGATTTGCTCAACAGAGTCAGAGAGCAGGGCGGTAGTCTAATGGATAGAGTGTTGGCCGCTCATGCCAGAGCCAGAGGTTGTGGGTTCAATCCCCAGCTCGTCCTGATGCCTCTCATCAAACAACACTCAGTACTGATTCTACCCAGGAAGCGGACTCGAGAGCGGTTGATATAAGCTCTGAGCTTTCATCGCAATCAGGCGAAAATAAATTAGTATAAACTTGAGTCAGAGATATATAAAACAAAACAATTGAGTCCTTGCCTTAGTGCTGTTTGTCAATCTTGCATAAAAAATCTTTAAGTTTGTGAGGTTTTCTATTCCAGAGCCCTTCCTATTTGGTTTAACAAGAGAGTTTGTATGGTATATTCAATGTAGTTGCCATAGTTATTTTTGAAAATTCACATTTGCAATTTAACCCCATTGTTGGATCAAATCTTGTTTCAAAGATTTTTAAAACTTCCAAGTTGAATAACATCCTAATAGCAGAACTACACGAGATTATTTTTCCTGGTATGTTTTTCATAGCTTTCCTTCATAAAATTAAAGGTCCTTATGGGGCCTAAAGACATTACTCTTTTTATTTTGTATAAGGAACATGTGGAAGGTCGTGGGTTCAATCCCCGGCCAGGTCATACCAAAGACTTTAAAAATGGTACTAGAAGCTTCCTGGCTTGACGCTCAGCATTTAGAGGAGAGTTTTAGGTCTGGTCGTCCCGGTGTCAGCATAATGTGACCGGGTGGGGTATCATACCATGTGTCTGCGGCATGATACTCCAGTGTGACAGCGCTTAGAATACTGTCTCAAGTAGACACCGTCGCGATATGACTGAAAAATTGTTGAAAGCGACGCTAAACACCATACAACAACATTATTTTGTATAAACTTGGACCACAACTTAATATTGGAACAATTTTATGCCAATTATCAACAAATTTTGCTGACTTTGAATGAATGAATGAATGAATAGGGCTTTACAGCGTACCATCACATTATAGGTTATTCGATGCCAACAGGAAGGAAGATTCCAGGTTCACTCTACATGTACAAAAACAACAAATTAACATACAGATTAAAAAAAATACATCAACAAATGAATATGCAGAATGAACCTAGAACCTTGATACCTGCAGAACTGCAGAGTTTCAGCAAATTCTATCGTATTACTCAATTTGTCGCTTCTTACGACATGCATAAGCCACAGTGATCCTATTCTTGCCATCACTCATGGCTCATGGAACCACACAGGGGTTGATAATTTAACAATAGTGAACTTGACAAAAAATGATCAAATGAACATGACACCCATTCGGAGGATTCCTACCCCTCTGCAGAGATCGACAGTGATTCTATAATTGGCCAGAACCACGCGGACTTGCTGACTTTGAAAATGAGTCATTAGTTCAATCATATGTGGACACCTTCTGGCCCTTTAATGCCCTGGAAATTAAAATCACCTTTAACTAATCAACTTTGGAGATGTGCTTATGAAATGGTAAATTTTGTAATTTTATTTGTAAAATTACAAAATGAAAACTCTCTCATAGCAAAGGCACTACGAGACCTCTAGGTTGAAATTGTTTTGTGAAATTTCCTTGAACGGTTTTAGGATTGTGCGCTGGAAACGGTGAATTTTGGCTATTTGTTTCCATGGTAACAGAAAAAAACATTGAAAATAAAAACTCCATTAAAGGCACTACTAGACCCTTAAGGCGACATTTGTACAACAGTTTTGGAGTTGTGCCCAAGAAACAGCAAACTTTGTAAATTTTGGCTTTTTGTTTCCAAGGTAACAGAAAAAGTCCCAAATAGAAAATGCATTACTTGACCATTAGGTTGATATGTGTACAAAGTTTCGTGAAGTGAACTTAAACCACTTTGGAGTTGTGCTCCTGTAAATTTTTCTGATGCACAGAACATACCATGGCCGTGTACGCATGAATGGCGACTGATTTAACATTCCCCAAATTGTCTTTTTTTGCAGGGGATAATAAAATATCATGTGAAGTATTAATTTTTTGACAAATTCATCATTCATAATGAAGCCGGGCCCAATTAGCTCAGTCGGTTACGTGTTTGACTATCAATTCAGGGGTTGTGAGTTTGAATCCCCCGCCCTGCAACAGTCTCCGTGATGATTGATACACGACATTGTGTCTCATTATCATTCGTCTCTCACCACTGATTCAAGTGGGAAAGTTATCAATTACTTGCAGAGATGGGGTGTGCTCGAGTACTGGTTATTCCCAGGAAACTGTGGTTAGGTTAAATGATCGTCTGTTAGCCCTCGATGGCATAAAAATGACGCTAAATATTCAATCAATCATTCATAATGCAGACAACTAATTTCTTGCACCTAATGTGTAACCTAATTGGAAGGTGTTTTATAATATTTTGATTTGTAAAACTATCTTAAATTTAAATACTGCTGTTTGAAGTAAAATTTCAAGTTATTATGTTGTGATTTTTAATTGCATTTACAGAAGTACTTCAAAATTAAACACAAATTGCAGGGAACTGTCTCTGGAATAATCTTTATTCATTTTCCTGAGATGAATGGAAGTTATTATAATTAAAAACAAGATTTCATGAGATTTTGCATGAGTACGCAAGCTTTTAGAAAATCTCAATGAATATCTAAAATTCTTTCTCTACCTTCTCTATATAAACCCTTTGCTAGGTATAATACTGAACTTGGAGAAATGTAAAATGTTAGTATTATTTCTGTATAACAAACTGCACTGCCTAAATAAACATTACCACTTAAAATATTTAAATACCCAGTTAGTATTGTAAATGTTGATAAAAAATTGACACCAGTTAAGTCAAGAAAGAAATCAATCTCTAACAGTTGTACATGTACAACCACTGTGTTATTATGTTTGTTTACGACCTGTTGGAAAATGAGAATGCTATTGTGCACACAACAACAAAGTTTAACAATGGACAAAAGATAATCACAAAAGCTCAACTTGAGACATCGCTCCAGTGAGCTAAAAACAAAAAACAACAAATCTTTACACAAAATACAGCAGTTTTATTTTCTAAACAAGCGTAAAATTCAAACAAAACAAGTTCACCAAAATTATGTGATTTTCAATAATTTAAATACAATACAACAACAATTATAATGAAGATTTCAGAACAATTAAAAGAAAACTTTGAGATCAAAAGCAAGGACTTAATTTATATATGTATAGAAGGATAGGTAACTTGCATCTCTCTACTTAATGCTGATCAAATAGCATGTGAAGAATTAATGATTTGGCAATGAATGAATGAATGAATAGGGTTTTACCGCGTACCAACACATTATAGGTTATTCGACGCCAACAGGAAGGAAGATTCCAGGTTCACTCTGCATGTACAAAAACAACAAATTAACATACAGATAAAAAAAAAATAAATCAACAAATGATTATGCAGAATGAACCTAGAACCTTGATACCTGCATAACTGCAGAGTTTCAGCAAATTCTATCGTATTATTCAATTTGTCACTTCTTACGACATGCATAAGCCACAGTGATCCTATTCTTGCCATCATTCATATGGCTCCCTGGAACCACACAGGGGTTGATAATTTAACCACAATAGTGAACATGACAAAAAATGATAAAATGAACAGGACACCCGTTCGGAGGATTCCTACCCCTCTGCAGAGATCGACAGTGATTCTACTCTTAGCTGGAACCACACAGGCTAATGATTTGGCAAATTAATCATTCAAATTTCACTGATTTCTTTTACATAAAAGGTAAGGTACTGTATGTAACATTAGATGTCTTATAATGTTTAAACACGCGAAATGATCTTAAATTTAAAATATTGCAGTTTGAAGTAAAATTTCAAGTACTTTCCTTGATTTTTTAGTTGCAGTATAAAAATTTTTATAATCATAAGTACTTCAACAATAGTAAACACAATTTGCTGGGAATTGTCTAATTTTGTAGAGAATGCCATTGTGCAAAGAATTTGTATTTCTGAGATGAATAGAAGTTAAGAAATTTAAAAACGAGATTTTGCGTGAATACGCAAGCATTCATAACACCTCAGTCAGATCCTTTTCCTCTCTATACAACCTTTGATCAAGGCCATTATAAATTAATTGGTAGATTATCATCCAAATTTTTCTTAAAAACAGGGAGGGCGGGAGGATTTTATTTTTTATTTTTAAATTTTTTTTATGAAAATAAAAAGGGTTCGGGCGGCATGAAAATTAGGGGGCGGGCAGGGATGATAATCTAGCAATTAATTTATTATGGCCTAATCAATAATAAAATATAAATCTGATACATGTGTATTTAACCTATTGCACAGAGATTCTGAATAATCTGAAAAGACCAATTATAATGACCAAGGGTATCAAATTTATGACAATACAGATCATGTTTTGATTGCATAGAGTAGCTGAGCATTTCAAAAGGTAACTAACATACCAAATGACTTTAATTTAACATCACAACATTTTAACTAACTGGTGTATATATTGTCTAATGGCACCAAATCCATCGATAGAAAGACAACATGATAAATCAATCAAAACCATGTGAAAATTTAATTGGAATCTGAATGGCTCACCTTTGTAGTTGGTCAATATTTCATATTACTATTGTCAGTTTGAAAACGGATCACCTTTGTATTTGGTCAATATTTCATATAACTATGATCAGATTGAAAACGAATCAACTTTGCAGTTGGTCAATATCTCATATAACTATGGTCAGTTTGAAAACGGATCACCTTTGTAGTTGGTCAATATCTTATATAACTATGGTCAGTTTTAAAACGGATCACCTTTGTAGTTGGTCAATATCTCATATAACTATGGTCAGATCGAAAATGGATCACCTTGGTAGTTGGTCAATATCTCATATAACTATAGTCAGTTTGAAAACGGATCACCTTTGTAGTTGGTCAATATCTCATATAACTATGGTCAGATTGAAAACGAATCACCTTTGTAGTTGGTCAATATCTCATATAACTATGGTCAGATTGAAAACGGATCACCTTGGTAGTTGGTCAATATCTCATATAACTATGGTCAGTTTGAAAACGGATCACCTTTGCAGTTGGTCAATATCTCATATATCTATGGTCAGTTTGAAAACGGATCACCTTTGTAGTTGGTCAATATCTCATATAACAATTGTCAGTTTGAAAACGTATCACCTTTGTAGTTGGTCAATACCTCATATAACTATGGTCAGATTGAAAACGAATCAACTTTGCAGTTGGTCAATATCTCATATAACTATGGTCAGTTTGAAAACGGATCACCTTTGTAGTTGGTCAATATCTCATATAACTATGGTCAGTTTTAAAACGGATCACCTTTGTAGTTGGTCAATATCTCATATAACTATGGTCAGATCGAAAATGGATCACCTTGGTAGTTGGTCAATATCTCATATAACTATAGTCAGTTTGAAAACGGATCACCTTTGTAGTTGGTCAATATCTCATATAACTATGGTCAGTTTGAAAATGGATCACCTTTGTAGTTGGTCAATATCTCATATAACTATGGTCAGTTTTAAAACGGATCACCTTGGTAGTTGGTCAATATCTCATATAACTATGGTCAGTTTGAAAATGGATCACCTTTGTAGTTGGTCAATATCTCATATAACTATGGTCAGATTGAAAACGGATCACCTTTGTAGTTGGTCAATATCTCATATATCTACAGTCAGTTTGAAAACGGATCACCTTTGTAGTTGGTCAATATCTCATATAACTATGGTCAGATTGAAAAAGGACCACCTTTGTAGTTGGTCAATATCTCATATAACTATGGTCAGATTGAAAACGGATCACCTTTGTAGTTGGTCAATACCTCATATAACTATTGTCAGTTTGAAAACGGATCACCTTTGTAGTTGGTCAATATCTCATATAACTATGGTCAGATTGAAAACGGATCACCTTTGTAGTTGGTCAATATCTCATATATCTATGGTCAGTTTGAAAACAGATCACCTTTGCAGTTGGTCAATATCTCATATAACTATGGTCAGTTTGAAAACGGATCACCTTTGCAGTTGGTCAATATCTCATATAACTATGGTCAGATTGAAAACGGATCACCTTTGAAGTTGGTCAATATCTCATATAACTATGGTCAGATTGAAAACGGATCACCTTTGCAGTTGGTCAATATCTCATATAACTATGGTCAGTTTGAAAACGGATCACCTTTGTAGTTAGTTGGTCAATATCTCATATAACTATGCATGCAATAGGCAAATGCGTTAAGCCATATATCTTATTCATGGGTCAATTACAGTTTTAATTTTTAAAACTTATGCAAGATAATTTGATAGTAGGTTTTAAAATAAAATGCACAATATCTAAATAACGACTAATTGAATTATGAAAATATTGTTTAAGCAAAATCTTTCAGTGTAAACTAAAGCTTATCAAACATAAAAATTATTTCCATCAAGACATCAATTGCATAGAATGAATGAATGAATGAATGAATGAATGAATGAATGAATGAATGAATGAATGAATGGGGTTTTACGGAGTACCAACACATAATAGGTTATTCGACGCTAACAGGAAGGAAGATTCCAGGTTCACTCTACATGTACAACAACAACAAATTAACATACATCTATTTAAAAAAAATACGCCAACTAATGAATATGCAGAATGAACCTAGAACCTTGATACCTGCAAAACTGCAGAATTTCAGCAAATTCTATCGTATTACTCAAATTGTTGCTTCTTACGACATGTAAGAGCCACAGTGGTCCTATTCTTGCCATCATTCATATGGCTCCCTGAAACCACACAGGGTCTGATAATTTAACCACAATAGTGAACATGACAAAAAATGAAAAAATGAACATGACACCCATTCGGAGGATTCCTACCCCTCTGCAGAGATCAGCAGTGATTCTTTTCTTAGCCAGAACCACACGGGCTTCAATTGCATAGATCATAATGGAAAATCCAAGATTTACCAAGGTTAATGAAATATTAAATAGCATAGCCATCTGTTGGTATATTGGTTTTCTTTTTAGTTTAACCCAACAAAGGTTCCAATAATGATGTGCATGATTATAAAATGACATCATGATTATTGAGAGTTAAGGTAATTTGTGGCATTGCTATCAGATTTTCTTCATCTGGTGTAATTTATCAAAACTGTACACTTGATCTATGAAGTCTCAGCTCTCTTTTAAGCTTCTTTTTTATATAGTACCGCAGTTTCTCGTTAACAGCGCCCCCTGATGGTACGTATTTTTCAGACAATTTTCACTGTTTTTCCCTTGTAAAGTAATCAGTATTAAGTAAAATTGTTTTTAATAACATTAAATTACTTATTTTATTTCCTGATTTCGTACGACATCAAGAGAACACCATAATTTTTATAATACTAAGGAAATATATGACATCGTCCAAAATAGCAGGCAAATGTCTGTTTTTAAGGGTTTCATTTTTTAATTTGAATTTATGAAAAAAGGAGCTTGAAAACCCCATCTTTTTATTCAGTCATATTGTAGTGAAATATATAAAATTAAACATATGGAAAATTCAAGAATTTGTACCAGCGCATTTTTGCGCAAACAAGCGTGAATGATTCAAATTTTTTGTTTTTTAACCCGTGTTTTAATCGACCCCAGCATAATGGTAAGATGTAAAAGTAACATAAATTGCATTTTATCTGTATTTAAGTCATAATCCTATCACAGGAAATAAAATAAATAATTTAAAAATGTTATTAATAACAGTTTTCAATCAATAATGACCATTTTATAAGAAAAAAACTGTGAATATCGTCCGAAAAACTCATACAGCTAGGGGGCATTTTTAACGAGATTCTGCACGACTATATTAAAAAATACAAAGTTAAAACAAAAGTTGATACTTCATAGTATAATTTTGTGTACTTTTTGATAATTTACCTCAGGTGTCAAAAATTCCGATAGGAATGTCACACACTACCTTAAATGCAAATATACATGTACATGTACTCCTTCTTTCAAGGTGTTAGTTTTTTTTCTCTATTTTATCTTTAAATTCATTTGGTGAACAGCTCTGACAGAATAATGACATGGAAATAAAGCTAAACTGTCATCAACATTGTGAAAATCTCTTTCATAACTATAAAGAAAAAATTCTTCAATTATACAGTTCTTATAATATGCATATTTATTACTTTAAATTACATGTATATACATTTGTAAAAAAGTGCATGCATGTCAACAATTATGGGTCACCATTAATTTGGTGACTGAAATTAATTAAAATTAATATTGTACTATTGCTTTAAACTTCCCTGTACCTCAGTTTGTTTTTCATTTTGTCTGGTATAGGTAGGAACTCAATTTTTCGAAATGGAATGTTCTTGTCCTTGAAATATCTGCGAACCTCCAACAAACATGTCAGTTCTAGTGTCCGTGGAGATGTGGCTACACTCCTCACCCATTCTCTCAGTTTCTCATTTCTCCTGAATACATCAAAATTTTCTAGGTCTTGCGAATTATCAGAATAGTCAGAATCATCATCACTACTTTCATCATCATCATCATCACTATCTACGACATTCTGATACTTTTTTGTCTTGTTTTCAAATGTTCTAAATATGTAACCTTCATTGGTTAAATCACACCCATTGTTGACTAAGAATTCAGCAATCCTGTATTCCGAGTTATACAGGGCAATGTACAGATGAGATTCATCGAGGTTAACACATTTATTAATGTCCGCCCCATGTGCAAGCAGAACTTTCATAATGTCTATCAAACCATCGCAGATTGTAAAACACAGACATGTCAAATTGTGGTTAAAATCACTTTTAAGTGCATCAGTCTCCTCTAGGAAACAGCTGAGCGCATCATGATTTTCATATTCAAGTGCTAAATCAAATGGCGTTTTTCCAAGTTTATTCTTCATAAACTTCCCACCAGCTTGTAAAATGGACCGAATCATTTCAACAATGGCTGTTGCATTCTTAAAGTCATGACATTTCATTACAGCATGCATGCATGTACAGCCTTCCTCAGTTTTAAGATTGACATTAATTGTCGGACATTCTCTTAAAAAGTAGTGAGCAACTGATTTACAACTTTCCCACAATGCAACATAGACTGGTGTGCGTCCCAAAGTATCTGTCATGTTAATATCGGCGCCATTATCAACAAGCAATCTAGCTAATTCCACATTGTTATTTATTGCTGCTAAAATCAGTGGAGTGAATTCAATATCGCGTGACACATATCGACAACGTACTGTAGATTTTACATTAGGGTTAGCTCCCCCTTTTAGTAACATCCTCGGAATCTGATTACATCTCTGTTGCCAATGTTTAACAGACACAACTGACAACTGCAAGGCCGAGTTGTCGAGTAGGTTTGTTTCATTTACCCTTGCTTCACTTTCTAACAAAATTTTCACAACATCTACGTACTCATTTCGAACAGCTAAATGCAAACATGTTTCTTTTTCAAATAAGCTAACAGCATTAACATTAATAGACAGTTCACTTTCAAAACCCCCTTTATCTTCTGCTTCACTTCTCAATACCAACTTGCCTGAATTCAAACGTTCCAACAAAATCTTCAAACTTTTAACATCACCGTTGTTTGAACAGATATGCATGGGAGTGAGGCCAGCTTTGTTGTAGACTTTTACCCAACATTCAGGACTTGAGACAAGCACTTCGACAACATCATGATGACCATGAGCCGTTGCAAGATGAAGTGGAGTGTTACCATTAGCATCTACCGCATTGATGTTACAAGATCCTGGAGCACTCATCAACCACAATACCACCTTTGCCATTCCCTGCTCTGTTGCAAAATGGATGGCACATTTCTTTGTAAGTTTATCTACCTTATTTACTTTACATTTTTTATTCTGGATCAGACAGAATGCAATCTCAAGAGAAGGAATTCTATCTTTAATGTGACCAGGGCTGTCCTTTCTAAGAGCAAGGAGCAGAGGTGGTTCACCATCAAAATCCTCTGCATTCACATCACAACCAGCGTCCAAAAGATAGTTGGTAATTTCCAGATTCTTCGCTTCAATAGCTGCACACAGGGCTGTTCCTCTCATACCTGTTGACAAAAGACAATACGGATGAGTATACACATGGAATCAAGAAATGAGGGAATAAATGGCATTGAAATAATTTTGATAAACTCTCTTTGCATCAGTTATTTTAGTTTACACTTATTTAGTTTAACTTGATTGCGAGGAAAGCTCAAAGCTTATATGTCCCCGCTCTCGAGTCTACTTCCTGGGTAAAACCAGTATAGAGCTTTGTTTTCTGAGAGGTGAAGCTGGAGATCAAACCCCCTACCTCTGGTGTGAGCAGCCAACACTCCATCCAGTTCACTACAGCTGTACTTATTACTCACTGCTGAGTTTGTTGGTTTAAGTCCAGCTTGGTTTAAATATTTCATGAATGTGAGTAAGTTTGCACAGTTCACTGCCCAGGTTGTAGGTTCAAGACCAGCTTGGACATAATGGTCCAAATTTGGGAGTATTTCATGTGAGAAAGTTTGCAATTTATGTGTGGAAGTTCACTGGTTCTACAAAGTATCATTCTGAAATCTTCCTTAATAGTCAAGAAAAACCCAAGGCCACATAAAACATTTAACATACTGAAAAAGTGTCCCGTACTTCCTGATAATCATTGTTTCTAATAAAAATTACCGGTACGTTTTTAAGCAGTCTTGTATTTTAACTGTATCTGTTTCAACTGCATGCTATTCTATTGGACTAAAACGCTGTTTACTGTAATAATAAAACTGACCTAATACTCTATCCATTCTGGCTCCCTCCTCAACCAATCTTTTCACCTCCTTCAGTAGCCCTGCGTGTATCGCTCGATGAAGCTGCTCTGTCACATCCATTGTCAAGCTTCTTATTTATAAATCTTGTTGGAGAACAGCTGACCTATGTTTCAGTTGACATAACCTTCCATTATGGTGACATCTGAGTCTCATGCCTGACCAAATTAACTACTGAATAGATGTAACTCTGACAATAACCCCCATCTGAAAAAAAATATAAAACTGATTATTAATTAAAACAATCAGCACAAAAATGTATATCTGTCACCATATGGTCTAAAACCCTGTCCCAGGATCGCTTAATTTTCTCTGGTTGGGTATTGGGTTCAAGCTCAGCTTGGTGAAAAAACTTTTATCATTACCTACATGCTTTATATTCTCCATGGCAATTTGGTCAAAGGTGCTGCTGTCTTATGACCACATATCTCTCACCACTCAGGTCATGGACTCAAGCCCAGTTCAGTTAAAAAGACAGATTGCCCATTGCTCATTCTGAGGGTTTTCTCCAGCAATATAATTAGATGTCATTTAGTAGTATAACCTGTAATGTGTTGAAAATGTTGTAAACCCTGAATAAAAAGTGTTGTTTAAGAATCATTACAAAGTAAATAGGTAATTTAAGTAAAATAAAAATCACCTTCTCTGATACTGAAAGATTCATTGCTATACCAGTACTATATTTTTAAAACATCTAATGAGATGGATAGCCTTGCATGGTGTTTTATAAATACCTGACAAATATATGTGTTTGTCACTTTATTCTTCCTGTTAATTTCAAAGGTGAACTTAATGTTGTTGTTTTTTTTTTGTTATATTACATAATTTGTTGTTCTGCCTATGTATATTAAATGTTCCCACCCCACATGATAAATTGTGTAATACTGAGACAGCCACATATGGTCAGGTTGGCCTCAAATGGAAACTTATAGCAAATGGGTTTAACTTTCAGTGTCTTTCAGTTTGAATATTGAATGACCCTGGAGGCGATATCTCAATAATAGTTACTTTGTCGACATATCTAAAAATGGCCATTAGTAAGTGTAATAATGATTTCCATTAAAGGCTATATATATATTTATTTCTTCTTCAGTTACTTTACTTTGAGTATTCATGCTTTAACCATATAAACATTATAGGACTCTTGTACTCTTAGTGAAAACCTTTATGTATCATCTAGAAGCATGGGAATCCCAAGTTGTGTTCAGTACCACCTAACTGCTGGGGAATTAGACAATATTCAAGTATAATGAAATTCTCATATGCAGAAATTAGACAAATGACAACACCAGGCATTAAATAAGGTAGTTGGCCGATTCCCGGCCGGTTGATTTTGACTAAGGTGTCTTCCTACGGATAGCAATTAGACAACCAGTAAGTTTAGAAATGTGTTTAATTCCACTGGTCACAGGGCCTGTCATCCAGGGTGGGAAAAACATTAATAGATGCATGTAAGCAAACACATCCATGAATGTATCTGCTATCTGTCTCTATCTTCCCGATAGTCAAACCCCTGTTGAGGACCTTAGTCTAAGACTTTGATGCGTTTCACTACTGACAAAAATGAAAATAATAAAAGAGTAATGGAGTTTATAACAAATAGGTTAAAAGTAGAACAGGTTTCTAGGGAGACTCATGTTTCATGTGGCAAACTGTTTAGTTGAATTTAAGGGCCTCTAGCATCACCATATTGTCAGGAAGAGTATTCCAAGGCACCATGTTGCGTGTAAATCGAGCCAGTCTGGGTTTGACGGTAGGCCATGGAATGGAATAAACAGCTGGATCAATCTTTTATTTCTGACGAGATCACTTTCAGGTGGGATTGCAATTTTTGTTATGAGAGATGTTATGTAACAAAATTGATCTCTGGTCAATGCAATGAAGGTCAAGGCATCTCCAGTTAAGTTTGTTTAGCATATCTGTGACACTGGACATGCCGCTTAAGTCATGTATTGCCAAGTCCATCTCTGGACATTCTCAATTTGTCCAATACAACAGTAATTGTGTGCAGTGACCAGACAGAGGAGCAATACTATAGCTGGGGTCTTAAAAATGTCATGTATGCTGTTGATTTCAGTTTTTTCAGAGTGTACTCAGTCTGCAAAAAATAGATATACTCTGAGACTATTTTAAAAACTACAAAAGTTTTCCAGATGTATAGCACAACTATTTCTATGACAATATATCTAAATGAAACAATCTTAGCAAGATGCTGGGAGAAATTTATTTAGTTTTTTTTTCCCCTGAAACAGAAGAAAATGAAACTTAATGTAAATTTTACATCTGTTATTAATGGACTATAAAACTATAATTCGGACTATGTAATTTTCGAATACATGTCTTTGTCCAAAGTACAATAGTCTTGTAAAGATTTTGGCACAGACTAAACTGCAAGTCATGTATCTCTTGTATACCCAATACCGCGATATACCTTATAATTGCTGTGAATGCTTGTATAATAACAATATCCCAGAAATGCGCAATGCTCCAACTTCTGTAGCGGCGCCATTTGTTTACATTTCGTACCAGCAACTGTTTATAACTCAGCAAACTTAAGTAACTTTATTACTATTTATTACTGATGCCATAACAGGCCCATTATTTACATGGTTGACAAAGTTCTAGACTCGCAGTAATAGGCATAACCATTATACATTGATGTTACATCTGAGAAATCCTAATGTTTTGTTTGCTATTTTTGTAATGTTGTCAATGTGATTATTTGTGTGAAGTTATATGAGATGGTGTGTGAAGTTATATGAGATGGTGTGTGTGTGTACGAGATGGTGTGTGAAGTTATATGAGATGGTGTGTGTATGAGATGGTGTGTGTACGAGATGGTGTGTGAAGTTATATGAGATGGTGTGTGAAGTTATACGAGATGGTGTGTGAAATTAAATGAGATGGTGTGTGTACGAGATGGTGTGTGAAGTTAAATGAGATGGTGTGTGAAGTTATATGAGATGGTCATCCGAATTTTTGCCGAAGAGTCTGAGACAAATTCTAATAAATTTTATTATATGAATAATTTAGATCTATGGCGTTGACTATAGTTCTAGAAGTTTTTATCTCCTAGCAAACTGGCTTTTATTATTCCTGCAGACTATCAGTCACTAAAGAGTTTATCTAGAGTTATTCTACCCGGTACTTGTTCTTGTCTTGCCGACTTCAATACAAATAACTGGTAAGGTCATATAAAAGACGAATTAAAATATCGCGAAAACTAATAACATTAAAACAACACAACAATATTTAATATTTCATGATTTATGGTACTTTTCACCCAAACATGATGCACCTGTTTCATGTTTGAAACTGTGACAAATTACCTTTCTTCCTTCAAAGAGACTGATATTTTAAAAATAATGTTGTTTTGTTAATCTAAATTGACACGTTTATATTGCCGACTTTTTCCGGCTATATACCGGTACGGGTATTTATATTCCATTGGCGGATTTAGAGGAGTGACAAATGGTCCTGAAACATGAACTTTGATTAATAAAAATAATAATATGATCTAGTGGTTAGCACGCTTGCTTCAAGACCAAGAGGTCCCCTGTCGGTTCCCGGTGGTGTTTTGTACTGGGTTTTTCAAACACACTCCTAATTGTGCCTTATTCCAGTACTGGAATAAAATATGCAATCCTTTGAAATGTAAATAAAGCAGTTTGTCCCGTGTACATGGAGGCTCACACACAGTGCACGTTAAAGACAGAAGATCTAGGGAAAAAAAGAAAACATGTGCTTGACCTCTCTGGAATTACAGACCCTTTTCCATAGTTACAAACATCATGTTGGACTCTCTAAGATTCTTGAATCAACCTTTTTGTTCTATATTATCAAAATGAAAATTTCTAAAATTACTCAAAGGAAAGCTGATAAAAGTAGTTTATATTCATTTCCTTTAATCAAGGACTTGTATAGAAGGATAGGAAACGTGCATCTCCTGACTATATGTTGATGAAACAGCATACAAAGGATTCATAATTTGCAAATTAATCATTCATAATTCACAGGCAACAGATTTCTTGTACATAAACTGTAATTTGTATGTAATCTTAGCTCTTGAATTAAAGATTTTGAGGTGTGAAGGAAAATTTATCATAATTTGTTGTTATATTAGCTGCAGTATATACATTTTGTAATCACAAGTACTTCAACAATTTTAAACACAAATTTCTGGGAAATAGTATTGTTTTAATGAAATTTCATTCTGCAATGATAGAATTTTGATTTGTGTTCCTGAGATGAATGGAAGTGAAGATAATTAAAAATGAAATATTGCGTGATTTGCGTGAATATGCGAGCGTTCACAAAATTTAAATCAGTTGCCTTTCCTATTCTATATAATTCCTTCAGTTAATTTATTAAGTCAGTTTAAGAGTAGCAATGTGAACATTTCGGGTAGCGGTATTACAAAACACTCTATGACAGACAGATAGTATTCCGTTAACCTTTTCCTAGTAATTTTACTGTTGGGTCTTATTATCATCACATAGCCTATTTTGTCCTCATCACTTATGTAGATAGTCATCTGATTGGAATGAATACTGAAATATTGTCTTATTTCTTCATTATTGATTCATTCCAATATGTCCTTACCACTTTTGTGACAATCACAGAATTGTAATGAATAACATTGATGAATAATAAACCATGTTGTATTTCTTTAATCTTGATTCATTCCAATATTTGTCCGCATCACTTTTATAATAGTCTGATTGGAATGAATACTGAAATCTTGTATTTCTTTAATCTTGATTCATTCCAATATGTCCTCATCACTTTTATAATTGTTTGATTGGAATGAATAACATTGATGAATAATAAACCATGTTGTATTTCTTTAATCTTGATTCATTCCAATATATGTCCTCATCACTTTTATAATGGTCTGATTGGAATGAATACTGAAATCTTGTATTTCTTTAATCTTGATTCATTCCAATATGTCCTCATCACTTTTATAATTGTCTGATTGGAATGAATACTGAAATCTTGTATTTCTTTAATCTTGATTCATTCCAATATGTCCTCATCACTTTCATAATAGTCTGATTGGAATGAATACTGAAATCTTGTTGCATTTCTTCAATCTTGATTCATTCCAGTATGTCCATTATTTTATAAGAACACAAAAGTGTGTCCTTAAAATTAAATAATAATAGCACGCTTTTGTTATGTCATGGTCTCTCATCACCCTGTTTATTTTTCCTGTAGCTACCCATTTTTCAATAGATTTTTACCTACCAACTTACACAGTTATATGACCACTAATTCTTTAACTGTCCAAATCAGATAATCATAGTACATATTTTGACAATATTCAGTATCCAATTTTGTCTTCCTATAACTACAGCATCTTCACTTTGTGTAAATATTATCTTCAGCATTCCAAGGACTTGTATAGAAGGATAGGAAACTTGCATCTACTGACTAAAATTGTTGATAAAATAGCACACAAAGGATTAATTATTTGGTAAATTAATCATTCAGAATTTACAGGCAACTGCTTTCTTGTTCATAAAATGTAAGTTTTATGTTATCTTAAATGTTTTAATTTGTTTTGATGATGCAAAATAATCTTGAATTAAAGTCATTGAGATTTGAAGGTAATTTCTCGCAAGGTTGTTATTAGTTTAGCTGCAGTATATACATTTTGTAATCAGATGTGTTTCAACAATTTTAAACATACATTGCTGGTAATGGTTTTGTTTTGATGAGAATTTCATTCTGGAAAGTAAGAATTTTGATTTGTGTTCCTAATATGAATCAAAGTTAAGATAATTTAGAATAAGGTATTGCACGATTTTGCGTGAATACACGCGCGTTCACAAAATCACAATTAGTTGCCTTTCCTTCTCTATATAATTCCTTGATCATTCTTTGTAAATTAATGAAATGGTTGGCTTTTTCTTATGGGAAAAGAATAACAGATCCTTGAAATAAAATAAACCACATGAAATTGTTCGTTGTTTAAACACTTGAGTAACTTTGACCCTAAATTGTTTATCTGTGGAATGAGATTGTTTTTGGCATGTTTAATAGCTTTTAAATATGCAAAAATATTGAAAAGGGATTTCCTAACTTGGCTTACACTTCCAGGTTAGACTAAAATAGATTTCCCGCTTATAAATGCAACATATTTTGTGACGTCTCAAATGAGTCACATGATTTTTTGTTGATTTTGATTTGATCCGTCTTACTGGTTGGCATATTGTAGAATTTGTTTCATTATAGAAAGAATAAAATATTGTTTTTGTCGTGTTATGGTGGATTTGATATACAGAACTGCTTGGATTTTATTTATTCATGTAAATTTTTAAGACATTAAGTACACTAGGAATGGCAAATCACATTATAACAAAACATTCAAACATGAGTTTCAAATAATTTTATTTCAGTTTTAAATTTAATCATTCAAAACATACATTATTCATTTTTGGTGTGAAAATATATTGAAACAAAAAAAAAAGTTGACATAACACCACTCGTGACTTCAGTGTCCCCTCGGTGTCGACAAGTGTCATTTAACTGACCACTCAGTGTCCACAAATGACATTTAACTGACCACTCAGTGTCCACAAGTGTCATTTAACTGACCACTCAGTGTCCAATGATATTTCACTTTTTGTTGTTATTTTATTTTATAATTAAAAACATTAGAATTACCATATACAATTTAAAAAAAATCACTAAGATATCTCTGTAACTCATAAAAAAACAAATAAAATCAAATCATTTCTTATCATCTTAAAATTCAAAACTATAAAGGGTTAATATCAGTTTCATTTTACATCACATCAAATATAACTGTGGTGTTAAATGTGATGTAAAATCAAACTGATTATAAAATGATACTCACATGAAACAGACATCCTGACATGTAGCACAATTTGTGTAGTAAAACAGTAGTGAATCATACATATAAATATATGTGTGATCAAATATACTCTGGTTGCTCTGTTTTACTTTTACAATTCTCTTTCATCAACCAAAGAAATTTGTGTACTGAGACAGAACAAAAAATTGTAAAAGTTCGATAAAAATGCCTTATAAAGATATTCTAAAAAACTATCACATCTTTCTTCCACCAGAAGTATTTGCTGAGTAGATATATATTACCATCTTCATTTTGACACTACTAGTATGTTAATGCATGGCATTTATCCTTTCACATTTATTTTTTACTGTTAGGAATTTTTTTTATCCTACCCAACTTTCTAAAGTGATATGATTTATATTAGTTTTTATATTCCTAACTGAAAAAAAATCTTTTATACATAGCACTAAATTATGTTTACAAAAAGTATAAAAGGACACATGGCTTTTTGATAGTTCATGTAAGTCTATTTTGAATGCAAATATGAAATCAGAATACCATTACACAAGTTTGTGCAGACTCTTAGTTTAATTTCTACTGTGGAAAGTGTCATAACTCGTGTATTGTGGTTGGGAGGCATCAATTTCTGTATTCATAGTCAAATATGACAGTGTAACAAATAGTTTATTTCCCCAAGTTCCATCAGTAGAACAGAAAACATCTATGCGAATTTGTATTTTTTGGAAATTTTAACTCATACCGGTAATTTTAAAACAAGTATGACTCAACTAGTTTTACAAAAAAAAAAAAACTGTTGAAAAATTCTTAAATATGACGTTTCAGAT
Organism: Panopea generosa; assembly: GCA_029582155.1. Taxonomy (NCBI): domain Eukaryota; kingdom Metazoa; phylum Mollusca; class Bivalvia; order Adapedonta; family Hiatellidae; genus Panopea; species Panopea generosa. Next base: position 52,635,329 of record CM055900.1, on the reverse strand, counting down.
ACTTAGAGGTCATTATCTTAATGCGGCTGTACATCCGCACAACATTGATTTGATATGTAAATATGCATAAAAATTCTAAATTAACATTGCCAGGTGTACCTTTAAAACATTTCCCTGAAATAATACTTGCAAGAACAATGTATTGATGTTTCCTGCCACACAATGTACATGGACAATGTTGCCATGAGCACTTGAATAAGACTTAAATGTATTAAATGTTTAACACTTTCTTTTTCATATTTCAGACTATGACAAAACCAGGAATGCAGCTCTGATAGTACTGTTTCTGGTCATGTAATTAAAGCATCGATACAAGGAACTTTATTTTGTGTCAGATGTACAAAAATAAGTAAAACTATTTATAAAGATTTTTGCTGACAGTAACACATATGCACAACATGCTTAGAGAGATTAAGAAAATATATATATTTATAAATAAAATAAAATGCTTACAATTAAAATAATTTCTAAAAAGTAAAGTAATCACAGATCATAATCATGTTTGAAAGCAATGAAAATGTAAATGATGAAATAAATGATTGATAAAAAGACAAAATAATTTAACAGAATCATGAAATAACAGTTATTTAGGTAATGTTTATTAAAATCTTTGTAAATTGTAAGTTAAGGCAGTCAGTAATATATTGGTACAGGCAGTGTATCAATAGTAATATACGGGTAATACATGTACACCAACAAACTTCATTTTACAACCTTCACAACTGAATCTTCCTTTAGTTTATACTAACTTATTTTAGCTCAATTGTGAAGAAAACTGAAAGCTTATATGAACTACACTTGAGTTCGCTTCCTTGGTAGTACCAGTAATGAGTGTTGTTATTTGAGAGGTATCGGGTGGAGCTGGGGGTCAAACCTACAATTGCTGATACGAGTGGTCATCACTCTATCCACTACACTGCAAGCCCACTTCATTTAACATTATGTTAATAGCCATCATTCCTTATATTTTAGTTTAATATCATAAAATGTATTTGATTAACATTCTCATTTGATGCAAAATTCATGATAAATGAACTTACATGTACCATGTGCACAGTAAGTGAACTCCAAGGGAATGGGGGGTGGGGGCTCATTTCTTTTACATTAAAACCTGTTTTAGCAGCCAGTCAATGGAATGAGCAAAAGTGGCCTTTTAACACAGGTTGTTGTTTAATACAGGTGAATTAACTCTGAAAGCTTAGAATTAGGAAATAGCTAATGTGGCTGCTTAAGATAAGTGGCAGCCTAATGGAGGTGATTGCTTACAAAGGTTTGACTGTATTAATATTTTTAATGCACCAAATTTATACCAAAATATGCTATTCATCAGATATCCAGCATATAATATTTGCAAAATTAATATTTTTATCCATATGTAAGTCGATTAATGGAATGCATGAAAATTAAGTGTTATGATTGGTTAAGATGCTCAGCCAATATGCATGTCACTTTTTAATCTTTTATCACAACGCCATCTAGAAAACATCAATTGGAAAATTCATTCGATTATATCACTCTAAATGTTTCATTTTTGTTTATCTATTTATCGCTGCTCTTGTTATGCTCATATGGTTTGCAAGAAGGTTACAATTCTCACAGAGCATTGTTCAAGCAGAAGACAGAAGAAAGAAATGGAGCCAAGGGTGAAGCATTCAATTATTATGAACCAATATAGCCCTATTTGCTGATAATATGCAAATTAAAAATAAAAACCACATAACCACTGTGATACCCCTCTGATGACATCAAATACATAATAGACTTTGTTGATTAATAGAAAGTGAATTCACATTGGTCTTGATATTGGGCCTCTGACTATTGTATTGGTCCTCGAGTCAGTATGACAGTCCTTGATTCAATATCAAGATCAGTATGATTTCACTCAATAAATAATGCTTAAGTACACATCAATGTGTGAAATAATGAGGAAAACATTTTACAGCTGTCATTAAAAACTCCATCAATACTCCAAGCATATATAAATATGTATAAGTATCACAGCAACCCTGAAGTCCATCTTTGGCAATGTCCCCTGCCCAGTACCTAAGTATTCAATTCAAGTTTCTGAACCTAAAACAGAGCTGGGTGCTTTATCTAAATAGAGATCAGAGGTATGAACACGGCAGAAAACACATTTTGTCAGGTCTCTGTAGTCTTCCAGCTGGGCCATGGAGAATGGCTTCCCACAACTCTCACACTGCAAATACACAAACAGACACAATGATTAATAGATCAAATTTCAATAAAAATTAACATACATGTGATATTATAATCATTTTTCTATTTTCATATAATGCATTGTTATTCACGCTGTTAGTGTATTTGATGACTATATGAACTTTATGCCTAGAGTGGAGCATGTGGTGCAGTAGTAGAACATTGATTGTAGGATTGTGAGGTTGTGGGATCCGCCGCAGCTATGTATGGTGTCCTTGAGTAAGACACTTTATCCGCATATGCTTAGAACTGGTTCTACCCAGGAAGACTTAGAAAACGATTTGTCTAAGTTGTAAGAACTTGCTTAACAATCCATGTAAAATAATTAATTTAAAACAATGTTTATTTGTTTCCTCATTTTTAAATAGACAAGCAGCCAATGACAGCACTTTTTCTAACATAGCTAAGTATTTTAATTACTACAGTCATTGAATCAATGTCAGACAAATGTTCACATGAATATGAGATCAAATGAATTAATATCTATGCTGTGTTGTGGATTTGGAAACTTCACCCATTTATTTTAGATAGTTTTTTTTTCAATTCTCATTACCAGTAAACCAAAGTTATACATTGAAATTTATCAACCAAAAAATAGAGTATTTTTATTTATCACTAAAAATAATTATTCTATTAATATGTTTTTATTTTATAAATTCTGATCACAAAATTCAATCAACTTTGCCTGAAACAAAGTGTGCTAAATGATAGATTACAAAGATGCAGAATACTGCATGACATGTTGATACCTTTACAATCTTCAGACCAATGGCCTTCTTGTTCTCCATCACTACAGGTATCTTGTCTGAATCCTCAATGTTCCACAACCTTACTGTTGTATCCTTCAAGTACAAATATAATAAATAATTAACTTTTTTTTATTCAAATTGCAAGATCAAAGATCTGAATGAAATCGGAAAAAAAAGAGGAAGCGTTGATCACGGTGTCCCCTTCACCACCACCCCCTTCACCAACATTTGCAATTATATAAGATCTATCAGCAAAGCAAATGACAATATGTATTTCCCAAATTTTCTAAACTAGAAAAGTGTGGAGCCTGTTTCATTAAAACTTCTCAAGTAAAGATTTTCCTCAGCTCAAATAACATAAATCCACTGACTGATAACTTACACTTATCACACATTAAATAACCGCAGATTTGAAGTTGGAACAAACATTGATTCCTTGGTGAAGGATAACATGCAAAATGAACAAAGTAAAAACAGTTATAGTTAATAATTTTGAGTTGAGGATAATCTCAAGTTGAGATATTTAATTAAACTGGTGTATGGTGACAAAATGCTCCAACCTATAATGCTATAGCGAACAAAATTAAGTAATTACAAAATCATCATATGCCCAAAAATAAATAAACTGATAAGCAATGACTTTTAAGTATCTTTTAAATCATTTAATGGTAATAACTCCTGAAAATAAATGGACTAGAATGTGTCAATGATAATGCTACATTAGTTCAGACTTCATTTAATAAATGATCTGATGCGAGAGCAACTATCACTCTGCCCACAGGACATGTGGCATTGTTTGTCCAAGTAAATACAATGTAATACAATGTTGTGTTACTTAGAGACCATTTGTCTGTCTAGGAAAATGGTGACATAACAACCAATATTGATAACCTATTGGAGTATCGACTTGTTTGAATAACAGTGTCTGGTCAATTGTTATTCTTTATAGAACCCGATCCGTGAGCTTAAATATATGTAAAACTAAACTTTATAATAACAACACTTCTCTAACAAGAATCACTACCACAGTATGGTCTAGTGGTACAGCACCTGTCTTCCATGTGGAAGGTGATAGGTTTGATACCCAGCCGGGTCATACCAAAGAATGGTACTAGAAGCTTCCTCACTTGGCTCTCAGCATTAAGAGGATAATTTTAGGTCTGGTATGCCGTTTAGAAGTACGAATTAAACAAAAAATATCCGAATATATGTTGTCCGAAAATAAAGAAATTGTGATAAAATAGTAAAGTATATTATGATTGGGTGGGGTATCAAACCACGTGTCTATGGCATGATACTCCAGTGTGGCAGCGCTCAGAATACTTTTCAAGTAGACACCATTGAGATATGACTGAAAAATTGTTGAAACTGATGCTAAACACCTTACAATAACTAATATGAATCAGCTGCTGCTAAAAAATTGAGAGGAGTATTCTGAACAAGAAATGGTGACAGAAGAAGGTTGACATAGATGTTTTGGGTATAAATTATTAACGTACATACCCTAGAACAAGACATGAGCCATTTCTGATCCTTACTGAAGCATGCATCCTCCACCCAACCCGAGTGACCCTGAAAGTAAAGAGGAAAACATTCATATAGCAGAATTATTTTTGATTTGTAGTTCTAATGCATGGTTATATTTTCTAATTAAATATTTTCAAAATCTGTCTGTTGATTCAAGAGATAAAAATTTCTTTTAAAACAAAAATTACTATTTATAGTAACTGTGGCATCTTGAATTTTAGATCGGAAAAAAAAATGTGTGTAGTTTCACAGAAAGGAGAAACATGTGAGTTTGATGCCTTGTGTGGTTTCAGAGGAAATGCTGCTAATGGACAATGACAGACTAAAGAAGATGGAAGGCGCATTAGCCTTTCTGACCATTGGCCAGTAGAGTTACAAATTAAATGAATTTTAAGTTATTATAGTATAAGAAAGGTATACGAATTGGTATGAAAGTACATGTCATGAGTAAAAAACAAAATATTTAAATTGTATGTGCTTTAATGTTAGTAAACACACACACAACAAACATGTTTATAATCTATAATAAAGTGACATACTGGTAAACATGAACTAACCTGTAATTTTATTTTTTGTATTTCATTTTCCACATCCCATACTACAACTGTCTGATCATACGATCCTGACACGAGCATCAGCCCTGTAATGGTATTAATGAAGTAAAATAATGAATTTTATGGTTTAATCTGCTAATTTGTAGCACTACTTGCTAGAATTGATGGGATTAAAACTGGTTTCTGACAGATGGAATTAAATCTAGCCAGGTTAAATAATTCTTATTATCTTATATCCCGCTACATAAATTAGATGAAATATGACCTGAATGATTTCTACAGGGGGTTAATATCTGTTGGGTGTTAATCTAATGTAATAAGAATTTGAATGGGGTATAACACCATTTTCAACACATCCCAGGTTATATAACATATCCAGTTTTATTGGAGGAGGAAGACCTCAGAATGAATCTGAGTAGAAGCACTGTTCCTCCACAAGTAAGTGGCAAACATTCTCATATAAAGTCTTTGGAGCAGGCAGTACTCAAACTTATGACCTTAGCGATGAGAGGTAAGTGATCTTGAGACGGCCCCTTAGATCACTCGGCCGTGGAGGACCCTGTTGAGGTAATAAGAAGAAGCACAAAGAGACAAGTTTATAAGATTAACAAACATCTATGACTAATAATATGTTAAGAGAAATAAATTTATGGTGTCCTAAAGCAAACAAAGTACTTATAAAATTTGAAAATTTTACATAAAAGTAAACACAGTTGGATGTTGATCCTGCAATTATTTAGAACAATGAAACTACATTCTATAAAGTATACAAGAGGTTGCCACTAATGTGGTCATATCCCCCGCCACCTCATTAACCCTTAGATGCATTTCCAGAGAAGTGAATTTAAATTATACAAAATGAAAAAGTCGCTGAGCACAGAAATCACATGTAAATGTCGCCAACTGAAATACTGTAATATGACACATTGACTTGTCCTAGTGAGCACTGGTGTGATGTTCTAAATCAAACCATAAATATGTAAGTTATAACCCCAAAACAAAACAAAAACTATCTTTGATGAACAGACCCAAAATGCATGACACATCGTCTTGGGCTGGTTAGCATTTGTGTCAATTTTTTTAAAAATCCAATCACAACTAAAGATACGGTCTGGACAGCAGTGGATGGACAGAGCTGTGACCTTGACCTTTGACAAACTGACCCAAGTCATTCCCATCACAAATCATCTTTTCCTAGTGAACATTTGTGCCAAGTTATTTAAAAATGCAATCACAACTAAAGAAGATACGGTTGGGACAGGACGAAACACAGTGTATACATTGGATTTTTAAACACTTGACCTTGAGCTATGACCTTGACCTTTGATGAACCAACCCAAGTCATTCGCATGACACATCGTCTTATCCTGGTGATCATTTGTGCCAAGTTATTTAATTCCCAATCACAACTAAAAAGATACGGTCGGGACAAGAGGAAACACAGTGTATACATTGGATTTTCAAGTGTGAGCTATGACCTAGACCTTTGACACATCATCTTGTCCTAGTGAACATTGGTGCCAAGTTATTTAAAATTCCAACAACTGAAGGAGATATGGTACAGGGGGCGTACGCTTGCACAGATGGATGGACGCATGGACAGAGCCCATTTCTATATTCCCCACTCGGGGGATAACAAGCACATATGTAGTTCCAAACAAATTGTGCTAGAAAAGCTACAAATGTTGGTAAAAAAACACAAGGTTATGCTCATTCAAGGGAAGTAACTATCCAGTTTTGCTAAAATTTTATGCGAGATGTGTGTATTATCATACATCTTTTTCAATGGGGTTTAACACCATTTTCAACACATTTCGGGTTTAAAATACAGTCAAACCTGCATAAGCGATACAGTAAAACCTGTATAAGTGGCCACTTCTATTAAGCAGTCACTTGTTTTAAGTAGCCACATTTGTTATTTCCTATTAAAATGCTTTCAAGATAGGTTTAACTGTATATAGCATATCCAGTTTTACTGTTGGAGAAAGATTTGAGAATGAATCTGAGTAGCACCACTGTTAGTACACATGTAACTGGCAAACTTTCTCACATAAAGTTTTTAGAGCGAGCAGGACTCAAACCTATGACATTAGAGATGAGAGGTAAGTAATCTTGAGACGACACCTTGGATCACTTTGCCAAGGAGAACCCTGAGATTACCGCAGCAAAAAATATTTAGAGATCAATTATCAATGTGTTTACAAAAACATGTCTGGCGTAAGCTAATCTTGTACATTGGGAATGACATACCATCATTACTGAATCTGCAGCAACTGATGGAGCCTTCATGGGCAGCACATAGTTTGGCTGGCCCTTTTGACCGATATTTCCCCGTAGCAATATCCCAGATACAGACATTCTTATCCCAAGATGCAGTAGCAAACTTCCTCTCATCCTTCGTTATGTCGCAGCCAGATACTATATTTATATGACCTCTGAAACAATAGAAAATGGACTTAAATATTTTACCATGTGCAAATTAGTAAATTGCCACACTAGCAATTCAAAAGGAACCGTATGAGATACATGATCTCCTCACAATAAAAATATATAGTATTGGTTAAATCATATTTACATTCATTCATCCCCATTACCATGGTTATAAAAGATACGATGACAACACTTACAAGATAACATGCAACAAGATATGTATACAGTCCTAGAATATTGAAACTGTCATTCTCATTTTAAAGTTTTGATAATAAATAAGGTCATTATTGTTAAAAGCAAACAAGTGTGAAATAATTTTACTGATTTTGTTGACAATAATTTCCATGCCTTTACAAATATCTAATACCAGAAACAATGTAATCTTTAGTAAAGTTCATACTTATTTATTTTTGCTCAGAGCTTATATGACTTATTTTCTGAATAGAACCAGTACTGAATATTTTATTGAAAGGCCATCAGGTATCAAACCTGCAACCTCTAGCATGAACCACCAAATTTCTGCCCACTACACTACCATCCAGCTTGATGTACTATTTGACTCCACTTACTGCAGATGAATTGTAACCTTCTGTGTCTTGAGATCAAAAAATTTTGTAGTTCTGTCCATGGAGGTTGTGATTATCTTATCACTGTCAGGAGCAAACAGGACACTGGTTATGGTACTCTTGTGATGATCTGTAAATACAGAATAATTCATGTATAACTCTTGTGATGGTCTGTAAATACAGAATAATTCATGTATAACTCTTGTGATGGTCTGTAAATACAGAATTGTTCATGTAAAACCCTTGTGATGATCTGTAAATACTGAATTGTTCATGTATAACTCTTGTGATGATCTGTAAATACAGAATTGTTCATGTATAACTCTTGTGATTGTCTGTAAATACAGAATTGTTCATGTATAGCTCTTGTGATGGTCTGTAAATACAGAATTATTCATGTATAACTCTTGTGATGATCTGTAAATACAGAATTGTTCATGTATAACTCTTGTGATTGTCTGTAAATACAGAATAATTCATGTATAACTCTTGTGATGATCTGTAAATACAGAATTGTTCATGTATAACTCTTGTGATTGTCTGTAAATACAGAATTGTTCATGTATAGCTCTTGTGATGGTCTGTAAATACAGAATTATTCATGTATAACTCTTGTGATGATCTGTAAATACAGAATTGTTCATGTATAACTCTTGTGATGGTCTGTAAATACAGAATTATTCATGTATAACTCTTGTGATGATCTGTAAATACAGAATTATTCATGTATAACTCTTGTGATGGTCTGTAAATACAGAATAACTCATGTATAACTCTTGTGATGGTCTGTAAATACAAAATAATTCATGTATAACTCTTGTGATGATCTGTAAATATAGAATAGTTCATGTATAACTCTTCTGATGATCTGTAAATACAAAATAATTCATGTATAACTCTTGTGATGGTCTGTAAATACAGAATTATTCATGTATAACTCTTGTGATGATCTGTAAATACAGAATAATTCATGTATAACTCTTGTGATGATCTGTAAATACAGAATTATTCATGTATAACTCTTGTGATGGTCTGTAAATACAGAATAATTCATGTATAACTCTTGTGATGGTCTGTAAATACAAAATAATTCATGTATAACTCTTGTGATGATCTGTAAATACAGAATTATTCATGTATAACTCTTGTGATGGTCTGTAAATACAGAATAATTCATGTTTAACTCTTGTGATGGTCTGTAAATACAAAATAATTCATGTTTAACTCTTGTGATGATCTGTAAATACAGAATTATTCATGTATAACTCTTGTGATGGTCTGTAAATACAGAATAATTCATGTATAACTCTTGTGATGGTCTGTAAATACAAAATAATTCATGTATAACTCTTGTGATGATCTGTAAATACAGAATTATTCATGTATAACTCTTGTGATGGTCTGTAAATACAGAATAATTCATGTTTAACTCTTGTGATGGTCTGTAAATACAAAATAATTCATGTTTAACTCTTGTGATGATCTGTAAATACAGAATTATTCATGTATAACTCTTGTGATGGTCTGTAAATACAAAATAATTCATGTATAACTCTTGTGATGATCTGTAAATACAGAATTATTCATGTATAACTCTTGTGATGGTCTGTAAATACAGAATAATTCATGTATAACTCTTGTGATGGTCTGTAAATACAAAATAATTCATGTATAACTCTTGTGATGATCTGTAAATACAGAATTATTCATGTATAACTCTTGTGATGGTCTGTAAATACAGAATAATTCATGTTTAACTCTTGTGATGGTCTGTAAATACAAAATAATTCATGTTTAACTCTTGTGATGATCTGTAAATACAGAATTATTCATGTATAACTCTTGTGATGGTCTGTAAATACAAAATAATTCATGTATAACTCTTGTGATGATCTGTAAATACAGAATTATTCATGTATAACTCTTGTGATGGTCTGTAAATACAGAATAATTCATGTATAACTCTTGTGATGGTCTGTAAATACAAAATAATTCATGTATAACTCTTGTGATGATCTGTAAATACAGAATTATTCATGTATAACTCTTGTGATGGTCTGTAAATACAGAATAATTCATGTTTAACTCTTGTGATGGTCTGTAAATACAAAATAATTCATGTTTAACTCTTGTGATGATCTGTAAATACAGAATTATTCATGTATAACTCTTGTGATCATCTGTAAATACAGAATAATTCATGTTTAACTCTTGTGATGGTCTGTAAATACAAAATAATTCATGTTTAACTCTTGTGATGATCTGTAAATACAGAATTATTCATGTATAACTCTTGTGATTGTCTGTAAATACAGAATAATTCTGTATAACTTTTTTTTTTGTCTTTAAATATTTTATTTCTCATAATACATATACGTGTACATTCAAGTAAATAGCAATACATTGTACATAACAAAATAAGAAGGATTAGTGTGGATATTATACTAGCATGTTAAGATATATAACTGATATACAAGTCTATTCAGGCTGTTTTTATATGTTAACAATAATATTGTAAGTGTTTTTATAATGAAGCATTGTCACAATGGTCTTTATAAGTATAATATACTTTATGCATTGATTGAGATAATAAGTTAGTGTTTGTAGACAGTAGATAATGGAGAGTAGATAAGAAATAAAAAAAGGAATGGAGGTTAAGATAAAGAGCAGGAATACTTGACACTCTAAGTCTGAAATCAGTTTGATTATGTCATTAATACAGTTGTAATTTTTCTCATTTGCCATTATGTTGTTCAAGTTTATCTTTTGTCATTGCTATTATTCTTTCTATGTTTTCAATATGTTTTAAATATTTTATAAAATTGATAAACATGGGAATTGTTTTTGCATACTTATTTTTGTAGATAAAATATTTAGCATAAATCAATATAGCAAGTTTGAATAACTGCTCCATTCAACATATCCAAAATATATTATCATATAATTTAACTTTATTGTAAACTGCTTTTCATTAAGATATCCTTCAAAATTTGTCCAAAAGGCTCTAAGCAATGACATTCCCAAAATAGATGTCTATTTGTTTCCACATTCATGGCACAAAAATCACATAAACTTGTATAACATATGTTGCATTTATACAGGAATTTGTTGTTTGGTACAATTCGCATAAATATATTTGTATTGAAAAGCTCTTATTTTTGTATCAATTAAGGATCTAAAAGGTATGGTGTGTACAACATTCCAGTTAATGTTCGTACTTTCTGATTCCCATTTAATATGAGGTTTGATAATATTAATATTGCTAGTGTTTTTTAATTGTCGGTTGTATAAAAATTTATTTGGACTCTTGAGGTTTCGAATTTGTTGCATTAAGTTAATTTGTTTATGATTATCAGCTATGTTGTCGGTTTTCAAGTTTTGTTTCCATACTTTTAGTATGCTTTCAATTAAAGTATAATATTTTCAAAAATCTTAATTATTAAGTGTGTACTTAGCTTTTACAAACTGAAATGTAAACAATGTTTTATGCCTACTATCAAATATTTGTTTGATGTACTTGATACCTTTTGCATACCATTTTTTATAAAATAATGTCGTGTTATTGTATAACTCTTTTGATGATCTGTAAATACAGAATAGTTCATGTTTAACTATTGTGGTGATCTGTAAATACAGAATTGTTCATGTATAACTCTTTCGATGATCTGTAAATACAGAATTGTTCATGTATAACTGTTGTGATGGTCTGTAAATACAGAATAATTCACTTATAACTCTTGTGATAATCTGTAAATACAGAACAATTCATGTATAATCTTTGTGATGATCTGTTAATACATAATAATTCACTTATAACTCTTGTGATGATCTGTAAATACAGAATATTTCACTTATAACTCTTGTGATGATCTGTAAATACAGAATATTTCACTTATAACTCTTGTGATGATCTGTAAATATAGAATATTTCACTTATAACTCTTGTGATAATCTATAAATACAGAACAATTCATGTATAGCTCTTGTGATGATCTGTAAATACAGAATATTTCACTTATAACTCTTGTGATGATCTGTAAATACAAAATAATTCACTTATAGCTCTTGTGATGATCTGTTTCACTTATAGCTCTTGTGATGATCTGTAAATACACAATATTTCAATTATAACTCTTGTGATCATCTGTAAATACAGAATATTTCACTTATAACTCTTGTGATGATCTGTAAATACAGACTTATTTATTTATAACTCTGTGATAGCTTGTATCATAGAATAAATCACTTATAATTCTTGTTATACCGGACCTAAGACTTGCAAGTTATTTTAACCCCCTGAGTAATATTTGCGTTTGACTACCTGATAAATGTAAAGACATACCTGGAATACTACAGATAATCTCCCCTGAATGGGCATCCCAGATATTGAGAGAGTTATCCAGATCTGAGCCTGATGCCACCATTGTGCCATCTGAGGAGAATTTACAACTCATCACCATGCCACTGTGTTTGCCTGTCCACTGTGAAGGAGATATGACAATATTAATACAGTAAAACTTTGCTAGCTCAGACTTGAATAAACAATGCCAAATGGCCAGTGAGCAGAGAGATCGTTGCTCTTGCATCCAGTCAATTGTATTCACTTGAATAAACAACGCCACATGTGAGCAGAGCGTCATGTCAATTGTATTTACTTGAATAAATAACGCCACATGGCCAGTGAGCAGAGCGATTGTTGCTCTCGCGTCATGTCAATTGTATTTACTTAAATGAACAATGCCACATGGCCAGTAGGCAGAGCGATTGTCGCTCTCGCATCCAGTCAATTGTATTTTCTTGAATGAACAATGCCACATGGCCAGTGAGCAGAGCGATCGTCTCTCTCGCGTCCAGTCAATTGTATTCACTTGAATAAACAACACCACATGTGAGCAGAGCGATCATCACTCTCGCGTCCAGTCAACTGTTTTCACTTGAATGAACAATGCCACATGGCCAGAGAGCAGAGCGATCGTGGCTCTCGCATCCAGTCAATTGTATTCACTTGAATGAACAATGCCACATGGCCAGTGAGCAGAGCGATCGTCGCTCTCGCGTCCAGTCAATTGTATTGACTTGAATAAACAATGCCACATGGCCAGAGAGCAGAGAGATCATCGCTCTCGCGTCCAGTCAATTGTATTCACTTGAATAAACAACGCCACATGGCCAGTGAGCAGAGCGATCGTCGCTCTCGCGTCCAGTCAATTGCTCAACATCATACCCTGTATTCACTGTATTTGTCAAGGTTTCCTTGAATCCTATGTGTACACTTTTATCACATTCGATCAATGATGTGTGTTTCTTGTTTATTAGGTAAATACAATATACTAGAAAACAACATTTTCAAATTTAATTGATTTAATTACAATACAATTACTGGATTTACCTTTATTCATAGTTCCATCTTAAATACATTACACTGGCATAATGACAAGGCATCAATATTTAGCTATCAGTTTGGATGAAAATGTAAAAGTCATGACAATTACAAAATTTCAATGAACTCAGCGGTGAAATACATGTAAATTGTATGACCAGTTACGTGGGCCTTTTTAACACATCAATTGCTGAAGATGTGAGAAACAGTAATGTGAACATGATTACTCTGGACAGACAGAACAAACTCACAAGGCATGTTTCATATCTAGCATAGATGACTTAGTTCTACTACTTGACTCAGAACTTATCCTGGAACTGGATCCATCCTGGTTTGGGAGAGGGGTTAATGAAGCGATCTACACAATCACTCAACAGGGAAGGGGACTGACCACACAACTGGTCCGAGCAAATTAACATTGCTCACTGAGAGTGGTGTTAATCTGCTATAGGCTAACTGCCTAATCAGTCTGCTGCTGCTGAAATTGTTAGTACAGGTATGAACGCTCTGGGCTAGCTTTCATATCGTTTGTTGATTTATTGGTACAAAAATTAAGAGTCAATTGCCTTCAAAAACCTCAATTGTGTATAATAAATTGTTGATACTCTTATCCAGTGTGGTTAATCAATACATACCAAATTTTGGCCAGTTTCTGAATCAAAAAGTTTCACAGACTTGTCCCAGCTGCTTGTTACAAACCTAAAAAACATGAGATAAGAAATGAACTTCACTTCTGGTTTTTATTACACTGTAATTACTTGGTAATTAAGTAATATCACAGTGGCCCAGTTATTGTTCCAGGGATTGTATTTCATTTTATATTTGATATGTGACAATATGTAGAACTGACTTCCTCAATTGTATGATGCCTGTTAATGTTTGAAGGTTGTAAACTGTATACCCAGGCTCCTGTTTCACCAACATATACAGGGTCCGAAGTTAAAAATATTTTTTCCATGCTCAACTCAAGATTTCATGCTCAACTCAAAAATGACACAGTTCATTATAACAAAACAAATGTAAATACGTATAATTTTCTACCTCAAATCTGCATTAATACTCTAAAATTCGAGACCTAGTCAAGTGTTTGCGCTTTAAATTGGGTTTGTATGCGACTCCTAGATTCTGTAGTAGAAATTATGTTTTGAGTACACATAAACAATATTTCATAACCTCGGGGCCAGGGTTGGAAAATTCCACTTGTCCGCTCGCCATGATGAGTGAACATTTGGTCAGGACGAGTAAGATTTAATAAACTGACCTTAATATTTCTTTGATTTTAGACATTCAATTAAAAATGTTGGAAAAGGAGGACGAGTAGGTTTTATCAGAAATTTCAAGCACTGATATACTTAAAATACTAGTACATAAAACTAAGAAAAGCAGCCAGATGGTATCATGATTTTAGGCATGTTCTACTGTAGTTAAACTGCATATATATAGTTTAATTGATAGTGATTATATAATAGATAAACAGCCATTCAAAACTTAGTTAGGGTTTTAAGTATTTAAGTAAAATGTTGGTGAACATAAGCCTGTTTCATTTTACTAAAAAATTCAGATGTTAAGATTAATGAATATTTAAAGTTAAGAATTACACCAAGTAAAACAAGGTTAAAATTAACATCTTTCAATAATTTTTGAGGACCTCAGGAAAGGTTGAATTTTTTGTCCAACTGAACTATCCCTTTTTAAAAATAAAGTAATTATTGTTACACAAAACTTACTTGGTTCTATCTGGAGATCCTCTAGCTTCAGATATGATTGCATCATGCGCAGTAGGATAGGTACGAAGACAGATTCCATCCTCCACATTGAAGAGTTTCACCGTCCTGTCACTAGACCCCGTAAGTATCTTTTGGTCATCATCAAAATATTCACAACTATTCACAGCATCAGAATGAGCTTTGATAACTTTGATACGAACCTAAAAACGAGATAAAATAATTACATTAAAAAATAACAATAATGGCATGAAAACATTTATCAATATACATTTTTCTGGATAACAGAGGAATATCGGATGCCCTAGGACAACAAGATAGAGTTTATCGGACATGAAAATCTCATGTAGGATTCATCACAAAGCTCATTCTAGTATTCACAAGGGGTTTATCAGACACTTTTATTTTCCGTTAATTTTTTGTTTTTATTAAATATATTTTCATTTCTTTGGCAACAGCTCTATCTTCAGGAAAATTGGAGAGGAAACTTGTTCACTGCCAACCAAAATGGTACATATAAACACCTAGCCTGATTAAATAAGGCATGAATGGACAGCTTTTTTGTTATTTGGATATCCAATCTGCTGCAGCCCCTTCACAATATAAGAAAAAATTAAAGGCTCCTTAGAGACACGCAATATGTTTCTTTTGGTTTATAATTGGTTAGAAATTGTGACTGTTCACCTGTGCAAGCTCTTCATGCTCCCAGGTTGCAGTTTTTTGTGGTTGTTCATCAAAATCGATGTCATCAGCCGTTGCAATGGCGTCTTCCATCGTTTATCACGTATATCAAATATTTTACATAATGTTTAAATGACTACATCTGATTTTAATTCGGTTCCATGTAAGAAGAAAAAATGTTTCCAATGTAAATTATCAGTTGCTGTGCAATATACCGAAAAGTGGTAACACCTGTCATTGATGTCGTTAAACTCTGAGATCTAGCACGGAAAACAGAAGATATTATCGAATTATGCGGTATAAAGCAAAAGTATCATATTATTTAAAATAAGTTGTCTATAAAAATAAATTAATACGTTTTCATTTACGATTTTTGATAAAGTTTTACGACATTGCACCCAAAAAAAGATGGAGGCCGATTCTGGATTCGATGATCACCAGACAGGTAGATATGTCAGCGTTACGGCCATTCTGTCATACGAATCATTTTGTATATACATAAAAACGCCTTCGAATTATTTTTACTCATGTTTATCCATTTATTTTATGGCTTACAGTCTTGATGGATGGTGAAGGCAACGTTTTTATTGTAATCGAAATCGTGAAAATGTCAACAATCTCAAAATTTTATTCTTTCCTCATGATAAATGAAAGAGGTCATGCCGTTTTCCGTTGAATTATCCCACATAAGAATGCTGTTTCTAAATTTTAAATTCTGTATTAATGGCTTGAGACCTATTTATTATGACGTTGAACTTTCTGTTGATAAAGTAACATACTGCCATTTTTGCTCTCAATTTGCTAATCAGTTCACAGCAAATCTAATCTAAGATCAAACGTACTTATCCTTATTGGTTTTATTGTGTGATTGTCTTGCTAGATCTGCAATGTCATATCAAAGCATGTTGTCAAATGATTTGATTTTTTTTTGTTTGATCGTCCTTTAGTGACTAGTCTCACCGCTGTAACGTCGATTAACCCTTTACTTCATATAGACGCCTTTGGACACCTCTTATATTGAAAGCATTAATTCACCACGTATCAACAATGGATGAATTATGTTTATATTAACTGACAGAGTGGAAAACAGTGCAGGAAGTGTTCAGATTGCTCGTTACGAGCAATCTGAACTCTTCCTGCATTGTTTTCAAAGGCTTTCTGAGATTGGTGCGGGAAGACGCGTGTCTATGGAGTAAAGGGTTAAATGAGACTACAATGTCAGTCAGTGTCTGTACATGACATGTATTTGTGCGTGAATTGAAATTTGGGGTTGAACTGAATGTGTTTGCAGGGGCGTTACTAGGTGTACTCCTATATGCCAGGGTGTATAACTCGGAGTTGAATGTGGAAAAAAAAATAGGTTAACATGTAGTTTAAATGAAGTTGAATGGTGGGGATATGTGTATGTATATAATAATGACATATATTCATGTACACATAAATGTATGACTGTTGTAATGAATGTATGTATGAGACAGATTGCTAGTTTATGTGCATTTACTAAATATGTCAAATTGTGTTAATTGATATATGCACGAAATTTATGTCAGTTCAAAAGCTCAGCTAATATTGTTTTTCTGCTTAAAAAATATGTCCAGGTCGAAGTTTTATCCTTATCACGTTTTTAATAATTTGGAGTTCTTTGCCAATCTCTGACATGTTTGTTGTCCTTGGTAATGAATCAGCAAAATGCGTAAAAATTTATATGACAAAGTCTATCTGGTAATTCAATATCAGACATCACTGAATCTCTTAATAATGATTTAATAAATATCCAACAATGATGTAATAATAATTCGTAAATACTTCAAAAACCAAAGCAATGTTTATAGCCTCTCATCCAAAGCAACCACTGTTCAGATCAGCTGAGCACTTATAAATAGGAGATGAGGCTATTGAATTTACCAGTAGTGAAAAACTTCTGGGAGTAACAATTGACAACACACTAACATGGACTCAAACAAATTGAAAACACCCTAAAAAAATGCAATTCCTGATTATACTTCCTTGGCCGAATAAAATACTATTTATCAATACCTATTAGGAAATTATTTTACAATTCTTACATACTTCCTCATCTAGACTATTGCTGTACAATATGGGAAAATTGCAACTCTGACCTTTCTGACAACATATTAAAATTTCAAAAACATGCTACAAGACTTATCCTTGATAAAGACATTGATACACCATCTGAAACATTATTTAATGATCTAAAATGGATGAAATTCCATGAAAGGGTAAAATATAAAAAGGCTATTTTAATGTTCAAGATCATCAACAACTTGACCTCAGAGTATTTGCAAAATAATTTTACCCCAACACCAAATATACAGTCTAAAAATCTATGCTCAAAGTCAAATAATTCTCTACAGTACCAAAACCAAAGTTAGAAACATTTCCTAAAACTCTTATATATTCTGGATCCAAAATCTGGAATTCCTTTCCAAACCATGTTAAAAATGCTTCATCGGTTCAAGAATTTAAGAGATATTATATAACATTTAAATATAACAGTCCCCTGTCTCAACAAAGATAAATTTTCATTGTCTTACAAAACATTAAGCTTGTATTCTCATTGCAGTCATCATTGAATGTAACATTGACTGTCTAAATATATTTTGTAGTGAACTCATCATTTTCAAATGTAAATTTACATTATAATACTATTATGCCCTTCTTTGAAATATATTATTGAGTTAGTTAAATAAACAATGAATATCCATTGTCAATTGAAATATACATTACAAATGGAATATGTAAACAAAATTAATTCACTTTGTTGTTAATAAGTTTCCAAATTGTATTGATTCTGCTGTTTAACTTTGTTGTTTATATTTTATTATTACTTTGTTACCATGTATATAATAGAGGACCACAGGGAAGATTGGAGATTGTTCCAACTGTAAATAGTTGTA
This sequence comes from Panopea generosa, assembly GCA_029582155.1. NCBI lineage: Eukaryota > Metazoa > Mollusca > Bivalvia > Adapedonta > Hiatellidae > Panopea > Panopea generosa. The sequence goes on along the minus strand of CM055900.1, from coordinate 52,616,583 downwards.
ATAAAGACTTTATTATTATTATTATTATTATAATTTCATTGGCACTGGTTGCAGAATTTGCCCCAAGTTGAATCCTATGTAAAATATTTCAAACAGGAAACCAGCGCACACTATGCTGTAATCTCGTTTTGAACTCGGAAACTCCATAAAATTATCTAAAAATAACTTACATTATTTACCTCCGATTTCTCGAAGATTTATTTACATTTAAGATTATTTTGAACAGTTAATGGAATTCACCGAGTGTATTGGTATGTCAGGAGCGTATTTCGGTATGTCGGTAATAACGCTCACCACTGATATGCTACAGGTGATCATGTGGCCTGTAGGTTCTTCCAAATGTTTAAAAATAGATGAATGCACACAACCTGCACACACAGAATTTACACTTGTTCAATCGAAACTTTAAAATATGGTCAAGACAATGAAATCAGGGCATTTTGCAAATAAATAAAACAAAGAAATCTGTAAAGAGGTGTCTCATTATCTTATTTCTGATAGATGATTGAAAACACCAGTTATGATGGTTTATTTATGCATGAAAATGAAACTTCCTCCTTTGTTTTGTTTTTCAGTTAAAATACCAGAAAATTGAATTGTCTAAAATATGGCACCATGTTCGGATTCTGCTGAAAGATGAAAAAAAATTGAATACTGTCAAACAAAGGAAATACATATCAAGCTGAAAACTTCATGGGATGGTGTAGATTTTCTTAAATAAAACACAAGAAAATTAATGTTATGTAAGGTGACAATAATAATTGGTAGCTGATCTGTACAAAGGTCTGAAATGCCATGTTGGATATGGAAATTTTAAAAAATTCTCGGAGAGAAACCCCACCTCACTTCACGCCTTCTTTATTCAAATATGGTGCCAGCTAATTCTAAATTAAAAATTTAATGCTTAGGTGTATTTTGACATGTCTGGGTGTCATTAAATGAGTATTTGATGGTGATCAGCTGGTTAAATGTCACTTTTGAATAAATACTCTTATTATTTAAAAATACAGTAGTATTAGTACTCCAGTCAATAGGTCAATACTCCTTTATATTCAAATTTAAGAGTAAAATACTCCATTAACTTAAACCTAATCCAGAGTGCTGTGCAGCGTCTTGTATTCTTCTTCAGATCCATCACAGTTTTGTCTCTATACACATAATGACAATTTTCTGGAAGTACATTCTCATATATTCTCTCCTCAGGTTGCCCCTCATACTCCCCAATAAATGAAATGCTCCTTCACCAGTGTGAATCAGCAGTGAGAGACGGATGATAATGAGAGACAATGTCATATATAGTTGGTGAGGCTTGATTCAGTTAGAGGGCAACATTTAAAAAAAAATAAAAACTTTCTGTTGGATTATTGGACTTAACTGTGATGAACTTAAAGTGCATTGACATTATAAATTGATGTCATGAGCTCATCTCAACTTTATAACTCAGATTTTGATTATCATTATTAAGTTTTTAATTCTTAAGATATCTTGACCTATTTTTGTGCCTTGTGTATCTCCATACCGGTAGTTGTAAACTATAATATAATATATGGCCATAGATAAAATGTTAATGTGAACAAGACTGAATCATATCTTCTGTACTTGATATATGTAAACGTTGCACCTAGTTATATCAGATACATATTATTTAGAGAGAATCTTACACATGTTCATTTATTACTGAATTAATTAAGCCACTTGGCAAAAATATATTATGCGAGGCTCTGCCAACATCAATTCATTATTTATAGTTCACTGGGCTATATTTTAATTAGTTCATTATTTATTTATATATATATATAATTATATCATATATCCCCAGTATTAATTTATATATTGAGTTTTTACCATAACTTTCCAGCTGACAAATGCAATACTAATGCACTTAATAGACTTGCTAAAATCAACTTTCCAGTACTCAAAATCATGCCTTGTATGAGATTATATTCCAGCTTTCACATATAATATTACATGAATTATCTCCCTTTATTTATCGTAAAGTTATGTTTTACTTAACATAGGCTCAATAAGTGATTCTATTTAAAATGGTAAACAAGGTTTCTTATAACTATAGACCTTGCATTGAATTGAATTTAAACACTGCATGTAAAATTTTACATGACAAATGCTCCTTTTCATATGCTCAGATATGGTTTTCATACATTAACTTAAGTTTCTTTATCATATTTTGATGAAATCTTGTATATATATGCCTAACATGAAACGGACACATTTTTAGATAAATCCTATCAATGTCACTGTTACTGAGGTTTGAAACAAAATGGTTTCTGCTATAATTATAGTTTAACATATTTTGATGAAGATTGGAATTTGTTTTGAAGTTAATTAGTCATTGTTTCTTAAAGGGAATTTGTCACGATTTTTAAAATTTTAAAATTGGCTATAAACATTTTTTTCCTCAATATATACTCACTGTCCCTGTATTGTCATATCTTTTTAAACATGCCATTTATAATCAGGTCATGCAGTGGCCCAGATAGGGTGATTTTGGGGGTATTTTACCCTCATGGTTTAGCTTAGAATACTCCCTAGTTTTCAAAAATGGAGGTAAATTTACCTCTTACTTTTAAAAGTTGGGGGTAAATTTATTCCTCCAATACAAAATTTTCTGAACTGAAATTTGAAAAATCTTGTTTAAAAATACATGTATAATGATTTCATATCTTGGAGACCCATGTGTCTTAGATGGCAAATGAAAGTGTAAATTACTAATAATATAATACAGTCAACCCTGTCTTAAGTAGCCAGTCAAGGGATGGAGCAAAAGTGGCCTTTTAAGACAGGTTGTTGCTTAATTAATACAGGTAAATTTGCTCTGTAAACATAGAAATGGGAAATAGCGAATGTGGCTGCTTAAGACAAGTGGCTACTTAATAGAGGTGACCACTTTTACAGGTTTGACTATAATGTAAGTAAGCAAAGTTTTTAACTGAAATAAATGAAAATTCTGATTTTTTAAGTAAGATTTTAATGTATCTTACAATTGTATGCTTCATTACCTTCACCTGTGAAAATCTGGGAGTATAATACCCCCATCTTTTCAAACTAAAAATAGAAAACAGTATCCGCTTAATAACTTCAAATTCCTATAAAGATATATGTGTATAAATAGAGACAAATCAGGTAAAAGTCACTCTTACCAAAATAACAAAAAATATTTTTCACTCAATAACTTAAAATTCCTTAAGACACTTTATTGAAATTTTGTATTAAGGTGCCAAACATAAAAAAAGCTGATATCTGTATTGAAGATATTTGATTATGGTCACTCACTATTACTTATATAGAAAATGTTTTCCCCACTTTTGACTCAGAATTGTGAATATCTCTGGGAATAACAAGTTTAGTTTCCATTAGCAATTGAAACTCGGAAACTCTTTATTCTATTTACAAACATCATTTATGATACTTCTGGCCAGCTTGATATAGGTAAGTAATACTTCTGGCCAGCTTGTTAAGTAATACATCTGGCCAGCTTGTTAAAGGCATATATAATGACTGTCTCACTCCTTGATTTTACATGACTTATGTCAATTTTTTATATAAAATGATATTCTTATATGGTTATTGCTAAATAACATGAACAAAATATGATATTCTTTTCAATTATTGCTGCGCACTCTTTGTTTTCTAATATTTTAGAATAGTCGAGCATGCTGTGCTCCCAACAGCTCTTGTCTTATTGTTTGTAATTTTTCTTCTGATGTGTTTAATGGTAATGTTCTTCATATAAACAAATACATGTATATATTTTCCACCAATAAAACTGGATTTGCCATATACCGGTATAACTTGAAATGAGTGAAAATGGCATTAAACCCCATTAAAAAAATTGTTTTTGGTCAAACTCAACCGAGAACTCATTAAATATACAAAACATGTGTACATATTATTATTTACATGCAAATCCAAAAGGTCTTACCATTGTATCGTGTCACTCCTATGTCCTACTTCAGCTTTTAATACTTTCACCAATTCACAATATTTTTGAGAGCAAATTTGAAATAAGTCTTCGGTGTTTTTTTTTTCAGGTTTATCTCACGCAATTCACATTTCCTATACTGGTATCTTTCTAGATTATGAAATATCACTTTATTTTATCAAATGGCGAAAACTTTGTTGAATATATTTCCACAATTTATCTGGGTATCACGACATATTGAATGACACTTGATGTATCTCTTGACAAAATAAATCCCTTAAATGGTCGCACATATTTTATATCCTAAGCTATGAAGATGAACTTAAATGGACTCGCGAAAAGTTAATAAAATCCTTCTCTAAGTGATTTTATATTATCACAGAAATGAATATGTATATATATATATAATAAGTTTCAAAGATACTGAAATGGTTGGTCCAAAACATTCAAATTGTTTGATATAAAGTTTATTTTATAACTCCAATTTTCTTCAAGGTTCATTTTGTTTTTATAAAAACATGTTTATAACTTAAATAGTATACTGCCACTTTTTTACTCCTTCATTTGCACCTTATTTGTTAAGCCAGCTTTCATTCCAGCCGTAAAACTTGTATTTACATGCATCTGTTATTTGTATTGAATATATTATCCCCATGAAAGACTGGTATAATAATATTTAGTGATAGAAAGCCAGGGTTTTAAATCCGTTTGAGATTTGTTTGGATATATACATATCATATACAGAGGGGGTTATTGTGCATGGAAATTAATCTCTCGTTAGCTCAGATTTCCAAGTGTTGATTTGTTGTAATGTTAAATATTTGAATTAAAAAAATTATGAAAATGTTTTATTTGTCACCAGTCATGCATTGACAGTATTTATGATTCTAATTAAATTGCCCCTACTGCCCAACCAGACTTTACAATTTTGGACAATTAAAAATAAAAACGTAATGTATTGATAAAGAAAGTTCAGGTATATGTATTTGTAAAAATCAATATCTCATGAATGTCAGAGGTGCCATTGAAAAGTTGATCTGAGATTTACAGATCTGATACTAAGATTAAATGGTTGATAGTTCATTGCCATAAGAAGAGATCTCTATAATATCTATATATGTATCTAAATTTGTTAACTGTTTATAGCATTAGACAGAATACAAAACCTGTCTATATGTCACTCACTATATAAAATCAATCTGTAAGATGCAAGCCTTCCATTGACCCTGAGTGATGGCATTCCACACAATGTCAGTAAAGGATTTCCACCAGTAGTCTTTTATAAATGGTTTCATACATAATTATGTAAATGTTCTGTATAAAGTATGCATGAACATTATTTTGAGTAAAAATGGGAAGTAGTAATCAGAAAAAAGTTATATTTGGATAAATGTGTACAGTTGTGTATTTAACTAGTATTATATATTATGACTTTACTGGTGAAGTTCAATACATTATATAGACCGCCCTGTTAAGCTGTTGTTAATCGTTATTTGATTGGCCAGCCTTAAAGTGTTGTGAATTGCCTTAACTGGTAAACATGCTGTTTGTCAGGAGAGTGTGGAGGAGTTGTATTTATTAACACATTCTATTTCATACCGGTAGTTGATTTAAGTATAATTAATTGATAATACCAGGACAGTGTGCAAAGGATTTAAAAGGAATAGAATTACTGAAATTGATTACAAACAGGATTACAAACAGGATAAAGAGTATGGGTGATACACATATTGTTGGATGTAACAAGGAATTTGTGCTGACAATTTTGACTTAAGGAAGTATTTGTGAATCTACTGAAATTGAACTAAATGATCTTGGGTATTGATATTTAAAACTGTAAGACACTGACTGGGATTGTATTGTGATCTCCATGGTGTTTGATACAGAAATAATGGAGAAGACATTTGATGAGTGCTCGGGCTCAGGTATGTCACATGGCTCATATTTCTTAACTGTTATCTTATCATATTGTATTGTAATCTCCATGGTGTTTGATACAGAAATAATGGAGAAGACATTTGATGAGTGCTCGGGCTCAGGTATGTCACATGGCTCATATTTCTTAACTGTTATCTTATCATATTGTATTGTAATCTCCATGGTGTTTGATACAGAAGTAATGGAGAAGTCATTTGATGAGTGCTCGGGCTCAAATGCATGTTTGTTTATTTTCAGATATCTGTCGTGTGTGTCGGTGTGAGGCCACATCAGATAAGCCTCTGTATCACCCGTGTGTCTGTACAGGAAGTATCAAGTTTATACATCAAGACTGGTAAGTATATTCACTTTATTGACTTTCCAATCCTGTTTTTCCAATCATACTTCTTCCAACATTTATATATAACTTAAATAATAGGATTTTCTTAGCATTATTCCCGCCTCACATGCAGAAGGTCATTGGTTCAATCACCAGCTGGGACATACCAAAGACTTGCAAAATGGTACCGGACACTTCCTCGCTTGGGCTCAGCATAAGGAGGATAGTTCTAGGTCTGGTTGGCCCAGTGTCAGTATAATGCGACTGGGTGAGGTATCATACAATGTATCTGTGGCATGATACTTCAGTGTGGCAGTGCTCAAAATACTGTCTCAAGCAGACATTGTCATGATAACACTCAGAAATTGTTAAAAGTGGTCCACTAAACACCATACACCAACATAAATGTTTTTGTCGAGCAGGTTTTGGTGAGCTCGACATTGTCATCACGATGGTGGTCCGGTGTATGTGCTATGTTCATCCGTCTGATCTTGTGTCCATGGCTTTCTGATAAACTTTTTTCTTAATATAAAAATGATACCAAGGACATATACATGTAAAGAGCAGGACAGGAATCTTGCATCTGCTGACAAATTGTTGGTAAAATAGCTTGAGATAGATTAATTATTTGTCAAAATGACAGTTAAAAATTCACAGACAACTGATTTTTTGTACATAAAATGTTCTTAAACACAATTAACCGGAATTATCTGAATCTGTAAGAAATATCTTTGATTTGAATTCTGAGATGAATGGAAGTTGAGATAAGTCATAATTTTGAATATGAGATTTCGTTAGACTTTGTGTGAAATATGAGAGCTTTCAGAGATTTCAAAGACTTACTTTTCCTTCACTTAACGTCATGTATAAGTCCTTATTGATATGTATCAACAGTATATACAATCCTGTAAACAAAAAGACATTTAAGTTAACCTTTCATGTATCATAGGTCAGGGTTAATATTGATGTCTTAATTTATTTCCAGTCTGGTACAATGGCTGAAGTACAGCAGAAAAGAATTTTGCGAATTGTGCAAACACCGGTTTGCGTTTACACCAAGTAAGCTGTTATTGATAGTTATTGATCATTATCGTATATTCACTTGATAGAATGTTGTTGTAATACCTTTATAAATGAGGGAAGAGTACAGAGCTGATTAATGTGGTATTGATAATCAGATGTGAAGATAATACTGAAGAATGATTGTCATTTCTGTATGGACACATACTTGTGCTTACAGATCATTTTATTCCCTCTGCTTTGTGAAAAGTGGAGACACCAATTTGGGTCTTATAAAATGTTTATTATGACAAAACACAGGCTAAATTTGATGTTCGGGGTTGTGACTTTTGGCATTGTAGAGTTGTGCCCTTTTAAGTTGTGAAAAATTGTCACACTTTGGTTTCTGTGCCATTACTTACGAATACAGGAATCAAAGCTTTTGAAATTCTAATACAATGTTTATAATGATAAAACAAAGGCTTGATTTGAGGAGTTATGAATTATGGTGTTGTAGGGTTGAGCCTATTTAATTAGTGAAAAATTGTAATTTCCGTCCGTCTGTTACACTTTTTGGTGCTTTCGTGCAATAACTTAAGAAGCCTGAATATAATCTTGTGAAATTGTAAAAAATATTCACATTACATCATGTTAGCTGTGTTGGCCAGACAGATGTCAAGGATTAGTGTAAAAGTCAATGCCTTCTTACAATGATTGCAAATTCTTTCTTCTTCCCATTTTACAGCCTATTCTTCATTTCACAGTCAATCAGTAATCATCACATGTGTGATGAATTCAGTATTTATAAAGAGATAATAAAAGTTTTTATTATTAAATTTTGATCCTTGATTTCTGTGTTGTGTCATGTATTATTTTAAACATTTATTTTACATCGATATGCAAATCATGCTTAAATTCGCCTGGGTAGAACTGTTATTAAGCATCAGCAGATGGATTGTGTGCTCAAGACACTTGGTGGTGGCGGGGGATTGGACCCACAAACCCCTATCATGGATTTGATTCTCCACCTCTAGACCACACATTTTACATACATTTAAGCGTTACATGTGTAGATAAATTACCAACTAAAACCCACGTTATCTACATATATGTTCCCATGTTGTATTCCAGTATATTCTCCCGACATGCCAAAGAGACTTCCAATCAAAGACATAGTGAGTGGACTACTTGCCAGTGTTGGTAAAGCTGTGAGATATTGGTTTCATTACACACTCGTCACATTTGCCTGGTTGGGTGTGGTACCATTAACAGCATGTAAGTATATAATCTCATGTGGGAGCTCAAAATTGTATCGTAAGGTTATAAGGATCATGCATGGATTCAAGGTTTGGATAGAAAGTTCTGCCGCAAAGGATTTCTGTTTTGTTGGGTACGTTATTTGCCAAGTTAACAAGAAAACAGTTATCCTGAATTTCTATCCAAATTGAAACAAATCATAATGATTCATTTTCTTTTATACATGTATATAAGATACATTGAATAATTATTTTAATTTATAATGAACCTTTTTTACCACAATTGCTTTATAAGATCTCACATCATTTAATCAATGTCATATTATATTTTATACCTACTTTACACGTGTTCTTCCTTTGACAGACAAATGGTGTAATGTGAAAGTAAGTAAGAAATATCCATTTCCAGTGAAACATACAAATATCATGATCTGTATCTAAGATAAGTTTTGACATGATATAAACAGAGTTTAAAACAAATAGGGCTTGATAGAACTTTTTTAATTTTGTCAAATACTTAAATTTTATGTGCCTGTAATTGAAGACAAGTTTCATTACCTTTTTGAATACCTAATATGTGAATTTATTCTATGCCTGTTCTTGTATAACGAATTGGCTACCCCAGATGTTACTATGTGACTGTACAATATGTAGAAGTTTATTGGATCCAATAAATTTTATATTGTGCAGTTTGAAATACAAGATGGTGACTAAAAAAAGGCAAAAAGATTTAGTAGAAATTACAATGATAAAAACAAACAACTGACAAAATGTTCAGCATGACCATGACGTTTAGAAAATCTGAATGTCTGACACTACAACCTCTTTCGTCTGCCGCTTTGGACTCCTGGTTTATTTATTTAAAAGGATCTTTATTTTTGTTTACTCATTCGATAAATTTATTTCAGATTGAAGTAAATAAAAAGATCATTTTACAGTGTTTTGTACAATACATGAATATATTATATGAGTATGTATTGTGGTGAAAACCATATTGGACAAACATACAAAACACTGTAAAATGATCTTATAATATTATACTTCAGTACTTTAAAGATGATTGGTTAAGATCTTGTTCAGTTCATTTTATTGAATAAATAAGTCCACATTGCATTAATAGGGTATTTTCTCACACTCGAAAAGTTCTCAGATGCCTTCGATAGAAGAAAATGAATATTTAAACAAAAAGTTGATTTATTTTATAACTAGCATTTTATCTTGAAATCTTGTTTTATATTATATTTAACTTGACTGTCACTAATGTTTGTAAACATATTGTATTTTTTTGGCTAAAAGATTCAACTTGATATCAAGCATCTGTTTCTATATTTGGATTATCTTCATGTAATATAAATTTTCTGTTCATACATTATATAATGTAATATGTGAGCTGTTTAGGTGTAATTGTGCCATGTACCATCTCATCTGAATTGTATGATTTCTGTATTTCAGGTCGTATTTATCGTTGTTTATTTACGGGCTCCGTGAGTTCTTTGTTAACTTTACCGCTGGACATGTTGTCAACGTAAGTATAAACAAGGTTCTAATGTAATTTAGTTATTTTGGAACCTGCTGCAGCGTTGGTCTATTAATAGAGTGTATGTCTGACAAATAAAACAGTACGGTTTCGATCCCTATTCTGGTTTTGCCAATAATTTTTAAAGATATGGTATAAGAAGCTTCCTCACATGGCTTTCAGGACTAAGAGGGCAGTTCTATAACTGGTTGACTCCGTATAATGTGACTGATTGGCATATTTTACAATTTGTCTGCTGTAATAGCCCATACGACAGTGCTTAGAATACTAACTTGAGGAGACACCTGGGAATTGTGATCTATTATAGAAAATACAATTTTCTGTAATCTCTTTTTATCTGTTTCATACTGTTACCATTTTTACTATTGTGTAGCACAGAACAATAAAATTACCCAATTTTTTTTCTCTTCAAACTATAACTTGACTAAGTCATACATACTGTTACAGATCTAAAGTACATACAATATATATACAATACATAGCTCATCAACTGTAGTTATGCCGAGTGACATAAGAATAATCTTCGCCAGGAACATCGAGCTGAAGTCAAACTTGGAAATGCAAGGTTGCTGGTTATATTTGATATGTGTAATTGTTAAAAGGTCTATGTTGCTCTCAGTCTTACAAGGACACAGCTTCCTTCAATTAGCCCCATGGATCTTCAGCACCAAAATACATGCAAAATACATACCGGTATATATATATATATATATATATATATATAAAACGGCACATTATCCACGCTTTGGTTACAGCGTGAACTAGATAAGGATCTCATGACCTTAAACAGTCTTATTTCACCAGTCTGTTTAATAATTGGTTACAGATTATTGGTAAAAAAATGATTCAATAAATGTTATCAACAAGTAGAAATAGTTTATTACTGATGAAATAAAGAGATCAGATTTGGTCATTATTAAATTTTGAATGATTGATTGATTGAATAAATATTTAGCATCATTTTTATGCCATCGAGGATCAGTTAACCTAACCACTGTTTCTTGGGATCCTGGATGGTTAACCAGTACTCAAGCTTATCCCATCTACGCAAGTAACTGATAACTTTCCCACTTAAAGCAGTGGTGAGAGACAAATGATAATGAGATGCAATGTCATATATTAACCATCATATCACTATAATGCAATTAATCTAAAACAATGATTTTATAGTGTACAATTTTGGTTTGGTTAAGGAAATCTACAATTAATTTATTTTGCTATTAAATATCAGTGTCACAATGACAAATATGAACAAATCAGATTTTTTTTCACAAATGGAAAAATAGGAAAGGGGGACTTCTTAAATAAACTAATTAAAAAAGTCGAACCTAAACACGCTACACATTTGAATATATGGATGAGAACAGTAGTGTGTTGGCGATAGTTATACGTATAGAGCTTTAGTTACAAATGTTTATAACTTATTGGAAATCAATGGAAGGTTGTGTTATTGGAGAATAATTGAAATGAAATGGTTTCTGTGTTGTTGAGTATGTATTAACAAGTCCGGGGAGAGGGAATTCTGATTGATGCTGTGTTTGATGTGACAGTTCAAAGATTGCTTATTTATACCTTTCTGTAAATATATTACATACATTGCATTTGATACATTGCAGAGAAAACATAGCATCAGACTGTTTCCATGGTTGTTTTGTGGTCACATGTACACTATGTGCGTTTATTAGTCTAGTGTGGTTACGTGAGCAGATTCTTCATGGAGGAGGTCCTGATTGGCTGGAAAATGATGCACAAGGAGCACAACCCAGGGTAAGTCATACAGATTGATCAGGCCAGGCCAAGTTAGCTCAGTTGGTAGCACATCTAGACTATCAATCCAGTGGTGTGAGTTTGAAGCCGTGTCCTGTCTCCATTAAACCCACTCTTTCCTTGGATCCTAGAAGGTTAATCAGGTCTTGAGCACACCAATCTCCACAAGAAACTGATAACACTCCCACTTAAATCAGCAGTGAGAAACGGATGACAGTGAGATGCAAAGTTGTGTATCAGTCTTCTTGGAGACTGGGGCCGGACGAGGATTCGGACTTGCAACCCTTGGATTGATAGTCAGACCCACTACCGACTGAACTTAGCCCAGCTCTTGAAAAGAGCACAACACTGGTAGTGACACATGGTAGTTAGCCTCTTAGGCAATGTAGAATGAAACTTTATGTGCCTATATGGGTTATTTTAAGTAATCACCATCTTCTAAAAAAGGTTTATACTTACTGGACTGACATTTGTAACAGAAGAGTTAAGATCGATGCCATTCCAATAGGGCTGTGTTGTACTAATGCCTTCATGGAGAAAAACAATAATTTCTGTTTCTTCACAGCCATAAAATAAATATGAGTTGTAATGCTATGAATGCAATTGCTGCAATTTATTGAAAACTTTAACCAAAGAAAAAATGGATTTCACATTCTCTAACCATTCGTAAATGCTGGTTTGGTTTAAACAATATTTATTTGTTATCAGCATATAACATATACATATATTTGATATACAGCGATATATAACAACAGAATTGAGAAGAAAGCAATTTCTAGCTTGTACAAAGTCTCTCTTCTAGAAGGCTGGTTTGAAACGCCTCTATGGATGATATAGTAAATGGCAACATTTTTAACGACATAAGAAATGTTTTTCTGCTAGAACCTCCTTGATGCGGGCCTTGTGAACAACTTGGTTGGGATAGGTGGAGGTGGGGCCAGGGACCAAGCAGCCAATCAGAATGAAGTTAACAACGAGGGTGCACCAATGGAGGGAGAGGAAGAGTTGGAGGAGGATGTAGGGGACAACAGAAATAATGCAGCACAAGGTACGCCACTTAATTATATCTACAACTGATTTTCAAAGGGACATACGGTAGTCTTGAAAATATTTTTCACTTGGACCTAATTCTTAAAATTATATACAGTCAAACTTGCAGTAGCGACCACTTGTTATAAGCGACCCCCTGATGTAAGCGACCACATTAAATCCCCCCCAACGAATTTCATTCATAATTACGCATGCAGTAAGCGACCACTTGCTCTCTGCGACCGCTTAAAATCCATCAAATTTCAACAAATATCCTTTAACATACGACCACGAATACATGAGGTGTGAAATTTCAGCATCATGTTTTTTGTACGTGACAAATGTGTAAGTGTAAAATTGTCGATCTCCGAGGTAATGTGCTAAAAATAACCCGAGGCCAAATACTGCAGTGTCTTGTGGTAAAAGCCGATAATTGTTCGATAACAAGTTATAGAGTTAAAACACTTTAATCCCAATTATATATCAACGTTAGATCATTGTTTCGGTGGAATAAATTGACATGTTTGCTATTTGTTTTATTACAATTAAAGGATCGTCAATTACTTAAATAAAAATTGGAATTAAAGATTGGACAGTTTGAGGTTTGTTTGTTGTTTGTTTTTATTACGACAAAAAATATTAAATAGGTTTGATCGGACTTTTTGATCAGTTAAATTGGAAAATTGAGATTGGACTGTGTGCCGTTTGTTTTTATATTATAATTTAATTATTTGATTGGCTATTTGATTAGATTAAATTGGAAACTAAAGACAAAACAGTTTGTCATTGTTTTTATGGACGGTTTGAAAGTTTTTACGACAAAAATGAGTAAACGTAAGACAATGAATATCAAGGTTTATTTGACTGTGTTTCAATATTGTGGTTTCATACTGCGATATTCTATCAACGTTGCCATATCTTCAGCAAAGAGAAAATGTCTAACATTAGAACAGCGGGTGAAAGCCCTAAAAAGGATGGAAACGTATATGCATTATATAAGACAAAAAAAAGACCAACAAAAAAACATTTTACCCCAATAAGAGACCACCTGCCTTAAGAGACCACTTTTCAGATTTCCCTTTAGTGGTCGCTTAAGACAAGTTTGACTGTACATGTATTTAACTACATGATACAAATATGAAATTGAAATACGACAGTTCATGTATGTTTGCAAACCTTTAATTGGAAATGGGATGCATTTAATTTAATTGATGTATCAGAATGCCAAAAAAAAAAATCAGTTCTTTTGGACATTAAGATAGAATTAAAATTCCACATAATTATTTAGATTACCTTGTACTGAGTCTGCCCTGGCCTAGTTGTCTAAGGCGCTGATGTCTTATGGCCACTAACCTCTCACTGCTGAGGTTGTGGTTTCAAGTGCTGCTTTGTCAAAAAGACTTTTGTGAGAAAGTTTTCCAATGACTGGCAGGAGGATGGAGGTTCTACTCAGATTTATTCTGAGGTCTTCACACCCATACCATATGTAACCTGAAATGTGTTGAAAATTGTGCTAAAGCCCATTCAAAAATAAATAGTTTTGTTTGAGACACCATTAATAACAGTTGTTGTTTTATTTCTAGATGACAACAATTGGAATCCTATAGAGTGGGATAGAGCTGCCGAGGAGTTGACTTGGGAGAGGGTAGGTACCTATATATACCTATATAGTAATAAAAGTACTTAAAAGTACTGATAGCCGGTCTTTAACCCTTTACTTCATACAGACACCTTTGGACACCTCTAATATAGACACCTTTGGACACCTAATATAGAAGGATTTTTTGAATTATTGGGTGAATTATGTTTATATTAACTGACAGAGTGGTAAACAGTGCAGGAAGTGTTTAGATTGATCGTTATGAGCAATCTGAACTCTTCCTGCACTGTTTTCAAAGGCCTTCTGTGATTTGTGCAGGAAAACGCGTATCTATGGAGTAAAAGGTTAATAAATATCCATACGCCATCCTAATTTGATTGATATAAGTGTAGTTTGGTTTATTTTTTGCCATATTTTTTCAAAAATGACTTTATACAACGTCAATGTACACAATATATTTTTAATGTTTGATTTGTTTCTGATTGCTTATATTAAATACTTAAAAAAATTAAATTCAAGGAATAAAAAGTATTCCCAGTCACGTATGATCAATTTGGCCTTGATCAACACTACATGTACAATGTTTGATCAGGACGACTAACCAGGGCTGTGCCTTCGGTATAAAGCTTGGCAAAAAATGAAAAAGTGACATGTAAAATACCAATCATTGTTTGAAAATAAAGAAAATTTCACTAATAGAAAAATTTCGGGCAAGTGTAATAAAGAGAAAATTTTCAAGAAATTCATGTTTGGCACTCTTCATAAAGATAGTAGGTGGAGGAGTAGTTCATCGACTGGTCAGTTTATTTTACCCTGATGTGACTGGGTGATTTGTCCAGTCATATGTTTGCCCCATGTGTTACTTTCATTAGATAATCAAATGTATACATGCATAAACCCATAACTAGTTATTCTGGTTTTCATAGCCATATTTTAATATCATTTCAGCTGCTTGGTTTGGATGGCTCACTGGTATTTTTGGTAAGTGATACATATTAAATGGGAATTAGAAATGTATAGCTTGTTAACTGTAGTGTTTAGTGAATTGTTTTATATCTTCATTAAAAAGATATTTTGTTTAAAATAAAGTACCAGTCTTAATTTAGAAAATAACATACATTTGCATTTATGTTAGAATACCATTCACCATTTCACAATTTTTATCTTATAAACTCTTTCACTGGCCATGTTATGGAATTAGTTATAAAGAGCAAAACATATGTGTTTAAGAAATACTGTATGTTAATATATAATTGTATAGAGAAAAAATATGAACGCATGGTCCAGTGGTAGAGCATCAGCCCCATGATCGGAGGGCTTGGGGTTTGATCCTTTGCCATGGCAATTTGTGGTGTCATAAGCAAGACGCTTTCTCCACATATGCTTAGTACTGGTTCTACCCAGAAAGACTTCAAGCATAACTAATTTTGTTGTAATTTGCTTCACAACCAAAATGAAATAAATGAGTTTAAACTAAATTACACATAGTCTGATAATCTTTTATTTTAAAGCTTAAGAGGTGTCTTCTGTGGACAAGTGGTCTAAGGCACCATCTCGAGATCACTTGCCTCTCATCACTTACGTTGTTGGTTTGAGTCCCGCTCATTCCAAAAACTTTATGTGAGAAAGTTTGTCAGTTGCAGAAGGACAGTGGTTATACTCAGATTCATTCTAAGGTCTTTCTCCACTAATAAAACTGATATGCCGTATATAACCTGAAATATGTTGAAAATGATGTTAAACCCCATTTAAAAAAATAAAATGCAATAAACAAAAGATGTCTTTTAGTCTGTTTGTTATCTTCCATTACTGTGACAATTGTTGTATTTCAGGAGCATGTTTTCTGGGTCGTATCACTCAACACACTGTTCATACTGGTATTTGGTAAGATGACATTTACATGTAATATCGTCCTCACATAGTTTCGGTTTTCAATCAATAAAATGATGCCATGTATTCATAAAGTTCTCACTGATCAGGTAGAAGAAATTTTTTTAGGTTCGGTCATTGTCTGTAAATTTTAAAGATATTCGGCGAAAAAAATGCGAATTTGGTGGGTTTTTTTTTAACCATACTGCTGAATTGTTGCGAAAACAGTTATCCCAAGGGACAGAATTTTCTTCCTGAACCATTGAATTGTTCAGTTTCTTGCATACCAAACACATTGAATAACTGTAGTAAACAGTAGATTAAGGAGTAACAAAAATACTTTCCAGAGTTATACACAATTAACAGTGAAAATATACCACAGTTTATAGTATGTTCGGAGTGAGCATGTCTTCAGTACAGATCTTGTAAATAAAAGCTATCTCAGATGTTGAATATTCTATCTTGCTTTCTTTTTTAAATAATCATTTATTCATGAAAGATAATGAGGTATTTCTCATGTTATTAATCAGATGCCTTAACAGAATAATCTGGTGTAAAGAACACCTATATAATAACTTTGTTTCGTTACAGCATTTTGTCCATACCACATCGGACATTTCACCATGATAGGTCTCAAGATGGGAGATTTGGTAGGTTGTTTTATATACACCACTTGCCTTTCCTTTACATGGTGTAAACTTCATACATTTTTACTAAGATTCATCCTTTCATAGGATCAAGATAAAATATAACTGCCATATAATACTTGTATAGGGTAATGTATCAGAATAATAATCACTATGCTTCTCCAGTTCTGCCAGGCCCAGTTAGCTCAGCCAGTAGCTCGTCTGACTATCAGACCTGGTGTTATAAGTAAGAATCACTGCCACAGTCTCTCTGATGGTTAATAAACAACATTGTGCGTCATTGTCATTCACCTCACACTACTAATTCTGGTGGGTAAGTTATCAGATACTGGGGAAGATGGGGTGTGCTCAGGTACTGGTTAACCTTCCAGGATCCCAGGAAAGAGTGGTGAGGTTAACTGATTGTCTGTTAGTCCTTGATGGCATAAAAATGATGCTTAATATTTCAAACAAGCAAACAAATTCTCCAGTTCTAAACAATTAAAAAAAATAAATAATAAAAAATTACAAAGTGATCTTTAGTCCAACATTAAACAAATAGACAACATGCCCAAAACAAATAAAATGAATACTTTTTAACTATAATATACATGTCATGTACTAATATAACCTTTATCATGCTACCGGAATGTTTTTTTAAACATAACATATTTCATATTTTACCAAATCTGTGATCATAATTCATTAGACGTAATGATATAAGTCACATATCCTTGTTGCAGGTTGTATCGTCACATTTCGAGGGTTTACTCACTACCCTGATAGGGTACGTTGTGATTGCCTTCTCCCTGGTTGTTCTCTATGCCATGTGCTCAATCATCAGGCTCAAAAGGTGTGTATTAACCTGACAAAGATTGATTACCATTAAACTAACCTGAACTTCCCAAATAAATAATTCAATATATTAAATACAGTAAAACAAGGATGGCTGGAAAACCACAGATAGCTTGAATCACGTATCTGGTCGATGTATATACATGTTTATGTATGGTATGATGTTGAACAATATTTGGCTCGAACAACTCTTAATTCAAACTATTTTGTCCAGCTCCCTTGGGTATTAGCCATCGTAGTTCTACTGTATGTCAAAGCATCAACAATATATAATATCTTGCAAACTGATTAAATGCATATAGCTTATTGTTTTTGTGATATTTTCTTTACATACACTGTCAGCGGTGAAAATGGGTATGTAGTCAAACCTGTCTTAGCAGAAAGTCAAGGGAAGGAGCGAAAACGGCCTTTTAAGGGTTGCATATTAAAAGTTGATTTGCTTTGTAAGTACAGAAATGGGAAATAGCAAATATGGCTGCTTAAGACAAGTGGCTGCTAATGGAGGTGACCATTACACAGGTTTGACTGTATGCTACATATTCAGTAAAACTGACCATTGATTTTTATAGAACAATGATTTGCAAAGTTTAGGGGCCATTTTATTGTATTGAAGAAAGGTAGTTAAAGCCTAAGATTCAGGGACAAGCCTGACCCAATAAACCTCAGTAGTTATGTATGTCTTGTATATTTTGGTGCTGGCTTAACAGATTTGAAATGTTTTGAAAATATATTCTTTTTAACGAGTCACTACCAATACAATGATACAAATGGAAAGTATGGTTTTTGATATGATATTTGTTAAATAAAGATATGATTTGAGTCTGGTATGACACTATTATCAGTATAGACTTAATGATCCAAGAGACATATACTAAAATGCGTTTGGTATGCAGTGTTTAAAAGTGGTTATTTGTGCTGTATTTACATACATGTTTACACTGTTGTAGGTTTTGGAGAGTTTTGGGGCTGTGTTATGTTGTTGTCAAGGTGAAATTACTAGTTGTTGTGGAGATTGGAGTGTTTCCACTTATCTGCGGCTGGTGGTTGGACATTTGTTCTCTTGTAAGTATTCGTGCAGAGTGTTACTTGCTTTAGTAAATCATTTCTGATACCAAACCCAAATGAGTAATTCAAGACTGGAAACTTTAAATTGTCCACAAGCAAATTTCCCTATACGATGAGTGCTATTTTCAAGAACATGTCAGTGAAATATAACAACCCATCATGACTATCATTTGGGATCCATGTGGGATAGAAAATCTCACCTGAGGGGTCAAAATTATATGCATCCAAGTCACCTTCATGTAATTTTAACCCAAAGGATGAGATATGTCAATCACACATACATGTAGACAAACTCATGATGGATTTTTTTTTCTCCCATTACAAAAATATGCTACATTTTAAATGTGTTTTAATGCTAAAAATTTCAGATATGTGAAAAAAATCTACATTTTAAAGTACTTCTAAAAGTATGTTCCATATTTGAAGTATGTACTAGAAATAACACCTGTTGGTCTTCCCGCACTTTGTTTAAATCATAGACTTCAAATTTAATTTTCAATAGGACTCTGTTCTCATGGGTAAGCAAGATGTCATAAAATATACCTTGACATCATTATTTTGACATAACGTCTATGTCTTTTTTTGATGGCGTGTTTCTACACCATAATTAGGTTGTAAAATATTTTCAATGGCAAGAAAATAAAAATATATAAAAAAAATATATATGATTACAAGTTGCGAATAAGGAAATATATGGCACATACAGATTTTGTTCGAGATTTTCATCAGGTCGTGTGATAAAGATGTCATGTGATATGGAAGATAGCGTTTTCCTCCATGGGGAAAACCCATATCTTCTATGATGAAAAATATGAGAAAATACTTTCTTTATTCTGTGACTTATATTAGTATATTAATGTAACAAAGCATTATTAACAAAATAATCTAAAAATGTCAGACATCTGTATCCTATATTGCAGAGTTTTTGTTAATTGATACATAATCGTATCTGGGACAATAATGATCACATGACTGCATGTGTTAGAATAGATCCTCAACAATGTTCCTGGCCCTTCATTTAATGTATAAAAGGGTTCTTTTAATGTTATTTTCTATGTTGTAGTCGATGTTTGATGCAACACTGAAGGATCGTAAAATGAGTTTCCACCTGGCCCCGGGGACGTCTATGTTTATCCACTGGTTGGTGGGTATGGTGTACGTGTTCTATTTTGCATCATTTATACTACTCCTGAGAGAGGTGCTGCGTCCTGGCGTGCTCTGGTTCCTCAGAAACCTCAATGATCCAGAGTTCAACCCAATACAAGAGGTAAGACATATATAAATAATAATCAAACTGACATTTGAAATATACTAAATCAGGAATTGTGTTATTAAAACAAAACAGGTCATTTTTTAGAATTGATTTTTAAATCTGCATAGCTTTGAAGGATCCTCTGTGACTGAGTGGTCTAAGTGTTGTCTCAAGATCACTTGCCTCTCACTATTAAGGTCATAGGTTCAAGTCCCGCTTGCTCCAAAAAATTACAAAAGGACTGTGTTTCTTCTCAGATTTATTCTAAGGTCTTCCTTCACTAATAAAACTGGATATGCTTTATATAAACTGAAATGTGTTGAAAATGGTGTTAAACCCCATTCAAAAAAACAAGAAAGAAAAACAATTATTCATAATTTTCTTCATATAAACTAACAGAAATAATGTATAGTTGTTATATTTTAAATCTATTACCTATATGCTACTGAGACCTTAGAATGAATTTGAGCAGAATAACCATTCTTCTACTTATAGCTGACAAAAATATTTCTCTGGACCAAGCTGAGCTTGGAAAGTATGCTAGCTGCTTACTTTCAACTGAAGCATTATGTATGCAACATTCACTTTTTATACCCTTCCACTTTTATTGATAATATTGTGCCCCATTTTCATAAACATCTGAGGTCATTTAGGTAGCTTTCACATAAAAAATGAAACCCTGATGCAGTTGATTGATTCTCCCCAAATACTATTAAAATACAAGAGTAAATATTTTGTGTTTCTGAAAGCAATCTAGATCAATATGTTACGCTTAAGATCACAATAAAAAACATAAACTAGGTTCCAAAAGTGTTTGTCTTGTATAATTTGATATAATACCAGAAAATCTAGATGGAGAAAATGTGTTGTATAATAAAAACTTCTTATTTGCTTAGTTGGTGTCTTGCTATATACATAAGAGTTAAGTCATGTATATGTTTTTCTACTTTAGATGATTCACCTGCCTGTGTATCGACACACTCGGAGGTTTGTGGCATCAGTTATTATATTTGGTAGTACCGTGCTGCTGATGTTGTGGATTCCAGTTAGAGTGATACGGAAAGTCTTCCCAGGATTCCTTCCATACAACGTCATGCTGTCAGGGTAACTTTCATCTACTTATATCGTTTTGTCATTTTAACTTTCATATATTTATGTCGTGTTGTAAAGTTAACTTTCATCTATTTTTATTGTTTTGTCATGTTAAATTTCATATATTTATGTCGTGTTGTCAAGGTAACTTTCATCTATTTTTATTGTTTTGTCATGTTAACTTTCATATATTTATGTCGTGTTGTCAAGGTAACTTGC
This sequence comes from Panopea generosa, assembly GCA_029582155.1. Taxonomy (NCBI): domain Eukaryota; kingdom Metazoa; phylum Mollusca; class Bivalvia; order Adapedonta; family Hiatellidae; genus Panopea; species Panopea generosa. The sequence continues at coordinate 52,595,220 of CM055900.1, read as the reverse complement.
ATCTATTTTTATTGTTTTGTCATGTAAACTTTCATATATTTATGTCATGTTGTCATGGTAACTTTCATACAAGCAACATTAACTTTGGTAATAAAAATTTATTTCAAAGAAAGCTCAAAGCTTATACTAACCACTATCAAGTCCGCTTCCTGGGTAGAACCTGTACTGAATGTTGTTATTTGAGAGGCATCAGGGGTGGTATTCACCAACCATTCTTGAGAATATTCTTAGACTTGAACTCAAGAATCACTTTTGGAAAACACACTTAGAGACAATTATTTGAGGCCAAAATTTGCAAGCATGTAGGGACACCTGATATAAAGTGAAATACATTCACACAATTATTCTGTCTGTCACAGTTAGGTAGATATGGTTGAAATTTGAATTTTCAAGCTCAAGTCTAAAAATATTCTCAAGAATGGTTGGTGAATACGACCCCAGGTCATTCTAGGGATTGAACCCGCAACCTTTGATTTAAGCACCAACTGCATATTTTAACTTTATCTGATGCTTTTATGAGACATAAACTTTCATACTTTACCTATTGTATTTTAGTGATGCACCCGTCAGTGAGCTGTCCTTGGAATTGCTGTTGTTACAAGTGGTTCTTCCAGCATTACTAGAGCAGGGCCACACACGCATGTGGCTCAAGGGACTGGTACGGGGTTGGACCATGGGTGTGGCCTGGCTACTGAACCTTCGCTCATATCTTGTTGGTGATGTGCCACTAGGAGACCATGTGAGTACATGTAGTTGTTCTGTCTTTAACTTTGTCAGTGGTTACACTGCACTACTAATTTATTAAAATATATTAAAGGAAGAGTTCACTTCCTGCACTGTTTTCCACTCTGTCAGTTAATATAAACATGATTCACCCATTGCTGATATGTGGTGAATTAATGCTTTCAATATAAGAGGTGTCCAAAGGCGTCTATATGAAGTAAAGGGATAAGTGACTATCCACTGCTCTCTTGAGTATTGAATATGACTGACTTCTTTATTATAGGACTTTGTTATCCAAGGAGATCTGGCTGCCCAGCAGAATGTCAATCAGGCAGGAAACCCAGCAAACAATGCAGGAGCCCCAAATCCTCCAAACAACCTAGCAGCTCCTCCAGCCCAGCCCCAGGGTGTCGGACTAGGGGCTGCACACCAGGCAATGTTACAGGGTGGTGGCCCTACAGGCTTTCAGTCATACAAAAGGCCCAGATTATTTTACTTTAGGGTAGGTATTCATGTTTTTGTGTTATTAATGACGGCTCTTGGGATACTACTCTGTGATTACCTTCAGTATCGTATTGTGATACTAGGTTTATCATCAGTATACTATTCATTTCAGTTCAATTTTATGCAGTTCAATTTTATAGGTATAACATTGTATCACATTTGTGTAGGAGAGAAAAGAGGTTTATATACACTGAGCAAAAATAGAAACATTTTTCCTGTTTAAGACGGATTACCGGAAATCTAAAAAAGTTACAGTTATAAATAAATCACAATGAGACATAAAATTTAATCATTTGTGGATAGAAATCTGGATATCACAGACACTCCAGGGCTGGACAATTCCACTCGTCCGCTTGCGATGACAAATGAACATTACGCCAGGACAAGTAATAATTCAAAATGTTGGAAAGGGAGGACGAGTAGCTTTAATAACAAAATTCACGCCCTGCACTTTCATTATATATAATACCCTGGCAAAGTCATTAGGGGTCACAATAAAAAATCACAATATATCAGACAGTCAGATCTGTATCAGGCGTTGCAGCTGGAACAGAGGAACTTGCCAAATGTATGCATTGATTTGGCGTTATGTTACGCCAATGTGCAGTAGAATTATTGCATGTATTCATGCAAATGGTGGACACACTCATTATTAATAAATATTAATGCAAGTTACATATTCTGAATTAAACTCGATGACCTTAACCATATATATAATGAATGTATATATCAATGACTTGACTGTGCAAAAACTTACTACAGTGTTTCTTGTTTACCTTTTTTTATACAATGGTGAAGGGGCATTATGTGTTGTCTTTGTGTGTGTTTGAGTCTGTCAAATTGGTTTTCGAAGGATAATCCTTAGAAAGTCATTGAATTATAATTAATATTTGGTGTACAGCTGTATAATTATAATATACAGGTCAAGTTTGATACATGTATTTGTCAACGTCACTCAAAGGAGTTATGGCCCCTTTCAACATGTTTATTTGTAAAATTTATAAATATAAAGCAACTTTCCTAGTTTAAATTCCACTCATATCTATATTTGGTGTCTTGCACAATTAATATTATATCCCTCCAAACAGTTAATAACCATGTTGTTATATTTCCAGATCCTGTTGTTGGTTGTGCTGATGTGTTTAACATTATTTGCATCAAGTGTAGTTTGTTTAATATTGCCAGGTGAGTTTTATAACAATTGTGTATATTCATTCCATGGAGTTTAATGTCATTTCCAAAACATCACAAGTTGTACATGACAACCAGTTTTATTGGTGGAGGAAGACTTTATACGACCATTCTTCTGCAAATGATCTCACATAAAGTCTTTGGACTGAAATGGGTTCAAACCCACAACCTCAGTGTTGAAATATATATTCTTGATATGGCACCTTGGGCAACTTGGCTTCTATAACAAATTGAATTTAAAAAATAAATAATTTCAGTTGAAATTATAACCCTTTACTCCATAGATATGTGTTTTCCCGCACCAATCACAGAAGGCCTTTGAAAACAGTGCAGGAAGAGTTCATATTGCTCGTAACGAGCAATCTTAACACTTCCTGCACTGTTTTCCACTCTGTCAGTTAATATAAACATATTTCACCCAATAATTCAAAAGCTTATATTGGGTGTCCAAAGGCGTCTATATTAGAGGTGTCCAAAGGCGTCTATATGAAGTAAAGGGTTAAACTGTTAAATTATTTCCCTGTTATATGTTTTGTCAGTAATAAAGTGTTGAGATATGAAATAATGTGATTAAAATAGAAAAGAGTAAGAAGGTCACTACAGCTTGATATGAAAATGTTGTAGACTGCTAACAAAGCAGATAGAGTTAAAGGATATACAATTAAAAACCCTGCAGACTTACCATCAGTACCAGGGTTTTAGATATATTGGCATGTACATGTGTGTAGTTACCACATGTATTCCACTGTAGTGTTGTGTACATGTAGTGTGATACATTGTGGTAAACATTTTGAGGTTGTTTTCAGAATTTGTAAACAAAAGTAGATTCTAAAATCACTGCTTTCAAATACAGGCAATGCTCCCTCGGGGATTTTTTTAGCTTATAAAATCAATGTTGTGTAGTGGAAAATTGTTATTAACAATTGAATGCATATTTTTCAAATTAATGTTGCGAAGATATATGTTTTTAGGCAAAGTCCAGTAAATACACTGAGACACTTACCTCGGTATATTTGAGGACCAACTAAATAAATAGTGACAAAAACTTAATAAGTACTAAGGTACAGTTAAAAAATGAATTGTTGTATTCCTAATAAAACTTTTTTTTAAATTTTTTTCATTTCAAACTTAATTACATAAGAAATGTTGGAAAAAATAATTTCAGAAAATACTATATATTGCAAATATACCTCCCTATTTCTATTTTTCCAGTATATTTCGGCAGAAAGTTAATGTCTCTGTGGATGGGTGATGCCAAGATCCATGAATTATACACGGCTGCTTGTGGTTTGTACATATGCTGGTTGATATTGCGTATTGGTACAGTCCTGTATAACTGGATACCACAGGGAACTGCGGCCATTCTCAATAAACTTAAAGAGTGGCTTATATTGGTATATGGAAAATTCTTATTTTATATGTTGTATTAAAAAACAGAATTATTGAAAGGCTCATGAAATTTAATACTATAAGTTCAGAAGTTTTACTCCTTCTCGTTCATAGATTGTATGTTTATTTGACCACTGAGAAAGTATACAAATGAAAATCTAAATAAAACTGTGTTGATTTGTGTACAACCAAATATTGGTGAAGAATTTGTGGAAAAACAACAGAATGAACATTTGCTGTATACAAAATGTAAACAGTCGATTTGTAAGTAATGGATTGCTAATGGAAGAAAATTTTGCTTCGACTAAAATTTTTCATTTTTAAGCAGTCAACAAAAGCAATTTGAAATTGATTTTATTAATATTACAAACAGATTAAATTCAAGTAATGTAATTATGTTAACCTATAATGTGTTGGTACGCCGTAAAACCCTATTCATTCATTCAAGTAATGTTTGATATTATATATTGTTTTCATTAATTTCATTTAATGGTTCTTCAGTGAATGGAAGGAATCGCATATATTTTAGATGTAGAAATCGCTGTCATTTCAGTGGATTGATATTATTTTTTCAATCAGTATTAAGTGAGAGTTGCATCTAGATCTATATACTAAAGTGACAGTCTCTTAAAATGCAAAGCATCTCATTACCATTATTTATGAATAGAATATAAATGATTTTGTATTTCAAATCCATCAAAACATGACACACTTCCTTGGTAGAAGCAATAATGAGTGTTGTTTTGTGAGAGGCTTCGGGTCAAGCTTGGGATTGAACATGCAACTTTTGGCATGAGCAGCAAACACTGAATTTACTACGCTATTGCCCCACATACTGCTTGACCACCATAACTTTTCATTCAAGTTAGAAAATATCTTTTCAATAAAATTATTGTTTTGCCATGTTGTATCATTATGCCAATACTGGCTCAGTGAGTGTATATAAGCATAATGCATTGGAAAAAGATTTAAAAAATTCTAATATACTTCCTTTAAAATATAAAATTAAAAACACAAACTTACAGTTTTTTAACCCAGTTATACAACTTCTACATTTTCAGGCCCTTAAGTCATTATTTGTAGCTGTCATACTGATGGGTGTGATTCCATTGTTGCTAGGGTTACTGTTTGAACTGGTTGTTGTGGCACCATTGAGGGTGTCATTAGATCAGACACCAGTATTTTTTCCATGGCAGGTGAGTATTTTAGACTTAGTCTGGCATTTCATTACTTTCAGCTAAAAATAAAGTGTGGAACATTTATAATGAAATAGTGTTGATTTGTGTACTCAAACAGCTACCAAATACAATTTATTTTTAATATGGTTTAACACCATTTTCAACACATTGCAGGTATTTAGTTTATTGATTGAAGAAAGATATCCGAGTTAATCAGAGTGGAACCACCGTCCTTCAGCAAGTTACTTGCTAACTTTTTCACATAAAGTTTCAAACCTGGCTGGGCTCAAACCCACAATGTCAGCAGTGAGAGGTAAATGATCTTGAGATAGCACCTCAGGTCAGTTGGCCACAGAATACCCTGAACACAAACTTAATTTTTTCAAAATGCCAATCAGACTACCTTAGAAATAGCAGTGAATTATGTTTTCAGTCATACTGGAACCAAGTGATTTAAATGCTAGCAAACCACCAACTCATGTATACATGTATGTTAGGTAAGAAAGGGAATGGAGTTTACAGTCATTGCCAACACATAACTGGTTATATATCATATCCAGTTTCATTGCTGGAGAAAGACTTCAGAGTGCATCTGAGTAGAACAAGAGTCCTTCTGCAAGGAAATGTGCAAGAATTTTCCAGCAAACTTGCAAAGGTATTTGATTTAACAGCAGTACAGTTGAATTACATTGGAAGGGTTCTTTATGGCTAAGTGGTCTAAGGCGCCGTCTCAAGATCACTTACCTCTTACTGCTCAGGTCATAGGTTCGAGTCCTGCTGCTCCAAAAACTTTATGTGAGAAAGTTTGCCAGTTACTTGCGGAAGACAATTGTTCTACTCAGTCTGAGGTCTCCACCAGTAGAACTAATATGCCATATATAACCTAAAATGTGTTGAAAAGGGCATTTAACCCCAAGATACTGGGTAGAACAAGTGAACATAGTAAACTATAGGTCAAATTGAATGCAGGTATTGTATATTGAATTACAGAAAATGAACTATAAAATAAAAAGGAATTTGGAAGATTTATTGATGAGAAATTTTCAAATTGTAATTGGATTGTTTTTCAGTTCATTGTCAATATGTTGTATTTATAACAATACCAGTTACTGTATATGATATAAATCACAAATGCATAAAACTTCTTACAGGATTGGGCCTTGGGTGTGCTTCATACCAAAATAATATGTGCAGTAACAATGATGGGCCCACAGTGGTGGTTAAAACGTGTAATAGAACAGGTAAGAGGCGTGAGGGTGGGGATTTAACAACAAGCAAATAGTAATAAAGTGTTTTATAAAACATGTTTGTTTCACATATATATTCAAACCTGTGTAACTGTTTAGCAGCCACATTTGCTGTTTCCCAAGGCTATTATACTTTCACAGTAAATTAAACTGTCTTAAGCAACAACCTGTCTCAAAATGCCATTATCGCTCCTTCCCTTGACTGGCTGCTTTAGACAGGTTTAACTGTTTATTACTTATATTGTGTTATTAGTTTTTTATTACATTATTTTTCTTCAGGTTACCTAGTTGTTATCTAGTTTATATGTATAGGTTGTCGAGTAGTTTACTACAATGCGTTGCATCTTAACATTATATATAATCTTATACTGTCTCATTACAGGTATACAATGATGGTCATCATAACATTATATATACATGTAATCTTATACTGTCTCATTACAGGTATACAATGATGGTCTACGTAATATGAATCTCAAATTTATCCTGTACAAATTATGTTTCCCTGTCATTGGTGTGTTGGGGATGTCATTATCGATGCCATATGTTGTTGCCAGAAGTATTGTTCCAGCATTAGGTAAGTCCAGGTGTCTCATTACTTATTTAAAGTAGAACTCTATATAGCATATAATAAAAGTGTAGATATCTATAGAACATATAACAGAAATGTAGATATCTATATAGCAAATGGTAGAAGTGTAGATATCTATATAGCATATAATACAAGTGTAGATATCTATATAGCAAATGGTAGAAGTGTAGATATCTATATAGCATATAATACAAATGTAGATATCTAAATAGCATATAATACAAGTGTAGATATCTATATAGCATATAAAAGAAGTGTTGATATCTTTACAGCATATAACAGAAGTGTAGTGATTCATCAAAAAACATGGCAGCCAGGGGGTGGGATAAGTTTACTATATAAGCTATAGTAAAAACTTTAAAAATCCTTTTGTCAGAAACCACCAGATCAATTTTAAAACAATTTCGCAGAAATGTTCCTTGGGTGACCCTTTACCAAGTTTGTTTAAGCTGTAATGATTTGTTAAAAAACTTGACCACCACAGTGAGGTGCTAGTTTACTATCTAGGCAGCAATAGTAAAAAATTCAAAGCCTTCTTGTCAGAATCTACAGACCTGATTTCAATGTAATTTCACCGACATTTACCATGGGTGAACCTCTACCAAGTTTGAACTCTTCTTCGCATCTGTTACATCTTCAAAACAAATAAAAATTCTTGCCCATCTTGTTTTTCTGGAATTTTGAGTATACATGTAGTAATAATCTACTTAAGTTGGGTGACTCAAGGTCAGTCAGGTGAGCGATAGAGGGCCATCTTGGCCCTCTTGTTTTATATTTGTGATGGGCAATGAATAATGAAGATAACAAAAACAGAGGAAAGTAGAAATATATAAGCATAGAAGTATAACAAATAAAAAAACAAAAACATTTCACTTCTTTGGTATGCCCTGGTGGGAGTTATATAAAACATTAGTATAACAATTTTTTATTCACAATATACGCAGTAGTCATACGTTCACTATACACAATAATTACAAGTGAAAAGGATCCAAAACAAAGCTATAATAGTTTATATATATATTTATTTATATGTTTCCTAAAAATATGCATCCAGTCCAGGATATAAAAAGATAACATAAAAGTTTGCTGGAATATATACTTGGGAACTCGGAGATAAGTTGCCTAGTTATATTACAGTAAACAGTTAATACATTATCACTATTGTCACTTTAAGTTGTTAGTATTTGTATAGTTGGCCAATGGTCGACACTTATAAAATCATTAAAAATATAACTTTTTTTTAATTTTTCAATATTTAATACTTCTTTTTCAGGACAAGCTATTCTAGAAACTTTGGAGATTATTAGAGAACATTTATTAATCAGCATTTTTTACTTCTAATTTTCAGGTTTTGATTTTGAAGTACAAAACTTTGTTCTCAGAAGAATTTACCCATTCCTGTTGGCCTGTGTGGTATTTGTATTCGTGTTTGTTTTCCAAGCCAGACAATTTAAACGACTCTATGAGCATATTAAAAATGATAAGTGAGTATACTCAACATTTGTTTTGTGAAGGAAAAAAAAGTTTTGCCTTTCTTTAAGGTGAGGGCTTATAGCAGTATAGACGAAGATAGAATAGTTTTGCACTTAGTCCTTGAAATACTAGTATACTTTTTTCTTAAAATATAGGGTTAAGTATACTGTAATTTTGATATTTGCAACCATATATGAGGTATATAATGATCACATATTTGTTTTAATGACTCCGCTTTCTGTGTTGCTATTAAAAACCTAATCACAAATTTTAAAATTAAAGTTCACTTGACCCTATTCTAACACACTTATATATTTTATTATTAAAATTTGCTCGCTGAACCAAGATGCTTGGATGACTAGTGTTCAAATTGGATTTACCATTTAGTCGAATTATGCATATCAGCAAATAATGCTCCATAAAAGTAGATAAAAATCAAACTAAAGCACTTAACTGTTCAAGATATTTCATATATCTTTATATTTTTAACATTTTACAAATAAACAGTTAATTAAATCAACAGATCTTTTAAAATACTGTTTACACTGTTTTTGATAACGTAAACAAATGACGTAGTAATACATAAAATGCAAATACATGGTGAGTTTATCGATGGTATATGCCATGTTTAATACCCGCAAATCTAAAAGCACCAACCAATGAAATCACAGTAAATTTCTTAAGGGTGTTAGAATAAGTAATACGGCATTTCATTTATTTAATTGATAATGAGTACAGGGACTATAAAAAACTTAATGAGTTTAAGGTCCCAACATTTTATATACTACTGTTGCTGTATCATATTACTTTGTTTATCTTTAACATACTTTAACCTTCTTCTTCTTTCCAATTTTCCAGATATTTAGTAGGACAGCGACTAGTTAATTATGATCACAAGCGTAAACAGCGAATGGCAACAGAGGCATCCATCACATCCAAAACATGAGCGTAATTTCACAATTAGAGAAGTCATCATGTGGAAGAAGTATGAAACCATAATAGTTTCTAACACACTAACCGCGAATTTTGGTTACACTTAAGCTGCACAAATATTCTAACAGATCTGTGTTTGAATCTGTAGACTGTTTTACAAGTGTTTGATGTGAAGCAATTATGAATGCGTTACTATTTCAGTCAGGTGTTGACTATCATGTTTATAGAATATAGAATTTCACCATCTATTCATTCACTTTTATACCATATGTGGTGACATGAAACATTGGTCTGTCACCATGTGACAGAAGTATTTTTTTATTCTGAAAAGTGAAAGATTATATTCTCTAGTCAAACACTAGTTGTAGTAGTATTGTGTAGATTATTGAGAATCAGTGCTAACAAAGTATTTATCAGCCCTCAGTTTTACGACATGTCATTTGACCTTGAAAATGTACTTGCATAGTTATTGACCTTGAAAATGTACTTGCATCAGTTATTGACCTTGAAAATTTACATGCAAAATGATTGACCATAAAAAATGAACTTGCATCATTCTTATTGACCTTAAGTATTTCATTGAAAGACTGACCTTGACATGTGGTTAATATTTGGTAGCTGGTGTGATGTTGACAGTCGAGCACTTTCTAGGAAAATAAATTGATCTATGGACTTGGTGAATTGTATCTTAATATTAGATACCTGGGACAAAATGGTAGCATTCTGGGGAGAAAAAGGTATATAGTTGTGTTTAAGCTATATCAAAGATTATGTTATATTCAATTTTGTAAATATGTAAAAATATAAAATCAAAAACATTTAAAATGTGTCCATTAAGTATACACAAACTTGGTTTTTGCCAAGCGTTGTGGCCCAGGTTTAAGATGCATGTATGTCATTTTATTGCTTTTAAAAGTGCCCTCTGTGAGTTGTATCATTATTGTTCATTATTGTAGACCAACCTCCTTCAGACAGTTGTTAACAGTATTTGTATTGCCTTCAGTTGGCCAGTTTAAAGTGCTGTCAATTATTGTGTGTTGATTTTTGTTGTAATGCATGCATGTGCTGTTACATGTATGCATGCCTGTTTGAAAATGTGTAAACATGTATGTGTTTTACATCGGTCCTATTTTTGTGGCTCTGGCATTGAATATACAGTAGTTATAAGATGACACAGGAACAGCATGTCACATTGAATACACAGTAATTAAAAGGAATGTGTAAAAAAAATCCATTACTGACCCCTTTAAAGGTCTCAATAGAATTAATTTCCATGGGTAATACTGTGTCTCAGTAAAAGTGATTTCTATGGGTAATACTGTTTCCAGATTGTGTTCTTTTGAAGTCGTCTGATTTAAATGGTAATTGTTGCTAAAATAGTATTTAATAAAACAATGTCTCTAGGGGACTTGCTTTATCCCAGATGACTATGTCAAGGTAATCTTGGCCAGCCTGTTTTGTCATTAAAAATAAATATCTACTATTAGTATCCTGTCTGTCAAAGATGAAAAATAACATGACAGTTAGATAGTGTTATCATGTTAATTGTATCTTCATGGTGAATGATGGGTCGTCCGTGGTCTAAGGTGCCGTCTCAAGATCACTAACCTTTCACCACTAAGGTCGTAGGTACGAGTCCTGCTCATTTCAAAAACTTTATGTGAGTCAGTTTCCAGTAGCTTGCGGGAGTAAGGTGGTTCTACTCAGTCTGAGGTCTTTCTCCACCGTTAAAACTGGATATGCCACATATTACTTGAAATGCGTTGAACCACATTCCTGATGAATTAAACAAATTTTCTTGTGTAAATTCTTATCAAACTTTGTCTATATATATATGTTTATAATATATATTATGAATTTAATTGTAATGTTGGTATAATACTGTGATATGTGGTGTCAAAGAGATATTGTATATATGTAACTTGATGGATTAATGCTAACTACAACTGTATAGTGTAATGGATATGGATTGATAGACTATTCATCATCAGTTTTATGCCATTAAGGAATAACGTGATCTGTTAACCTAATCACCGTTTACTGGCTCCTTGAAGGTTAACCAGTACTTGTGCACACCCATTATCGACTTGTGAAGGATATAAAACTAATTCATTTAGAACAGCCTGAAAATTTTATGTTGGATGTGTGTTGAATGTAACTTTTGGTCATATTTGCTAAAATGAGTTTTATAGTGAGAGTTTGCATATAACTTGTACAATTAAAGAGTTTTTTTTGTTGGTTTTTTATTTTGAATGTCATTATTATGCCGGGCAATAAGGTTGAACAATCTTATAGTATTTTCCTTATCCATATGTATGATATATAAATGTTTAATGATCCAACAGGTTTATAAATCTGTCCTTTATATAGCATGTGAGTAGTCATGAATCCTTAACTGGATCCTACTCGTATAAAGCTATCAGTTCATGTACGTAAATTTGTCCACCCTGTCCAAATGTGTTGCATGTAATTCCATAGTATATAAGTCATGGTCGAGACCAAATGTATTGGTTTGGCAGAGGTCTTGATATTGTATCTATGGTTTGCATTGTAGCTAGTCGCACTCGCTGTAGCCTGGTCTGTACATTTATATCTTGGTTATTCACAAATAATTATCTCTATATATATACTTGCATATACCTATATAGGGTATGATCCAGGATTTTGGACCTGCTTGTGAGGTATATACATGAATACATTTAACCACACAGTTCATCTAGTAACAATACAAGTTTCTTATATTTGGATACATGTTGCTTGCAGCCAAACAAAATTATTTTGAGGTTCTCCTTGGCCAAATGGTCTATGGTCATTTACTGCTCACTGTTAAGGTCGTGGGTTTGGGCCTAGATAAGTCCAGAATCTGATGTGAGAAAGTTTGCCAGTTATATGTGGTTCTACTTAGATTACATTCTGAGGTCTTCCTCCATAAATAAATTTGGATATGGCATATATAACCTGTTATGTGTTGAAAATGGCATTAAATCCCATTCTAGAAACAATAAATCCTACATTCTTTGTCATACACAAACACTGTATTGAGACTTGTATGTGATCAGCAGTGTAAAAGTGCAGTAGTGGTGCACAGGGTTCTCTGGTAGAACATCCAACCCAGGATCAGAGGTTCATTGGTTGGATCTTCCCCCACAGCTAAGTGTGGTGTCCTTGGGCAGGACACATTTTCCGCATATGCTCAGAACTGGTTCTACCTAGGAAGACTTCAAGCATTATTTGTATAACTTGTTTCACAATCAAGGTAAAATATAAAAGTTCAAACTAAAGTGTAGTACACATGTCCTATGACATTGCTAAGGACTAAGAATCTTTATTTGCAGTTCTTAATTTTGTTGCCAAAGAAATTGTTAAAATTGTCTTAAGCCAAAAAGGCCTAGTTTTCAGTTTTCAAAAAGCTTTGTTTTTCTCACCTACATGTAATTTTAAGTTTGATAAAACTTTTTTATCTGAATAACATTGTATGTAATGTATTTATTATTAAAATGCGTATGTTGCTGCTACTCGCTGTGCATGCTTCCTCTCCAGATAACAGATTTTTTTACCAATCTATTCTGGTCGTCTGTCGTCCATCCATGAACTTTTTGTTGTGTGCATGCTAGCCCCCGCATTTTTCATTGGATCTTCACTTAATTTATATAGTAGTTATATAACCATAATATCTCGTACAACTTCTTGAACTGACCAAGGATTAATAATGTCAGAGTTATGGCCCTTAAAACATTAAAAATGCACTACTTTACCATGTGTGCACTCTAGCACTAGTATTTTTTCATTTGATCCTCACCAAACTTGAACAGTAGTTATATAACCATAATATCTTTGGCAAGTTCTTGAACTGGCCAAATTGGATTATTAATGTCAAAGTTACGGCCCTTGAAACATTAAATTATGCACTATTTGAACGTGTGTCCACTCTAGCACCCACATTTTTATTAAACTTACACAGTAGTTATAAAACCATAATATCTCAGACAAGTTCTTGAACAGGCCAAATAAGGTAATTAATGTCAGAGTTATGGCCCTTGAATCTTCAAAAATTGCATTATTTGAGCTTTTGTACATTCTAGTAGTCACAGTAGTTATGTTACCATAATATCTTGAAAGAGTTCTTGAACTGGTCAATGAGATAAATATTGTCAGAGCTATGGCCCTTGAATTGTCAAAATTGTGTGTATATGATATTTTGTGCACTCTAGCACTCACACTTTATATTTGATCTTCATTAAACTTGCACAGTGGTTATTTAACCATAATATCTTAATTGACAAGTTCAATAGTTGATTGGGATACTACCGCTGTTCAGAAATAAATTAATTGCTAGATTATCATCCAAATTTTTCTTAAGGGGTGTTGGGGGTTCATTATTTCTTTTTTTTATGAAAATAAAAATGGTTGGCTCGGCATGAAAATAAGATGGCTGGCGGGGATGATGATCTTGCAATTAATTTATTATGGCCTAATAATAGCTGAAAATAAAATTTGATTTCGTTCTCGAGGGCATTTTGTTCTCATAGTGTTTCATTTTTGTTAAAGGTTTGAAGCTTGCTGACTTCTTTTGACAATAATTACTAATATTAAATACTTTACCTGTCCTCATGAAACTTCACATGGGGATTCTTCTTAATGCAAGAATGAGTTTCTCTGGCTTTGAAACCGGTTTCTCAATGGCCAAAGTCACTAGGGTTTCAGTTTCTAACATGGTCAATGTTCCATGGCTAAACAAAAACAGCATAGTTTTATGCAGCAATTCTTGTTTTGTTCATATTTGTTTATGTTGTAGTTGGATGTCACACTTGCTATTTTTGCATCATATGATGAGTTTACAGACTTCCATTTATGTTTACTTCCAGGTCCTTCAATGTGTTTACATACCAGTTCTATGTATAAAACCAACCAAACAACTTTTGTTTTGTTTAATTTTTGTCTGTGATTTCTCATGTGATTTTGCTAATTTTTGTAAATCAGTATCAATAAGGTGTGGTGTGTCGCCCGAGTGACTTGGAGAAAACTTATTACTATCTTCAACACCCCTACCCCCGCCCCCCACCCCCACAAGAAAAAAAATTGGTTACATGTTCATCAACGCATTTGTTCCCATGTCCATTAACAAGTATACAATCTATAGCTGAGTAACCAGGACTTCTGGATGCCATGAGGGACATTTTTATTATCAGAACTGGGTATGTATTGCACATGAAAAAGGTTAAAACACACCAACAGTATGTGTATTGTTAACAGTTATACTACTCATTAAACTACTGTTTATCTGTACTGCATGCAGTTTAGTCTTAAGACTGATGGTTCTGGGGGTGGGGATTGACAGTTCAGGGAGACATCTTTAATAGTTCTAGGGGAAATTTCTGACTGCAGTCATTGTCGGGTGGTGTGGGGTATATGGTTTTGTGTTTGCTTTGGTACATGTACATTCTATGCCAGTTTTTATGACCCTTGTAAGACTCAGAACCCTTCCTCAAAGGTCAAGGTCACACTTTCAATTTGTTTAATATTTCGTGTCTGGTCTGTAATGTTTTCTTTAACTTGGCTAAATTGATCAAGATGACATGACGATGTGTCACACATAAGACCAAGACCCGTACCTCAAAGGTCAAGGTCACACTTTTAGCTTGTTCAACAACATTTGAGTCTGTTTGAGATTTCAAGTCTGGTCTGTAACTTTATCATACATGGATGGATTTCAAAAACACTTGACTCAATTTATCAATTTATCAACATGACCTGACAAAGTGTTGCGTTAAAACCTAGAACCTTACCTCAAAGGTCAAGGTCACACTTTCAGTTTGTTTGATATTTCATGTCTGGTCTGTAACTTTTTTTTTAAAATAGCTTGACACAAGTGATCAATATGTCATGATGATGTGTCACCTGCATTTACCTGCAGAAATACCAAGACCTTTACATCAGATGTCAAGGTCAAGGTTACACAAAAGTCAAGGTCATACTTTAATATAAACCTATGAAATTGTGTGTCTTAGTCTGAAATGTCAGTCCATGACTCTTGATATGCGCAGATACATTGCTACCTATTATAGAATATATTATTATTTTCACAGACCATTTGGGGGGCATGCGACACTTACCAGTGACATTTCTTGTTGTTTTTTCAAGTCTTATGATAATAAAAGCATGTCCACAAATTATATCGAGATAGTACTATACTAGGTGCACCTAGCTAACAGTGATATTTCATTTGACAGTTTGATGATTGAAGGATATAATCATTCTTTACTAACACAGGGTTGCACATAACTTATTTTTTCTTCCTTTACATGTTTTATATATGACGGTACATCTAAGCAAGATTTTCATATATATTATAAAGACTTTCACTGTTGCATAGAATGGTAAAATTTAAATTTACATTTTGTCTTGGCTTTTTTTCAGAAAAAAAGCACATGTTACTTTTCCGCTGGCGGCATCGTCAACATTTAGATATTTTGTGTTTAGTTTAGTTTCTAGGAAATTGTTTATCCGGAGTCACTAAAGTTAGTCCAAATTTGAGCACATGAAATGTGAAGTACTATTCAAAACAATACAGCATTTGTCCTGATGACCTTTCTCTTGACCCCAGAAGTTAATTAATCTACAAAACCTTATATTTTTGCACTTTTCTCCATTTTTTGAAATTTCTTGTTTAAATTTTTTGTCCCAGTATCACCAAACTTGGTCCATGGTTATGTAATGATAATACTAAAAATGTGCATACCGGTAATCCTTATAGATCATGCCTTGATCTCTACAGTTGATAAGTTCACAAAATGTTATGTTAATTGTATAGTGGTTGAAAAGTTTAGCCTGGAACAACAAAACTTGATATACAAAATGTTGTGTGTTTTTTTTATTTTTCACGATTTCTGGGATCATGTTTGATGAAGATCAACCAGACTTGGTCTGTAGATTTGTAATGAGCGCTACCATTGAAATTATCTTTGATGACATTGACCTTTACAAACTTAGCCTTCTAAATTGTAAGTTTTTTTGTTTATCTCTGTTTCTTGTTATTGTCCTACTTAAGCTAACTAAGCATTCTCATTCTACAGCTGTATAATAGCTAGTACAACTCCAACCATGTACCATTACTCTTAATAACCATGACAACTGTGTATGATTAACTTTGCTTTTATGCCCATACCTCGATATCATTTATTATTAATGATGTAATGATAAAAAAATACATCTTTTGTTTATGTTGTTTGTGTCTCTTGCATTGGTTGCTAAACTTCTTTTTATAAAGCAATATAGGCAAGACATTCTGGTGTGATTGAATTCTCTTACATTTATTTATGTATCTGGTAACTGCCTACCAGTTACAAGAAATAATAAATATACAATTATTTATTTACAGTCCTAAAAACTCCTTTTTTTCTCTTGCATTGATAGCTAAACTTCTTTTTATAAAGCAATATAGGCAAGACTTGCTGGTGTGATTGAATTCTCTAACATTTATATATGTATCTGGTAACTGCCTACCAGTGACAAGAAGTATCAAATATACCATTACTTATTTACAATCCTAAAAACTCCTTTTACATATTCTCTTGAGATTTTTCATACGTGGAAGATAGTATTATAATCAGTGATTCATCCTTATTCAATATTAAATTGAACAATTGCATATGTTTCTAGACTTATTATTTTACATCCATATACTGAGCAGCTCGTATCATTTCTGTGGTTTGTATACTTAAATGTACCTTATTGTTTCCATGGTAACAGAAAAAATATTGTAAAAGAGAAAAAATCTGAAAAATAGCAAATGGCACCATCAGACCACTAGGTTGACATGTGTACTAAGTTTCATGAAGTCTATGAACGGTTTTTGAGTTGTGCTCCAGAAAAACTTTTGGACACAAATTCAAACATGTCCGGTACAACAAACCAGCCAAAGGGCCGGACATACAGTTTCCGTGCATGAACCTCGGAGTATTCAAACACAATATTCTTAGGTTTGGAACATGAACCTTAACAGTCACCTGAGTATCCTTGCAACAACATAAAACTAAGAGGTCACAATAATTGGGGCTCTGCCAGTGTTGAGTTTCAACAAAGGATAAAATCTACATGAAAATATTTCTTAGTTTTGTCAACGACTTATTTTTAGAGGAAAAGAAACTGATTAAGATGTTATGCATGCTTGCAAAATCTTGCGAATAGTGTTGTCAAATATTCCAACTTCCATTCATCTCAGTAATACATATTAAAAATCTAATAATGAAATAATTCTCTATAAAACGAGACCTTTCCCAAAACATTTTGTGTTTAAAAATTTTTATGCAATAGGATAACAAATTTGTTTAGTGCAATGAAACAATAAAGTAAAGTTATTGCAATTTTATTTCAAGCAGCAATATTTAAAAAAATCAAGTTCATTTTATGTAAAAGAAATCAATTGCCTGTGAAATTTGAAATATTAACTTGCCAAATTATTATCTCTTCACATGCTACTTTATCAACACTTGGCAGAGACATGCAAGTTTCCTGTCCTTTAAAAGTAGAGTAAAGTAAAGTGTTTATTTATTATAGTATCACCCCTAGACATTCGATACTTGTCTATTAAACTTGATGATGGGTGATCAACCGGCCGCATTAGAAAAAATCCAAGTGCTTCCACTGGGATTTGAACCTTTGACGTCGCGTTTTTGAGGCGGACGCCTTAAACACTAGGCCACAGAAGACAGTCCTTAGTTGTGCTAAAAAGAAACATTCTAATGAGATACTCTTGGATCAAAACTGTTTCATTTATTATTTAAAACTTGTCAATTAATTCCAATGAATGTTTATACTTTGAAAAATAATGTTTAAAACCATACATATATAGTGTTTTATAATCAGCACTTCTTATATTGATTTAAAGATTTTTTTAAGTTTAAAGGGCTCTGTCTCAACTGTTATGTCTAAGCAAAGCTCCAGACATGAAGATGATTAAAATAATTTCTAAAACAGTTCAGAAAAACAGAATCTTGCATTTTCCCATAATATTCCTATGTAAAAATCAAAGTTCCCTTACAGGATCTCAATCAATCCTAGTCAAATTTTGAAACTCCTATTCATAAGGATCATTTATACCTGATATGAACAAATTTGAATAAATGGTTTTTGAGAAGATTTTTAAATATAAATTTCTCCAGGGCAGGGTCAATTTTGACCCTGGGGTCATAGCATGAACAAACTTGATAGAAACTCATAAGATGATATTACATGCAAAATATCAAAGCTCCAGGCCTTGCATTTTCGGGGAAGAGTTTTGAAATTGCACAATTTTATCTTTTGTTTGGCCCCTGCGGGTCCATAATTTATATCAAGTCCCCTTTAAAGGACTCTGTCTCAACTATGATGTTTAAGCACATTGCTCCAGACAAGAAGATAATTTAAATAATACCTAAAATAGATAAGAAAATCAGAATTTTCCATTTTCCCCTTACTGGGCTCCAATTGATCCTAGTCCCATTATTTAAACAAATTTGAAACTTCTAGGATAATTTATACCAAATATGAATAAATTTGATTTGATAGCTCTTAAGAAAAAGATTTTTAAATATAAACTTCCTTATGTTAAACTGACATGTCCCTGGGGTATGGCCAATTTCGGAGAAGATTTTTGAAATTTTGAAGAAAAAAAATACATGTACTGATAAACCCCTGGGGTGGGGCCAAATTTGACCCCAAGGTCATAATTTTAACAAACTTGAGAGAGCTTAGTCATGGTAAGAATGCTTCAAACAAAATTTGGTGAAAATTTGTTAAGTTGTCAAATTGTAGGATTAAAAAATACTAACATCAATTCAAACTTAAACTTGATATGATGTGTAACACTATGACAAGACAAGCTTGTCTGGTTCACTGTTTGTTGCCAAAACACATTGACAAGTTAAATGAAGAATCCATCCATTCACTTCTGGATCATTACAAAGATGACCTACTACAGCCATAAACTTTCCAAGAAGAGCTGCAATGTTGAATTTGACAGGGAGTAACAAGGAGTTGAATCTAACAGCGAGTAACAAGTAGTTGAATCTAACAGAGAGTAACAAGGAGTTGAATCTAACAGGAAGTAACAAGGAGTTGAAGGAGTTGAATCTAACAGGGAGTAACAAGGAGTTGAATATAACAGCGAGTAACAAGTAGTTGAATCTAACAGGGAGTAACAAGGAGTTGAATCTAACAGCGAGTAACAAGGAGTTGAATCTAATAATAATAATAATAATCATCATCAACATAATAATAATCATAATAATAACAATACTACAAGGAGTAAGGAGTTTAATCTTATGTACAAGTAACAAGGAGTTGAATCTAACAGGGAGTAACAAGGAGTTGAATCTAACAGGGAGTAACAAGGAGTTGAATCTAATAATAATAATGATAATCATCATCATGATAATAATCATAATAATAACAATACTAATCATGAAAATAATAATGATAATATTAATATTAATTATTACAATAATAATAAAAGATACAAAGATAATAATAACAAAAATAATAATAATATTAATGATTACAATAATAATGATAATACTAATAATAAAAATAATAATAATAATAATAATAATAACAAAATAATAATAATGATAAGAATAAAATTAATATTATTGATTACAATAATAAAAAATATAATAACAAAAATAATAATAACAATGTTAATGATAACAATAATAATAATAATAATAATAATAATAATAATAATAATAATAATAATAATAATAATAATAATAATGATAATAATAATAATAATAATAATAATAATAACAACAACAGCAACAATGACAACAACAATAACAATGATATTGATAGCAATAATAGCAATAATAAATATATATATAATAAAAATGATAATTATAATGATAATAATAATAAGTATAATAATAACAATAATAATGGTAATAATAATAATATTAATGAAAACAAAACCCAGAGTTCATGCGTAAGAAACATGTCAGTGCATTAGCGCTACCAAGTGTTACGATGGTTTCTAATGGGTGTTACACTCTGAGCTTTATTAAGGGGAGTAACTCTATTTAGATACATATTTAATTGTAACAGGGTATTGTGTCCCTTGTTTAACACACACTGCCTTGCACTGTATTGAACGTATCACATACCAATTAATTTTGTACATTTCTGCATAAAGATAAATGCACTTTTGGCCTACTGATCACAATATCGATGTTTTTAAAAATCATATGCTGGTCCAAAATGCAACAAAACACGGGGTTGATCAGATTGCGTTTTCGCATATCCAAATACATCTCCATTTCTGGTATTTTCGCCCGCTTGTCTTGATGTTTATTTAAACTTACTTATTTAACTTTGATTGCGAAAAGGGTTATTATAACTTTGACGCGTGAAAAGTCTTTCTGAGTCGAACCAATACTAAGCACATGCGGATAAAATGCCTTGCTCAAGGGCAACACACGTGACGGTGGATTTAAACCACAACTCTCCGATCAAGAATGGATGCTCTACCATTGGACCACACAACCCATGGAGAAAGAATGATGATAGAGTTCACAACTAATTAAAATAGTTATTACCTAGTAAAATAACAACTGTCCTAGATTACAGAAATATTCAAGTTAAATGTATATTGCAAAGGTCATTCATTGATGGACCATTCAGGTCGAATGTGTACATGCAACATGGGTAACAACAGCAGCACGAGAGGCAAACAATTTATGGTCCTCCATAACAGTAAATTAATAACAAAAATAATAATGATAACAATATTAATGATTACAACAATAATAATAATAATACTAATAATAAAATAAAAATAATTATACTTATAATATTAATGATTACAATAATGATAATAATAATACAAATAACAATAATAATAATGATAATAAAATAAAAAACAACTTAAAATAATATTAATAATAATAATAATAATAAATAATAATAATAATAATAATAAAAAACAAAATTAACAATTATAATAATAAGAAGGAAAACAATAATAATAATAATAATAATAATAATAATAATAATAATAATAATAATAATAATAATAATAATAATAATAATAACAATAATAATAATAATAATAATAATAACGATAATAATAGTAATAGTAATAATGATAATAATATTATTGATTACAATAATAACAATAAAAAAAATTATTACAATAATAATAATAACAAAAAAAAAAAAATAGTAACGAAAATAATAATTATAATATTAATGATTATAATAATGATAAAAACAATAATAACAACAACAACAACAACAACAGCAATAATAATAATAAAGGTAAGAACAATTATAATTATTATAATTATTATAATAACAATTACAAAAATAATACTTATAATAATAATCATAATAATAATAAAAATAAGAACAAAAAAAATCAAAAATAGTAATAATAATAATATTAATGATTACAAGAATAATATCAATATTAATAATAATAACAATATACTAATAATAATAACAATATACTAATAATAATAACAAAAATAATAACTAAAATAATATAAATAAAAATATTATTGATTAAAATAATAATAATAAAACACACAATAATAACAGTAATAACAATAACAACAGCAACAACAGCAACAATGATAATAGTAGCAATATTAATATCAGTAATAATAACAATAGTAAGATAATCACAATGATAATAATACCAAAAATAGCAATAATAATATATGTAATAAAAAATGATAATAAGTATAATAATAATAATGATAATATTAATAATAGCTTTAGTAATAATAGCAAAAATAATAATCATAAAAATAATATCAATAACTACAAGAATAATAATAATACTGGGGTGTTGTGTTTGCATGAAAACCGATGTTATTTTGCTGATGTATCGGACATGTTGAAGTAGTTATTTTATTATATTGTCTTGTTTGGTTTTACAGGAGGCACAATCCCAACTTTGCTACGGATGTCCGCGGGCATGCTGCCACGAAAATATATTTAGCACGTGGCATGCATTTCCTGCATTTTTCTGATATTTCAGACATTTTAAGCCGTTCAATTCTATAACACAAATTGCATTTTATACAATTGACGATTTTTACATTATAATCTTGAATACACACGTTTTAGACCCGGCATAACAGTACATATTAACTCTTATCACTGTAAGACAAGTATTTGCTGAGTATTATGATACATTCATACTGCATATATTATATGTGAAGGATATGTCATATGTTTGCAAGAGTAATTCATATTTTGGGGATAGCTTTATTCTTTTTTTACAAAACCACTAATAAACAGGTGAACCACCACAAATTCTACAGGAGGCCAGTGACTCCGTTTGCCTTAGTGTGACTACGGCCCTGATGATAGATTCATAAATCTTCGGCTCTTAACAGCTAAAAGATTATTAAAACAATGTTTTGTTTGAATACTTAGCGTTATTTTATGCCATCGAGGGCTAACAGACGAATAGTATAATGTAAATATTGTACATGTATTACAGGCAATGGTCTACAGGTCTGAAACAGCTGCGATATGTCATACAAAACAGTGAGATGAACGATAATTTTCTAAACAACGATACAACATAAAGCAGCCCTGAAATGGTTGGATACTAGTTTTATTTCATGTTATTAGAATACCGCTAAATGACACAATACACCGACTTATATAGTGTACTATATACGAGGCACCTACTTATGCTACGTACTAAGCAAATTTTGGCGTTTACATAAAACAAATGTTAAACTCATAAATTAATCCCAGAAATGCTTCCGAAGTAATAAATTGAGCTGATTTCAATCTGCAAATGGTTCAATCCGTCACTTTTCTCAGTCGAATGTTTGAGGGAATTGTCATGTTCCCATTCAAAAACACATGTCCGCTTTAAACTTAAATAGACTGGCGCTCTTATCGGCTATATTTTTTATTGAAAAACGAAATAATAATATGAAAATAAAGGGGCTTTTTTATATCCTAATGTTCGACCGCGTTCACAGAAATAACCGTAAGTACCGGTTTGTCGTGTGTAGCTGTCCCCGAAAATGGGCGTAGCAGCCTTTTATGTAACGTATACGCTGGACGGGGTGTTAACATTAACACATATATAAATCCTTTTATTTGAAAATGTTTTTTAACCTGTCAATACAATACCGCAATCCGATCTAAAATGGGGTTTTCGTCCCAGCTATGAGGTAGCCAACCAACGACAGGACATTGCGATGCTGCCAGGGTTAAACCTGGTACCACCACGGAAGCCAGAACGGTTTGTCTTTGTCGGGTGAAAAATAGCTGGGAATTCCTTTCTTCTATATCTTTAGTATTTTATATCTTTTTCTAATACATTTATAGCCCTTTATGTATTTCTCTATATGTGTATACTTGATTTGTATTATTATTTTCTTAAATAATAGTTTATTCTTCTTTCTTTGCATACCTTTGATGAATTATCATGTTTGATAGATCAACGTATCAATGTAGATGTAGATGTAGAATTTTAGAAAAAAATTCCTTGCTATAAGTAATAATTATTTCCGCTGATTGAATAGTGTTTTGGGAGTAAAATATGTCACATGACCGTTCACGTGACAATAACATGGCGGATGAATTTTTAGGATGATAGTCTGTTCCGTATAGGAAATCAACAAATGATGATAAAATGAGCTTACTCAGAACCATCAAAGGCACATTTAAAGGTGTCCAGGAAGACATTTCTGAAGGGTAAGGTGAACAAGGCTGCCATTATGCGCCAAATGATCTGCACAGAAATATAAATTGAAAAAGTATTTTATCTGTATTTTTTATATATCTAAGCACTGGATAGAAAAGTTATAATCTACCAAATGTATATTAACTAAATGAGATTTATGATTTGACATTAAATCAAATACAGACCGGGGCGTCAATGAGATTACAATGAAATAGATGAGGGGAAAGAAAGAGCTTAAAAAAATTCCTAGAAGTAAAATATTTAAGAAGTAGAAAAGAAATCTATACTGGATATACCTATTACCACGAGTATAAAACTTTGTCAACCATGTAAATAATGGCATCAATAATAATCAGTAATACAGTTACTTAAGTGTGCTGAGTAATAAATAGTTGTCGGTATGCAATGTAAACAAATGCCGACACTAACGGAAGTTGGGGCTTTGTGCATGTCTAGGATATTATTAATATTATAAAATGGGCATTAGCAGTAATAGGTATATCGCAGTATTAGGTTTACAATGGATATACTTTTTTGTTCAGTTCTGGCTGATGACAAATGTTAAATAATACATATCAATAAGTCGGGGAAGGGGGCGTACTTTTGTAAATTTAAAAATTAAAAAGAATGGTATTTAAAATGTGAAGGGAGGGGGCATCAAAACATCCCAAAAAACATTAATATACACCCAAAATATAATAATCAACATTGAAATGCACCATTACATACAAAAACAGCTCAAACAAGAAAAGAACATTTAAAAAAGAAAAGAAAATAAGTTTGATTATGTATAAAATATATAACCTGGAAAGAAAATATGCATGCGATTTGAATCACAAAACAGTTTTACTGTTCAATATTCAAACATTTATTTAATGTTTTTTACATATTTATATATTCTCTTATGATTTTTGTGTGTTTTGGGTGATTTTGGGGTGTTTTGATGGACTTAAGTTGGGGGTAAGCTTGGCTGTAGGTCTTGTCTTACAGAATGGTACATAAAGTTTTGGATAAGCTTAGGAAGATATTGTTTTCAAACTTGTTGATTTTCTTTAGATTGAAGTCTCTAACAACAAGCCCAGTAAAGCCAACTGTGCCTGAAGTACATCATCTGCAACTGTCAGTCGTGAACTATGATGCAGGAGGGGATTTACTAAACAAGTAAGCTATATACCTTTATTTCCTGGAAATATTTGAAGTAAAAATTATAGAACTATTGTTAACACCAACTTTTTAAATATAATTTAATTCAATATATATTATGTTCATATGCTATGGTTTATTATATCATAGTTTCGTAAAATATATTGAGTGCAATAAGTGTTAATGGTATTATTCAAAAGAAATACAACTAATAGTCATCAGATTCTACACAAACATGTACAGGCCTAAAAGAGCTGTCGTCTAATTCAATATTGATTTTTTATTTATGGTATTATTATATATTCTCAGAAACAACTAAGTCAGGGATTCTGGGTTGACTGTGTCATACATTTTCAAATAAAGATGAGAAACATTTTTAACATTACTATCGTAATCTATGAATAAGAGAGTTTGTGTACTCGTCCCGGTATCGGGGGTCCGTGTCCCACTGGCTTTGTGCAATTTATTAATTAGTGAGCACTTGGCACATAGGATGTATGCATATATTTTGACAGTGGTTCTAATCAAGTTAATTCTGAAGTTTTCCTCCACCAATTAAATTGGTTGATATGTGTAATAAGCCCAAGTCACATATTCAGAAGACTCGTGGTGGCAGAACAAAGATCATGACCAATCCCCTACTGTGACTATGAGACTGTGGCCTGGTGAACACCTGAATTGACCGTCAGACTCATTAACAACTGAGCTAGCCAGACATAGACATAAACATAAAGTGTATATTCTGCCATAATATTCATATCTGCACACACATGTATCTATTTATTGAAACTGATATTAAAGATTGTTTGATTTATAGAGAGATACATGTATATAAAAAAAAAGTGATATGCCTGTTTTTCAACACATTAAATACCATTCACTTTTGTTACACTCATTTTCTTTTAAAGTTTTTGCTTAAGAGAAACCAATTTTTTTTCATAGTTGTGTACTGGATAGAACAACTCAAAACAATGCAGCATTTTTATTGGATGGCCTTGACCTATGTATAATTAGCTTTGTTTTTTAAGTTTTATTTTTAGCACTGTTGCTTCAATTGTTTGTCCCAGATTCACCAAATTCTGTTTATGCTATTGTAATGGGTAACATGACTCAAAACCATGCAGCATTTTTTTGATGACCTTGACCTTTATGGATAATTAACTTAGCTACAAGATATTAAGTTTTGCATGTAGCTCCTGATCTTTTGAAACTGTTTGCCTTAGAGATACAAAATTTGGTTTCTAGCTTTATAATCATTAATAATTAGGTACAACTACTGAAAGCCATTCAGCCTTTTGTTTTGGCTGACTTTGACTTCTACAGATATGGTAAAAAAATATTTTTTTGTTTAGCTTCATTTCTTTGAAACTGTTTGTTCCACAGTCACCACATTTGACTCATAGTTGTTTTATAGGTAAGACTACTCCAAATCAAGCAGTTTTATTTTGGATAGCCTTGACATAGTTCTCTATGGATAATTAATTAACCTTGACCCTTACACAATATGTGTGTATGTATTAGCTTTGCTTATGTGCATATATCTCCTTCATTAAAAATTGATAGACAAATGTCATGATATAGTATTACATGTCTAAATGATGCCTTCACTTTGTAATGATATCTGAACTTCCTCATAGCTTCACTTTGTGGTAAAGCGATATAAGTGAGACATTAATTATGTGGTATTCTCTAATTTTCTTCACAATCGCTTGTACATGTCGGTTTTTACTGTATGTAACCTTGCAGCCAGTGTTATATATATTGTATCTACCAATAAATATAAAAAAGTTGTATCTTGCATAGAGTCCTCCGTGGATGAATGGTCTTTAGCGCACTTGCCCAAGTGGGTTCAAGTCTATTTCAGACCAAAAACCTTTGTTCTTTATGTGAGAACATTTGCTAGCTACTTGTGGAAGGATGGTGGTTCTACTCAGATTCATTCTGAGGTCTTTCTCCACCAGTATAACCAGTATATATAACCAGTTAGCTGGTGTAAACTCTAATTTAAAAAGATGTATCTTGTATCTTGTACCTTTAAGGCATGAACTAATTTGGAAAGAGTTATACCAAAGTACAGAAGAAACTGCCAATAAAGCCCAGGTAATATGATATTGCTTTATATTAAAGAAAATACAGATATTGATTTTTTTACGTAAGTCTAGA
Source organism: Panopea generosa (assembly GCA_029582155.1). Classification (NCBI taxonomy): domain Eukaryota; kingdom Metazoa; phylum Mollusca; class Bivalvia; order Adapedonta; family Hiatellidae; genus Panopea; species Panopea generosa. Next base: position 52,567,992 of record CM055900.1, on the reverse strand, counting down.
TAATGTAGTATCAACTAATATATAAATAGGTCTAGATCATATAGTAACAATTGATATAGAAGTAAGTCCAGATAATGTAGTATCAACTAATATATAAATAGGTCTAGATGATATAGTAACAACTAATATTGAAGTAGGTCCAGATGATGTAGTAACAACTAATATAGAAGTAAGTCAAGATAATGTGGTATGGACTAATATAGAAGTAAGTCCAGATTATGTAGTATCGACTAATAGAAGTTGGTCCAGATTATGTTGTATCGACTAATATAGAAGTAAGTCCAGATTATGTAGTATCGATTAATATAGAAGTAGGTCCAGATTTTGTAGTATCGACTAATATAAAAGCAGGTCTAGATGATGTAGTAACAACTAATATAGAAGTAAGCCAGATAATGTGGTATCGACTTATATAGAAGTAAATCCAGATAATGTAGTATCAACGTATATTGAAGTTAATCCAGATAATGTAGTATCGACTAATACAGAAGTAAGTCCAAATAATGTAGTATTGACTAATATAGAAGTAGGTGCAGATAATGTAGAATTTCTAATATAGATGAATGGAAGTTAAGATAATTGAAAATGAGAAAATGCTAGATTAGGCGTGAATATGAGAGCTTTCACACAATCTCAATCAGTTGCCTTTCCTTCTCTATATAATTCCTTGATTGAACCAAATAGAACCAAGCTTGGCGAGAATGCATTGTAGTTGGTACGTTACAAATTTGTGTTATTAATGCAGATCAGGAAGCAAAATAATCACCAAGAATGCTTTCTGATGGGTTGAATGCCAGAACTACTTAACCAAGTTGAACCAAACTCTGCAGAAAAATTTCTGAGTGATCCTCAACATCATGTGTGTTATTCTTTATGTTCGAGCAAAGCATAGGAGTCATCCCCATCTCTCTCAGACCCCATAAATGTCTAATAATATATAACAATAACAAGAATCTTGTAATTCAATAGTATAAATGTATAAAAGGATAATCATCTCTATAACAAACTATGTGGGTCACCTCCATTAAGTCGTCACTTGTTTAGCTATATCTCATTTCTATACATTCAGAGCAAATTAACCTGTATTAAGCAACTATCTGTTTTAAAAGGTCACGTTTGCTTCACCTGTTGATTGGCTGCTTAAAATGGGTTAAATTGTAAACAAAATGTACATGTGTTAGGTAATTCTGGTGTTTCAGGATGTGGACGTTGACATTGGCGGGATGTTTGTGTATTATGACAGGCAATCTGAAATCTTGATGAAACTTAACGAGGAGGCGGCGAACCTGCCTGTACTGCTGACACACCTACAGGAGATCACAGACACTCTAGGTACATTTGTTTTTTTGACTATTTAGCATCATTATATATACCATCAAGGGCAACAGAAGATCAGTTGATAAATCTCTCTATCTCGGGATCCTGGTATGTAAACCAATACTCCAACACACCCATCTCTCTCAGAAACTGATAACTTTCCCACGCAAATTAGCATTGAGAGACGAATGACAATGCAACACTGTTGTATGTCAATAATCACTGCCTGGTGATTGGATAAAAATAGAACTAGGGACTTTCTAAGTGCTAGGACTGATTGATGCAATGTCAGAATAATGTGATAGTGCAGGTACATGTCTTTGTCGTGATATACCATTATGTTATTTCTAAGAATACTGTCTCAAATCAATGATTGAATATTTAGCATAATTTTTTTGCCAATTTGTGATCAGTTAACCTATTAACCACATTTTCCTTGGATCCAGGAAGGTTGACCAGTACTCAAGCACATCCAATCTCTGCAAATAAATGATAACTCTCTCATTGAATCAGCAGTGAGAGACAAATGATAATGAAAATACAATGTCATATATCATTCATCATGGAGAATGACCGGGCAGGGATTCAAACTCATGACTGCTGGATAGATAGTCAGACGTGCTATCAACTGATGTGATTGCCTCACGTCTCAAATCAAGACTTGCATGATATGACTGAAAGATTGTTAAAGTTGATATTAATCACAAGGCAAGTGTAAACCATTGAACACACATGTGTTTGTTTACTTGTGACAGCACATGTAGAGGAGGAGTGTGACAAGGTGGAGGCTGCCCTCGTACACCTGGAGAACATCTGTGAGGAACAGGAGTTCAACAAGAACATAGCCTCACATCACAAACAGTTGTCTGTGTACAAGATGAAGAAGGAACATGAAATACAAAAGTTTAAAGGTATATTTTGCCAGGGTTCCACATTATAAACTGTTCTTTGTGTAGTAGATAAAGAAGGAACATGAATTACAAAAGTTTAAAGTTATATCTTGCCAGGTTTCTACATTATAAACTGTTCTTTGTGTAGTAGATAAAGAAGGAACATGAATTACAAAAGTTTAAAGTTATATCTTGCCAGGTTTCTACATTATAAATTGTTCTTTGTGTAGTAGATAAAGAAGGAACATGAATTACAAAAGTTTAAAGTTATATCTTGCCAGGGTTTCACATTATAAACCGTTCTATGTGTAGTAGATAAAGAAGGAACATGAATTACAAAAGTTTAAAGTTATATCCTGCCAGGTTTCTACATTATAAACTGTTCTTTGTGTAGTAGATAAAGAACAAATATGAATTACAAAAGTTTAAAGGTTTATCTTGCCAGGCTTTCACATTTTAAACTGTTCTATGTGTAGTTGATGAAGAAGGAACATGAATTACAAAAGTTTAAAGGTATATCTTGCCAGGGTTTCACATTATAAACCGTTATATGTGTAGTTGATAAAGAAATGTGTGTTATTGTTAAAGTATCTGGTTATTAGTCCCCTGCCGGTTTCACCAGAGGGGACTATTTGGTATCCTAGCTACATTAGTGAAACTCTGCATGTGGATAGAGGGCAATAAGGAGATAAAGCAGGTCATTTTTTTCAGTCAGACTTAAATTTGGGTTGCTATGACGAAATAAGTAAAATTACAGATACAACCTGGATCCAGTGATAACACAGAAAGTATATAAGCTTCTTTTGTGAATGGAGAGAAATAAGGACATCATGAAGATCCTTTAATCATTTTTTCAGCGGACAAAAATTGTGGTTGCTATGGCACCAACTACATTTTTCTAGTGGCACTGCAAATCTTATGTCACCATTTACAGAAGCAAGTCCTCCCAAACACTAACTACATGAATATTAACAAAGTCCTCCCTGTAAACCGATAGGGGACTTATGTATTGCTTGCAATACTCCACTGTCTTGTTGATGGGGTCTGTATATAATAAAAAAAAATCTTTAAAAAATCAGACTCAAATGTTAATATAGCTTATCTACATAAAAAGCATTCAGTTTTATTTGTAATACTGCTACACATATTTTTGTTGGTTTTACAGAATTTGAAATTACTGAATTTGCTTTACCCTTCAGTAAAAATGGCACGTGAACACGCCCAAAAGATGGAGCAAGTGAACAAAAAAAGAAAGCACCTGATGGATGAGAAAAGGTCTGCATTTGAGGATCAGTTTACCCAGGATGTAGACTACTTCAAAAAACATGGCAAGCCTGGACGTAAGTAACCTTACCCTTAATTATCCACAAAGTTGTGGTCATCATCTAAATTCCATTTTATCTTTTCAGTAACTCATGTGTCACGAGTTCTGATATTGAATAGGTTAATGATTATACTGAAGATATTGATTGTGATAATAAAACATTTCTAGTATAAGTTCATTTATATTGAAAATATTGTAGGTCAATTATATTATATTTGATACATCATAATTTCCCTTTAAGCATAAGACCATAGCCGATCATGGCGTAGTGGGTTTGAAATTCCTTAAATGTAAGTGTCAAGACCATTTTGTTGTACTGTCTTAACTATACTAACACTGGTCTAGATGGATAGTTATTGTCTGAGTTACGGTCTCACTACACAGTTGAATTTTGTTCTTCTATACAAAGAAAGATCTAGGATTTCTACGGTAAAAAATAAAAGCTACATAGAATTTGTTTTAAAGTTGTTTTTTCATAGCAGGAATGTATATCCACATAAAAGTGTACAATAATTGGTAGGTTGACCAGTTTGGTTTGTTTGAAAGAGAGTGCAGTGACACCCTAAGATGTTTTTAAAAAAGAAATCCTCAATGCTTGTACATACATGCATATGTTGAAATCCTATAATAAAAGTCATTTTTTAACACCAGTGATATCTTTTTGCAATATATGCTATGCCAGCTTTTGCTCTACTCATATGCAGCAAGAAATCTCAACCACCATGAACCATTTTGAAAATATTTTAAAACCAAATGACATAGGATTTCTTTTGAGGCATAAGAATCTTGCTATCGAGGGGAAAAAGGGGCATAACTGTGTAGTGAGACATTAATGTACTTGATTGTTGAAAATTGCACAATTTTGTCTTGTCCTCACATAAGGAATAATGATGAATGGGTTTAACACCATTTTCAACACGTCTCAGGTTATATATGGCATATCCAGTTTTAGTTGCGGAGGAAGACCTCAGAATGAATCTCAGTAGAACCACCATTCTTCCGCAAGTATCTGGCAAACTTTCTCACATAAAGTTTTTAGAGTGAATGGGACTCAAAGCTACGACCTCAGTGATGAGAGGTAAGTGATCTTGAGACAGCGCCTCAGACCACCTGGCTACGGAGAACCTAACTATGATAAAATGACAAATGTTTAGATATGCAATATAAGTGAGTTACCATCCTTTGCATTGTAAAAAAAGAGCTAATTTTGTATGATTTTTTTGTATACATGATAGCCCTATCTTTTTTATGGGATCATAATTAAGCTTTATTTTACCTTATGTGGACTCATCCTTACAGAGTACAATGCAGATATATAAAATTTTAAAGCTGTCATGTCAGATAATTTCTGGCCAAGTGTTGCTTCTAAATTGTGAAATGGACATAAGATATATTATTATTCTGATAGCTTGATTCAGCACAGCTGAAATTAGAAATCAGCTATTGAATTAAAATGTAAAGCAGAATTAATTTAAATTTCTGTTATTTTCTTACATCTGTATCTCGTGTGGCTGGCACAGGTGAGCGATGAAGGGACATCAAGGCCCTCTTGTTGCAAAGTTTTAACAATCATGCTCTTTTAATTATTAAAGGATCACCAAGCTCCTCGGAGAGTGAGAAGAAGCTTGATCTTGCAGATATTGAGATAGAGGAAGATCAGAGTGCCTTAGATGCTTTCCTGGATTCTAGTACGAGTGATGTGGTGGTGACAGGTATGGTCAATAATGTGACTAACATGAGCAGTGTAATCTACATTGTAGATTGTTGTTAATGGAGCTGAATTGTATGGTGGCTCATTTGTACCATATCATGATGACAGTTAAAATTCGAAACAACACTTTACAAGGTGACAAAATTACACAATGACACTTACATGTAAATATGTCAACCTTTCACCTTCCAAGTCTTATCGTGTGGGGCATAATCAGCTTGCCGTCATGAAATATTTGGCATACGTCTTTTGTTATCTTTTTTCTCTACCAGAATGGCAAGATGACATGACACAAATCAGCCTGCATAGAATTGCCAAATTGAACATTTCCTTTATAATTCATAACTTTTTATGCTCATGAAAAAAATCTATTTTAATTCTTTAAATGACATGTTCATTAAAGCAAACTATTTATGACAGATTTTTGATACGAAATTGGTCCAAAAAAAATAGATGCAAGTTCCAATACTTTCTAGACAAATTATTTTACATATTTAATTAATATATTAGAACAGTTTTGGATATAATAATGTACTTTCTGTATAGGTTGACCTTAGTGTGATTTAAATGATACTACAGCACAGTAGTTCTTTTTTTTGGGCATTGACACAGTTAAACTTTTTATTGAGCCAATTTCCAGCATCGACTTGTAAGGTATTTTGACCTCATGTTAGTAGATGACAATAGATGGAAATAATATCCGTGTTTATTGTCCAACTTGTATAATTCTGTCATTAATCTTTATCTAGTGTTAAAAGTAACATCTACAGTTTTCTTTGGATCTGTATTAATCTGTAAGACACAATACAGTAGTTATTTTAAATTTATTTATTTTACATCGAATGTGAAATACGTTCTTACAACTGAAACAAATCGTACCCAAGGTCTTTCTGGGTAGACTTAGTTTAAGGCATATGTAGTCAAAGTGTCCAGCTCCGGGTCGCAAAACGAAACCATGGCATGGGATTGAACCCACAAGCCATCAGTCGTGGGTTGGATGCTCTTCCACTAGGCCACACACTCCACATTTATAGTTGTAATAGATGTATAAAGTTGTTTATCTGATGTGTCCTGAAATATGATGCAATTAATAGAGGATCTGCACGAGTGCTAGTTTATAAGTGAATGTATTAACCCTTTACTTCATATAGACACCTTTGGACACCTCTAATATAGAAGGCTTTTGAATTATTGGGTGAATTATGTTTATATTAACTGACAGAGTGGAAAACAGTGCAGTAAGTGTTCAGATTGCTCGTCACAAGCAATCTGAACTCTTCCTGCACTGTTTTCAAAGGCCTTCTGTGATTGGTGCAGGAAAACGCGTATCTATGGGGTAAAGGGTTAAACAAGTTGGCAAATATATATGATGGAAGGCTCTGCCAGTATCATATTATTTTTACCAAAGAGTTTAATAAATTAAATAATAAATGAGCGCAAATGTAAGATCCGTTCATCACATAAAATTTTTCTCTATAAGGAACGAGACAAAACCAGACATGTTAGTTTCCATCAGTCACTGTAAGGTTTCAGGTAACATTATTTTACCATGACAAATAAACATTTATGTATTCGGGCAAGTTAGAAAGTAGTGCGGCATTTTATTTATGAGAGATGAGTTATATTGAAAACACCGAGTGGTCATCCAGAAGTGATATTACACTAGGTTAATATAGAAAATATTTCATGGGTTATTACGCTCCTGCACAGTAAATTATTTGATTAAGTTCATTATTTTCTGATTTTTAAAGTTACTTATGTTTATAATAGATTGGTTTGTTATAATTCATTACAGATACAAAAGATAATTCTGAAACTGGAGTTCTAAGTGATGGTGATGGGCCAAGTGTAGATATATTAGATGAAATAACCTCCCCAAGTGAAGAAGGTGATGTAAATATTACCTCCCCTAGTGAAGATGTTAAAGTCACCTCCCCAAGTGAAGAAGGTGATGTAAATATTACCTCCCCTAGTGAAGATGTTAAAGTCACCTCCCCTAGTGAAGAGGAGTGTCAGAATACCATTCCAGTTGAAGTGAAGGAGAAAAATAAGGTGCCATCTAGTAGTGAAGAACAATTGATCGAGGGAAATAATCTTGATGATCAAACTGATGCTCAATCAGTGCCACAAACCATTCCATGTGATGAAGGTGCTTTAAACACAGACTCTAATCTTCCAAGTGACCAAGACAGAGAAGATGTTAAACCAGAAATAAAGTCAGATGAATGAAGTAGAAATTCTTACCTTGCCAACATTAAATCAACTATGCACTAATTGGTTATTTTACTTTTCATACGTGATGTGACACAGTTAAACAAAGTTAATGTTAGTCAATATAATGTTAAACTTCAGTTGGTCTTTAATACTGTTTAATTCATGTATAATGACAGAAATATTAATCCTTATCAATAAAGTATGTCTTACATTGTAGTTGTGAGTTTTATATTTGTTTCATGCTCAAATTGGTGGTGGTAAATGGTTATTGCTAAATGCAACAGGAGGAGAAAAATATGCAGCCAGTCTGGGACTGGAACCCAGGACCTTTTGCTTACAGGGAGGTTGCTCTACCGACTAATCTAGTCGGGCGGCTTACATATGTTTCTCTCCCAACAGGTTACGTACACACAAATTTGGAATTTGTCTGAATTTCCATGCAGCAAATCAGAGAATCATGTGAATGTTTCTCCGAATATATATAAAGTCACAGTCTCACATTGGTGCCAATGCAACAGGACAAGAAAAATATGGACTGGCACCGAGACTCGAGCTCGTGACCCTTCGCTTACATGGCAAATGCTCTACCGATTAAGCTAGCCAGACTGCTTACATATGTTTCTGTCCCAACAGATTATGTATACACTGTGACAAATATTTCTTGCACACTGGATAAGGATATCTGCATTTTTACCAGGGTTAGATATTTCTATCTCGCCCTAGGCATGAGAAAAAATTTATGTCTTAATGTATAAAATATAAGACATGTATAAAATATAAGACGTAAATCATATAATTTAACATCTTAAAAGCGATTGTTGTGAAAATATGATAAAATCAGTTAAAATAATTATCTAATGTGTTTGCTATGCAAGAAAAAAAAATCATTTATGGCCTTTTCAGTTTGGATAGAAAATTCTGTCCCTTTGGCAGAGCCTCGTTCCCGCCAAAATGGTCTTCTCTCGGGACGGAATTTTCTATCTGAACCTCAAACCCATGTTAGATTCTTATATTATGTTTGTTATTTATTGAAATTTATAAATAAAATAAAAATCTGGGACCACTGCCTCATGCCAAAATCTAAACAAAAATTACCATATTCTGAGAAAAGCATGATGTTATATTAACACATTATCTTACAAACCACAAACCAATCATTTTCTGTGTATTTGACACTGGACACTTTCCCTCACAATCCAGGAATAGACCAGTGGCAGTCTGATTGTATACAACAAACTTACATGTGTCATAAAATATAATCATTTTTAATTATAAGCTGGCAAAGTTGTTGTTTAATGGAGCTGGATTTGTATTAAAAACTGGCAAACTTGTGTGAAATTTTTATTTCAATAATGAAAAAATGACAGAGTAAAATAATTCAGTGCCAAATTGAAAACAAAAACTTTCCTAAAAAAACTATGAATTTAAACCAAATGTAAACTATTTGTACTATAGTTAGTATTCACCTCCTCTTGAATTAGTAGTATTTGAATGTCTCCCTGTAATGACTATTTCACAGTAGGATTGTACAGTCCGTGGTCAGGTGCAAATAAACAACTTTAAACTGAACAGAACGAAACTTTTATTTTACCTTTCAATAACTTACAATAACTTACAATATCATTATGAGAGAGTGATAAATAACTAAAAGCAGTGTTCAGTCTAGATAGCACCATTGCCCCATTAGCCCCTTTTAAACACACATGGTGCATTTTTAATGATTCCCGCAGCATGTCTGGTGCAATATGAATACTACTGATGTTCAGTTTATTTTGGGTGTTTTTCACCTTAATCTAACTAATCTGACTTTTCGTCTGATTGGTCACTTAAAAATAGAATGTTCCCATAGAGTATATTTGTATATAGCGGAAATATATTAATTGTTGGAGACTGGTTACCATGTTTTCATTGATAAATATCAATGCAAGTTGATGTAAATATAAACTTGTACACAAGTCTTTATCATTATATAAGCATTTGTAAATATCCGCTTATTTTTTCTGCTGATGCTGAAACAAGTAAACCAGATGACTGCACAACTGCATTGATCCCTCTGTCTGACATTTGTCAAAATCAACTCAAATCAAACAAAGATTTGTTTCAAGGAATATCTACATGTACTTCTAGAGTAAATTGACAAAACAGGTCAAACAAAGTGTAAACAAGCAAATCAAATCCCTTTACCAGTGACTGTACTAATTATAGAACATTTTATTCAGTTTCCAGACACCAAACATCTAATTGTTTATAGATACGTTTAATGTTCTATATGATGGCCCTCTTTTTTTCTGAATGTGCCCTGTATGCCTTTGAAGGGGCTAATATCTCATTTTCAAATATCCTATTTTCATTCATCTCAAAAAAACAAATGAAAATTCTTTCTTTGCACATTGGAATTCTCTACATAACTAGTTCATCCCCAGCAAATTGACTTTAGAATTGTTGAAGTACTTGTGATTACAAAATTTGTATACTGCAACTAAAAAAATCAAGGAAAATACTTGAAATTTTACTTCAAACTGCAATATTTTAAGTTCAAAATCTTTTTGCATGTTTAAAACATTATAAAACATCTAAGGTTACATACACCTTACATTTTATGTAAAAGAAATCAGTTGCCTGTGAAATTTGAATGATTAATTTGTCAATTTATGAATTCTTCCATGCTTTTTATCAACATATAGTAGAGAGATGCAAGTTTCCTAATCACTTGACATCTTAACATTATCATCATTTATATTTTCATTTTCATCCCCTGAAGAAGGAATAATATATATTCCGAAACCGCTCGTTATTTTTAAAAATAATTTTAAAGAATTCAGTATTGTTTAAGTGTATTAATTAATTTTTAATAATTTATTATTATCTCTCATATATATATATGAATTATACAAACAGATATTGTATCAACAGCTTTATAATGGTATAGACAGCAACTGTAACAGCAGCTATAGAATAATATACACATGAACTGTAACAGCAGCTACATAATAGCATACAAACAGGGACTGTAACAGCAGCTACATAATAACATACACACAGAGACTGTTACACTAGTTACAGAATAATATACACAGGGACTGTAACAGCAGCTACATAATAGTATACACACAGAGACTGTTACAATAGTTACAGAATAATATACACAGGGACTGTAACAGCAGCTACATAATCACATACACATAGAGACTGGAAAAATAGTTACAGAATAATATACACAGGGACTGTAACAGCAGTTAAAGACTATTATACACAGAGACTGCAACAACAGCTATAGAATAAAATATACATGAACTATAACAAAAGTTACAGAATACTAGTATTATACAAACAGAGACTGTATAAACAGCTGCATATGGTATAGACAACAACTGTAACAGCAGCTATAGAATTATATACACATGAACTGTATGTAATAGCATCTACATACATGTAATAGCATACACACAGATACTGTAACAGTAGTTACAGAATAATATACACAGGGACTGTAACATCAGTTACAGAATGTGATACACAGAGACTAATGTTACAGCTACAGAGAATTATACACACAGTTGTGTAAGAACAACCACATATTATTATTATACACAGAAACTGTAACATCAGTAACTGTTAACATTATTATACATATGTACTGTAACAACAGCTACAACATTTTCAGGATATTATACACACAGAGACTATAACTACAACTAAAGATTGTTATACACAGGAATTGTAACAACAGCTACATAATATTTTACACACATATTGTTACAACAGCTACAGAATATTATACAAACAGAGACTGTAACAACAACTACATAATAATATACACATGAACTGTTACAACAGTTACAGAATGTGTTACACAGAGACTGTAACAGCAGCTACAGAATACTATACAAATGTAAAATTGTTACAACAGCTACATAATAATATACACAGCAACTGTATCAGTAGCTATAGAATAATATACACATGAACTGTAACAGTTACAGTATGTGTTACACAGAGACTGCAACAACAACTACATAATATTATACAAACAGAGACAGATTGTCACATGAGCTGCATAATAGTCAACACTCAGAGACTGTAACAACAGTTACAGATAATCATACACATGGACTGTAATAACAGCTATAGAATATTATAAACAGTGACTGTAACAACAGCTACAGAATGTTATACACACAGACAGTCAGAACAATTACAGAGAATTATACACAGAGACAAACAATAGCTACATACCAATATACACAATGACTGTAACAAGAGCTACAGAATATGATACAGACACATAATGTTACAACAGTTACAGAATTTTATACACATGGACTGTAACAACAACTACAATGTTATATACACACACTGTAACAACAATACATATACTTAGGGACTGCAATAACAGCTGCAGAATAATATACACAGATAATGTAACAACAGTTACAGAATAATATACACATGGACAGTAACAACAGCTAGTAAGTATTATAAACATGGACTTTAACATCAGCTTCAGAATAACAGAAACAAGATCTGTAACAACAGTTAGGGGATATTAACTGCATGGACTTTAACAACAGTTAGAGAATATTATTAACAGTGACTTTAACAACAATTACAGAATATTATTAACAGTGACTTTAACAACAATTACAGAAGATTATAAACAGTGACTGTAACAACAGTTACAGAATAATATACACAGGGAATGTAACAACAGCTACAGAAAATTAAACACATGAAATCTAACAATATTTACAAAATAATATACACAGCAACAGTAACAACAGCTATAAAACATTATACACACATATACTGTAATAACAGCTACAGCATATTATACATACAAAGACTGTAACAGCAGTTACATAATATTATACACATGGACTGTAACAACAACTACATAATATTATACACCTTAACAGTATCAACAGCTACAGAATATGATGCACATGGAATGTTAATACAGCTACTTAATATTATACACATGAACTGTAACAACAGCTGCATAATATTATACATATGAGTTGTAACAACAGCTGCAGAATAGGATGCATATGGGATGTAAATACAGCTACATAATATTATACACATGAACTGTAACAAAGCTACATAATATTATACACACGAACTGTAACAGCAGTTGCAGGATATTATACAAATAAACTGTTACAACAGCTACAGGCTATTAAACACATGAAATCTAACACTAGTTACATAACAATATACACAGCAACTGTAACAACAGCTATAGAACATTATACACACATATACTGTAATCACAGCTACAGCATATTATACATACAGAGACTGTAACAGCAGCTACATAATATTATACACATGAACTGTAACAACAGCTGCAGAATATTATACACTAAAACTGTAACAACAGCTACAGAATATGATGCACAAAGAATGTAAATACAGCTATATAATATTATACACAGAGACTGTAACAACATATATGGAATAATATACACAAGGACTGTAACAGCATCTACAGAATAGTATATACACAGAGCCTTAAAAATATCTACAAAATAATATACATGGGAACAGTAACAACAGTTACAGAATATTATACAATCAGATACTGTTACAAGAGCAACATATTAATATACACAGGGACTGTAACAACAGTAACATAACATTATACATACACAGACTGAAACAATAACTACATAATAGTATACAAAGGGACTGTAGTAACAATTACAAAATATTATACACATGCACAGTGACAATAGCTACAGAATATTATACATATGGAGACTGTTACAACAGTTACAGAGTATCACAGACATGGACTATAACAACTGTTACAGAATAATATACACGTGGACAACAGTTACAAAATATTATAAACAGAGACTGTAACAACAGCTAGTAAGTATTGTAAACATAGACTATTACAACAACTACAGAATAGTAGAAACAGGATCTGCAACAACAGTTAGAGAATATTATCCACACAGAATGTAACAGAAGTTAGAGAATATTAAATATAACAGCAACTGTAACTACAGTTACAGATATTATACACAGAGAGACTATAGCAATAGCTAAAGAATAATATACACAGGGACTGTAAGAGAAAATACAGAATATTATACACATGAACTGTAACAGCAGCTGCAGAATATCATACACATGAAACCTAACAATACTTTACAAAGTAACTGTAACAACAGTTATAGAATATTATACACACATAGACTATAACAGCTGAAACATACTGATATACACACATATAATGTAACAACAGCTACAGCATATTATACATACAGAGACTGTAATAACAGTTACAGAATATCACAGACATTGACAGTTACAGAATAATATACACATGGACAGTAACAGGAGTTACAGAACATTATACACAGACACTGTAACAGCAGCTAGTAAGTATTATAAACATGGACTACAACAACAGCTACATAATAATATAAACAAGATCTGTAACAACAGCTACAGCATATTATACATACAGAGACTGTAATAACAGTTACAGAACATCACAGGCATGGACTGTAACAACAGTTACAGAATAATTTACACATGGACAGTAACAGGAGTTATAGAACATTATACACAGACACTGTAACAGCAGCTAGTAAGTATTATAAACATGGACTATAACAACAGCTACATACTAATATAAACAAGATCTGTAACAACAGTTACAGATTAATATACACAGGATCTGTAACAACAGCTACAAAATATTTGGCAAACAGAGACTGTAACAACAGGTACAAAATATTAACCTCACAGACTGCATGGTTAAATAGTAATATATACAGAGACAACTGTAACAACAAGGGACTTCAACAGCAGCTACAGAATATTAGACAAGCAATGACTGCAACAACAGCAACATAATATTAGACATACAAGAACTGTAACAACAGCTACAGAATTTTATACACATAGAGACTGTAACAACAAGAATGACTTTAACAACAGATACACAATATCATATACACAGTGACTTTAACAACAGTGAGATGATATCATAAACAGCAACTGTAACAACAGTTACAGAATATCATGCACAAAGAGACTGTAAAAACAGTTGTAGAATACTATACACAAAAACTGTAACAACAGCCAGTATGTGTTGTACACATGGATTATAACAACACCTACAGAACAATATAAACAGGATCTGTTACAACAGCTACAAAATACTTGACAAACAAGGACTGTACACAGAGACTGTAACAACAACAGGGATTTTTACAACATCTACAAAATATTATACATACAAGCACTGTAACAACAGCTTCATCATAGTATAAACATAGAGACTGTAACAACAGGTACAGAATATTATACACAAAGATACTGTAACAACAGCTAAAGAATATTATACACATACAGACTTCAACAACATCTACTATTTTCACATAGAGACTGTAACAGCAGCTACAGTATAAAATACCCAAAGAGACTTTAACAACAGCTACATAATATTATACACATAGACACTGTAATAACAGCTACAGAATAGTATACACATAGAGATTTTTACAATAGTTATAGAATAGTATACACATAGAGACTGTAACAAGAACTTCAGAAAAATATGCATATGGAATGTAACAACAGCTACAGCATAATATACATATGGATTGTAACAACAGCTACAGAATACCTTACACATAGAGACAGTAACAACTGCTACAGAATAATATACAAAATATTATTGACAGTAACAATAGCTACAGAATCATACACACATATAGACTGTAACAACAGCAACATAATATTGCACACATAGAGTCTGTAACAACAGCTTCATACTATTATACACATAGAGACTGTAACAGCAGCTACAGTATAATATACACAAAGAGACTGTAACAACAGCTACAGAATATTAAACACATAAAGACTGTAACAAGAACTACATAATCATATACGTATGGACTGTTATTCACATAGAGACTGTAACAACAGCTTCATAATAATAGACATATGGACTGTAACAATGGTTACAGAATATTATACACATAGAGACAGTTACAACAGCTACATAATATTATACACATAGAGACTGTAACAAAGATTATAGAATATTATACACATAGAAATTGTACCAACAGCTACAGAAAAGTATACACATAGCAACTATTAGAACAATTACAGAATGATATACACATAGAGACTGTAACAAGAACTACATAATCATATACGTATGGACTGTTATTCACATAGAGACTGTAACAACAGCTTCATAATAATAGACACATGGACTGTAATAACAGTTACAGAATATTATACACATAGAGACAGTTACAACAGCTACAGAATATTATACACATAGAGACTGTAACAAAGATTATAGAATATTATACACATAGAATCTGTAACACCAGCTACAGAATATAATACACATAGAAATTGTACCAACAGCTACAGAAAAGTATACACATAGCAACTATTAGAACAATTACAGAATGATAAACACATAGAGACTGTAACAATAGTAACAGAATAAAATACATTTGTTACAACAGCTATAAATATTACAGACATACAGACTGTAACCAAAAAGGTACATAAGATTATACAATTAATGACTGAAACAACAGCTACAGAAAATTTTACACATACAGACTGTAACACTAACTACAGAATATGATACACATAATGACTGAAACAACAGCTACTGAATATTATACACATAGAGACTGTTACAACAGCTACATAATATTAAACACATAGAGACTGTAACAAGAACAACAGAATATTATACTCATAGAGACTGTAACAACAGCTTCAGAATATTAAACACTTAGAGACTTTAACAACAGCTACAGAAAATTAAACACATTGAGACTGTAACAATAACTACAGAATATTATACACAAAGAGACTGTTACAATAACTACATAATTTTAAACACATAGAGACTGTTACTAGAACAATAGAATATTATACTCATGGAGACTGTAACAACAGCTTCAGAATATTAAACACATAGAGACTTTAACAACAGCTACAGAAAATTAAACACATTGAGACTGTAACAATAACTACAGAATATTATACACATAGAGACTGGAACAACAGCTACAGAATATTATACACATAGAGACTGTTACAACAGCTACATAATATTAAACACATTGAGACTGTAACAAGAACAATAGAATATTATACTCATAGAGACTGTAACAACAGCTTCAGAATATTAAACACATAGAGACTTTAGCAACAGCTACAGAAAATTAAACACATTGAGACTGTAACAATAACTACAGAATATTATACACATAGAGACTGTTACAATAACTACATAATTTTAAACACATAGAGACTGTTACAAGAACAACAGAATATTATACTCATAGAGACTGTAACAACAGCTTCAGAATATTAAACACATAGAGACTTTAACAACAGCTACAGAAAATTAAACACATTGAGACTGTAACAAGAACTACAGAATATAATACACATAGAAACTGGAACAACAGCTACAGAATATTATACTCATACAGACTGCAACAACATCTACAGAATATTATACACATATAGACTGTAACAATAGTAACAGAATAGTATAAGCATAGAAACTGCAACAATAGCTACAAATATTAAACATATGGACTGTAACGACAGCTAAAAAATATTATACATGTCAAGACTGATACAATGGTAACAGAATATTATACACATAGAGACTGTAACAACAGCTTCAGAATATTAAACACATAGAGACTTTAACAACAGCTACAGAATAATATATTTATGGACTGTAACAACAGCTACATACTATTATACATATAATGACTATAACAACAGCTACAGAATATTATACAGACAGAGATTGTAACAATCGCTACAGAATATTATACAGATAGAGACTGTTACAACAGCAACATAATAATATACATATGGACTGTAACAACAGCTACAGAATATTATATAAACAGAAACTGTAACAACAGAATATTTTACACATAGAAAATGTAACAACAGCTACAGAAAAATTATACTCATAGATTGATTGATTGATTGATTGAATATTTAGCGTTATACTCATAGAGACTGTAACATCAGCTACAGAAAAATTATACTCATAGAGACTGTAACATCAGCTACAGAATATTATACTCATAGAGACTGTAACAACAACTACAGAATAATATACAAATGGATTGTAACAATAGCTTTAAAATATTGTACACATAGAGACTGTACCAACAGTTACAGAATTTTGTACACATAGATATTGTAATAACAGTTACAGATTATTATATAAATAGACACTGTTACAATGGTTTCATAATATCATATATATATATATATATAAAGACTATAACAATAGCTACAGAATAGATAGTATACAAAAGGACAGTAATAACTGTTACAGAATATTAAACATATAGACACAGTAAAAACAACACCAGAATATATCATACACATAGAGACTGTAACAACAGTTACAAAATATTATACATATAGAGACTGTAACAATGGTTACAGAATATTAAACACATAGAGACTGTTACAACAGCTACAGAATATTATATAAACAGAAACTGTAACAACAGAATATTTTACACATAGAAAATGTAACAACAGCTACAGAAAAATTATACTCATAGATTGATTGATTGATTGATTGAATATTTAGCGTTATACTCATAGAGACTGTAACATCAGCTACAGAAAAATTATACTCATAGAGACTGTAACATCAGCTACAGAATATTATACTCATACATGTAGCAACTGTAACAACAGCTACAGAAAATTATACACATAGAGACTGTAACAACAACTACAGAATAATATACAAATGGATTGTAACAATAGCTTTAAAATATTGTACACATAGAGACTGTACCAACAGTTACAGAATTTTGTACACATAGATATTGTAACAACAGTTACAGATTATTATATAAATAGACACTGTTACAATGGTTACATAATATCATATATATATATATATATATAAAGACTATAACAATAGCTACAGAATAGATAGTATACAAAAGGACAGTAATAACTGTTACAGAATATTAAACATATAGACACAGTAAGAACAACACCAGAATATATCATACACATAGAGACTGTAACAACAGTTACAAAATATTATACATATAGAGACTGTAACAATGGTTACAGAATATTAAACACATAGAGACTGTTACAACAGCTAAAGAATATTATATACATATAGACAGTAACACCAGTTAAAGTATAATATATCGACAGTAACAAAAGTTACATAATATAATACACATAGAGACTGTAACAATGGTTACAGAATATTATGAACATAGAGACTGTAACAACAGCTACAGAATATATACCCATAGAGACTGTTACAACAGCTACATAATATTATACACATAGCTACTGTCACAACAGCTACAAAATGCTATACACATAGAGATTGCAACAACAGATACACCATATTATACACTTAGCGACTGTTACAACATCTAAAGCATATTATACACATAGAGGATGAAACAAAGGTTACAAATTATCATACCCATAGTGACTGTAACAACAGCTACATAATATAATACACATAGGGAATGTAACAACAGCTACATAATATAATACACATAGAGACTGTAACACAGCTACTCAATTGTATACACATAGAGAATGTTACAAAAGTTACAGAATACAATACCCATAGAGACTGTAACAACAGCTACATAATATTATACACATAGGGACTGTAACAACAGCTTCAGAATATATATAATACATATAGGGAGACTGTAACAACAGCTACAGAATAAAATACAACTGGGGACTGTAACAGCCGCTACAGAATATAATACACATAGGGACTGTGACAACAGCTACAGAATATGATACACATAGGGACTGTAACAACAGCTACAGAATATAATACACATAGATACTCAAATACACGAAGGGACTGTAACAACAGCTACAGAATATAATACACATAGGGACTGTAACAACAGCTACAGAATAATATACACATAGGGATTGTAACAACAGCTACAGAATAATATACACACAGAGATAGAAACAACAGCTACAGAATATAATACAAATAGGGACTGTAACAACTGCTACAGAATAGAATACACATAGGGTCTGTAATAACAGCTACAGAATATGATACACATAGGGACTGTAACAACAGCTACAGAATAATATACACACAGAGATAGTTACAACAGCTACAGCATATAATACACATAGGGACTGTAACAACAGCTACAAAATATAACACACATAGGGACTGTAACAACAGCTATAGAATATAATACACATAGGGACTGTAACAACAGCTACAGAATATAATACAAATAGGGACTGTAACAACAGCTACAGAATATAATACAGATAGGGACTGTAACAACAGCTACAGAATATAATACACATAGGGACTGTAACAACAGCAACTGAATATAACACAAATAGGGACTGTAACAAAAGTTACAGAATATAATACACATAGGGACTGTAACAACAGCTACAGAATATAATACACATAGGGACTGTAACAACAGCTACAAAATATAACACACATAGGGACTGTAACAACAGCTATAGAATATAATACACATAGGGACTGTAACAACAGCTACAGAATATAATACACATAGGGACTGTAACAACAGCTACAGAATATAATACAGATAGGGACTGTAACAACAACTACAGAATATAATACACATAGGGACTGTAACAACAGCAACTGAATATAACACAAATATGGACTGTAACAAAAGCTACAGAATATTATACACATAGGGACTGTAACAACAGCTACAGAATATAATACACATAGGGACTGTAACAACAGCTACATAATATAATACACATAGGGACTGTAACCACAGCTACAGAATAATATACACACAGAGATAGTAACAAAAGCTACAGAATATAATACATAGGGACTGTAACAACAGCTACAGAATAATATACACACAGAGATAGTAACAACAGCTACAGAATATAATACACATAGGGACTGTAACAACAGCTACAGAATATAATAAAAATAGAGACTGTAATAACAACTACAGAATAAATACACATAGAGACTGTAACAACAGCTACAGAATATAATACACATAAAGACTGTTACAACAGCTACATAATATCATACCCATAACGACTGTAACAACAGCTACAGAACATAATGCACATAGGGACTGTAACAAAGGTTACAGATGTTACAAAATATAATACACATATGGAGTGTAAAAACAGTTACAGAATATAATACACTTAGAGACTGTAACAACAGCTACAGAATATAATACACATGGACTGTAACACGGCTACAGAATATAATAAACATAGGGACTGTAACAACAACAAGAGAATATAATACACTAATATAATACACATAGCGACTGTAACAACAGCTACAGAATATAATACAAATAGGGACTGTAACAATAGCTACATAATATAATACACATAGGGACTGTAACAACAGCTACAGAATATAATACACATAGGGAGTGTAACAAAGGTTACAAAATATCATACCTATAGAGACTGTAACAACTGATACAGAATATAATACACATAGAGAATGTTACAATGGTTACAGAATATTATACCCATAGAACCTGGAACAAAAAAACTGCAGAATACTAAACAGATGGACTGTACAACAACTACAGCATAAAATACATATGGACAGTTACTACAGCTACAGAATATTTTAAGACATAGATACTGTAACAAAAGCTATAGATGTTCTACACACAGAGACTGTAACAACAGCTACAGAATATTATACACAAACAGACTTTAACAATGGTTACACAATAGTATATACATTGAGACTGTAACCATTGAACAACTACAGAATATCATATACGCAGAAACTGTAACAACAAGTAGATAATATACACATAGTGACTGTAACAACTGTTACAGAATATTAAAAACACAGAGTCTGTAACAACAGCTACAGGATATTATACACATAGATACTGTAACAACAGTTACATTAATATATACATATGGATAGTAACAACACCTACAGACTGTTATCCTCACAAAGAGAAACAATGATTATATAATATTATACACATATAAACTGTAACAACAGCTACAGAATATTATACACATAGAGACTGTAACAAAAGATACAGAATATTACACAAATAATGGACTGTAACAACAGCTACAGAATATTATACACATAGAGACTGTAACAATGGTTACACAATATTATATACATTGAGACTGTAACTGTTGAACAGCTACAGAATATCATAAACACAGAAACTGTAACAACAAGTAGATAATATACACGTAGCGACTGTAACAACTGTTACAGAATATTAAACACACAGAGTATGTAACAACAGCTAAAGAATATTATACACAAAGATATTGTAACAACAGTTACATTAATATATATATATATAACAGGGTCTATAACATTAGCTACAGAATATTTTACACATGGACTGAAACAACAGCTTCAGAATTATATGCACAGTGACTATAACAACAGCTACATAATATTATACAAAGGGACTGTAACAACATCTACAGACTATTAAACATACAGGGACTGTAACAACAGCTACAGAATAATTTACACAGTGACTGTAACAACAGCTACATAATATTAAACACACAGGGACTGTATGAACAGCTACGTAATATTATACACAGTGACTGTAACAACAGCTACATACTATTAGACATACAGGGAAAGTTAGTAAGTTTAACATCTACATAATATAACATACATAGAGACTGTAACTACAGCTACAGAATATTAAACACAGATACTGTAACAACCATGACATAATATTATACACAGAGTCTGTAACAACAGCTACATAATATTACACACACATAGACTTTAACAACAGCTATAGAATATTATATACACAGAGACTGTAACAACAGCTACAGAATATGATACACATAGGGACTGTAACAACAGATACATAAAATTATACACATAGAGACTGTAACAAAGCTACAGAATACCTTACACATAGAGAATGTAACAACAGCTACAGAATAGTATACACAAAGAGATTTTAAAAACAACTATAGAATATTATACACATAGAGACTGTAGCAACAGCTACAGAATAGTATACAGATAGAGAGTGTAACAACAGCTACAGAATATTATACACAGAGTATGTAACAACAGCTATGTAATTTTACACATACAGAGACTGTAGCAACAGCTACAGAATATTATACACATAAAGACTGTAACAACAGCTATGAAATATTATACACAATATTATACACATAGAGACTGTAGCAACAGCTACTGAATATTATACACAGAGTATGTGACAACAACTACAAAATATTATACACAGAGTAATACTATGTAACAACAACTACAGAATATTATACACATTGAGACTAGCAACAGCTACAGAATATAATACACAGAATATAACACACAGCTACGTAATGTTACACATACATGTACTAAAACATCAGCTACATAATGTTACACATACATGTACTGAAACAACAGCTACATAATGTTACACATACATGTACTGAAACAACAGCTACATAATGTTACACATACATGTACTGAAACAACAGCTACATAATGTTACACATACATGTACTGAAACAACAGCTACATAATGTTACACATACATGTACTGAAACAACAGCTACATAATGTTACACATACATGTACTAAAACAACAGCTACATAATGTTACACATACATGTACTAAAACAACAGCTACAGAATTTTACAGTCATACAGGTACTGTAACAACAGCTTCAATTTCAATCATGCAGAAACTGTAACAACAGCTACAGAATTTTTACAGTCATACAGGTACTGTAACAACAGCTACAATTTCAATCATGCAGAAACTGTAACAACAGCTACAGTCTTTTACAGTCATACAGGTACTGTAACAACAGCTACAATTTTAATCATACAGAAACTGTAACAACAGCTACAGAATTTTTACAGTCATACAGGTACTGTAACAACAGCTACAATTTTAATCATACAAAAATTATACAACAGCTACAGAATGTTACTCATACAGGTACTGTAACAACAGCTACAGAATGTTACTCATACAGGTACTGTAACAAAAGCTACATAATGTTACTCATACAGGTACTTAACAACAGCTACTATTTTAATCATACAGAAACTGTTACAACAGCTACAATTTCAATCATACAGAAACTGTAACAACAGCTACAGAATGTTACTCATACAGGTACTGTCACAACAGCTACACAATTTACTCATACAGGTACTGTAACAACAGCTACAAAATGTTACTCATACAGGTACTGTAACAACAGCTACTATTTTAATCATACCGAAACTGTTACAACAGCTACAGAATGTTACTCATACAGGTACTGTAACAACAGCTACAATTCTAATCATACAGAAACTGTAACAACAGCTACAGAATGTTATTCATACAGGTACTGTAACAACAGTTACAGAATGTTACTCATACAGATACTGTAACAACAGCTACAATTTTAATCATACAGAAACTGTAACAACAGCTACAGAATTTTTACAGTGATACAGGTACTGTAACAACAGCTACAATTTTAATCATACAGAAACAGTAACAACAGCTACATAATTTTTACAGTCATACAGGTGCTGTAACAACAGCTACAATTTTAATCATACAGAAACTGTAACAACAGCTACAGAATTTTTACAGTAATACAGGTACTGTAACAACAGCTACAATTTTAATCAAACAGAAATTATAACAACATCTACAGAATGTTACTCATACAGGTACTCTAACAACAACTACAATTTTAATCATACAGAAACTGTAACAACAGCTACAGAATTTTTACAGTCATACAGGTCCTGTAACAACAGCTACAATTTTAATCATACAGAAATTATAACAACAGCTACAGAATGTTACTCATACAGGTACTGTAACAACAGCTACAATTTAAATCATACAGAAACTGTAACAACAGCTACAGAATTTTTACAGTGATACAGGTACTGTAACAACAGCTACAATTTAAATCATACAGAAACTGTAACAACAGCTACAGAATGTTACTCATACAGGTACTGTAACAACAGCCACAGAATGTTACTCATATACTGGTACTGTAACAACAGCTAAAATTTTAATCATACAGAAACTGTAACAACAGCTACAGAATTTTTACAGTCATACAGGTACTGTAACAACAGCTACAATTTTAATCATACAGAAACTGTAACAACAGCTACATAATTTTTACAGTCATACAGTACTGTAACAACAGCTACAGTTTTAATCATACAGTGTCACCATTTGCCTACTGTATGATACTCCTGTGTTACAGTATTTGCAGTACTGTCTCATGTAGACAGCATCGCAATATGACTAAATAATTGTTGACAGCGACGCTAAATACCAATTATAACAACATCTTATGTTTAATCAAAATAGCTGAAGTAACAAAACCTGGGCAAACAATGGTTAAGTAGAAATGAAATATTAAAATTTGTGTTGGATGCAGTCACATTATATCTACATAAGTGAAAGTGATTAACCCTATACTTCATAAAGACACTTTTGGACACCTCTAATATAGATGCCTTTGGACACCTCTAATATAGATGCCTTTGGACACCTCTAATATAGAAGGCTTTTAAATTATTTGGTGAAATATGACAGCATAGAAAACAGTTCAGGAAGTGTTCAGATTGCATGTTACTAGCAATCTGAACACTTCCTGCGCTGTTTTCAAAGGCCTTCTGTGATTGGTGCAGGAAAACACATATCTGTGGAGTAAATGTTGTTGTTGTATGGTGTTAAGCATTGCTTTCAACAATTTTTTCAGTCATATCGTGACGGTGTCTACTTGAGACAGTATTCTGAGCGCTGTCACACTGGAGTATCATGCCGCACATGGTATGATACCCCACCCAGTCACATTATACTGACACCGGGCCGACCAGACCTAGAACTCTCCTCTAAATGCTGAGAGTCAAGCGAGGAAGCTTCTAGTACCATTTTTAAAGTCTTCGGTATGACCCGGCAAGGGATTGAACCCACGACCTTCCGCATGTGAGGCGGCCGCTCTACCACTAGACCATGCCACGGTCTCTGTGGAGTAAAGGGATAAGACAGGATAATATTATATTTTAACTAACTTGTATTTCTTTTATTCTATTTCATTTATTTTTTTATTTCACTGTAGAATAGTATTTTACAGTTCAGTCCTCGAGATGACCGATAGTTGTTTATATTTCACAGACAGTTCAATCTCTTATATAATCTATAAAGGGTAAACATAAAAAAATTAATCTTCAATTTACCTTAATGTGTATATTTTTAAAAAATCCCAAAGATGATCTACATGTGCATTTTTTAAAAAGTTCAGTCTTTAAATAAATTGAATAAGATATTTAAAAAAATTAAAAAAAAAGTTCAAGTTCAATTATCTATTTTTAAAACTATTTTTGAAACGAAAATATCGGTGGAACCGATGGATGCTCCCCAAAATGAGTGTTTGACTCTGTACTATATGGTAATGATATTGAACGGGGAAAGTAACTGTGAGGGTTCTAAAGAGAAGTCAATACATTATTTTTTATTTCTGATATAATACATTGTACAACATATTTTGAAATAGGTCATTATGATGCATCCTAGCAAGTTTCATAAAATTCCAAGATGGGGTTTAAGAGAAATAGCACAGACAAGAATTTGGTCACAGACAGAATCAAAGGGCCATAGCTCTGTGAAAAATCATCGAACCGGAACACAAAGACAATATGCCCATCTGCACTTAGTAATGATGCATCCTAGCAAGTTTCATAAAATTCCAACATGGGGTTGTAGAGAAATAGGGCAGACATGAATTTGGTCACAGACAGAATCAAAGGGCCAAAACTCTGTGAAAAATCATCAAACCAGAACACAAAGATAATATGCGCATCTGCACTTGGTAGTGATGCATCCTAGCAAGTTTCATAAAATTCCAACATGAGGTTGTAGAGAAATAGGGCAGACAAGAATTTGGTCACAGACAGAATCAAAAGGTCGAAACTCTGTGAAAAATCATCAAACCAGAACACAAAGATAATATGCGCATCTGCACTTGGTAATGATGCATCCTAGCAAGTTTCATAAAATTCCAACTAGAGGTTGTAGAAAAATATCCCAGACAAGACCTTGGGGACGGACGGACAGATGCACAGACGCACGCACAGATGAAGCAGCGACTATATGCTTCCCCACTTTGGAGGAGTATAAAAATCCATCTCGCAGTTATGTTATGTATTTCAAATTTAACCTCCAAGTTGAACTGGTACAATTGTAGATAAAAAAAATCATTCTCCAGGATACCTAGATGTATTTTTTTAAACAAGAAATGTCATTGGTAAGTGTTACATGCACCCCAAATGGTCTGTGAAAATAATGATATATTTTGTAATAGGTAGCAATGTATCCAAGCATATCAGGAGTAATGGACTGGTGTTTCAGACAAGATACACAATTTCATGGTTTTTTTTACATTAAAGTGTGGCCTTGACCTTTGTGTAATCTTGACCTTGACATTTAATGTTCAGGTCTGGGTATTTCTACAGATATATGCTGGTGACACATCATCATGACATGTTGATCACTTGTGTCATGCTACTTTAAAATTCTTCCATGTAAGATGAAGTTACAGACCAGACATGAAATATCAAACAAACTGAAAGTGTGAACTTGAGGTAAGGTTCTGGGTCTTAACACCATGCGTCTTGATGTCATGTTGATCAATTGATAAATTGGGCCAAGTGTTTTTGAAATCCATCCATGTATGATAAAGTTACAGACCAGACTTGAAATCTCAAACTCAAAGTGTTGTCAAACAAACTCAAAGTGTAACCGTGACCTTTGAGGTACGGGTATGGGTCTTACGTGTGACATGTCATCCAGATAGAATTTCATGGATATTCTTCAGTTTGTGAAAGTTGTTACTATTTTTAGAATAATATATCCTTCAAATTTTTTAAATAAGACTTCTAAACCTTCAGCAAATTTGCCCATGTAAAAATAAGCTTCAACTTTGTTATTGACTTTTATTGCAGTGTAAAAAGAAACAAACAAGAGGCACATGATGGCCTAAGATTGTTCTACTGAACAAAAAATAAATAAATAAATGAATGAACGAACGAACGAACGAACGAACGAACGAACGAACGAACGAACGCGAACGAACGAACGCGAATGAACGAACGAACGAACGAACGAACGAATAAATAAATAAATAAATAAATAAATAAATAAATGAATAAATAATAATTATAGTAAATAATGATAATAATAAATATAACAAGAGTTCTAAGTGTTTTTTAAAATTTTACTTAAGATGTGCTTATAAGCCCTGTGGTGGGGGCATTTGTGGTTTAATCATGCTTTTTCAATAACTTGTATGAGATCTTGTGGCTATATATCTGCTGTGGAAGTTTGTTTAAGATTCAATGAACAATGAAGATGCTATCACGTCTACAACATTTTCCCTATATAACTCTATGTAAAACAGTGACCCTTGTGGCAGCCCAAAATTTGACCCTAGGGACCTCGACTTCAACAAATGTTTTAGGGGATGTCCATGCTTGAAGAATATCTAAGGTAGAACTTTCAGATAAAATATTTTTTAAAGTTTCACTTAAAATGAGCTTATAAGCCGTGTGGCAGGGGCAGGGGCATTTTTGGCCAAACCACGCTGATTTAGAAACTTGTCCAAGATCTTGTGATTATATAACTGCTGTGCAAGTTTGGTCAAGATTCAATGAAAAATGAAGGTGCTCTCGCATCTACAACATTTTCCCTATATAACTCTTTGTAAAACACTGACCCCTGTGGTGACTTCAAATTTGAACCCAGGGACCCGACTTCAACGAATCTTTTACAGGACCTCCATACAATGCTACATGTAAAATATCTTAGGTCTAGTCATTGAACTTTCAGAGAAAATGTTTTTTAAAATTTTCACTGAAATGTGCTCATACGCAACAATCCATGCTGTGC
Source organism: Panopea generosa (assembly GCA_029582155.1). Taxonomy (NCBI): domain Eukaryota; kingdom Metazoa; phylum Mollusca; class Bivalvia; order Adapedonta; family Hiatellidae; genus Panopea; species Panopea generosa. Next base: position 52,539,525 of record CM055900.1, on the reverse strand, counting down.
ACTTAACGGTTCTTGTAAGAGTGGTTTCTTTCTTTTCTGTCATTATTAAAGTACCTTAACATGTAGATAAAAAAGAAACTTTTGCAGATATATAGAAATATAAAATCCAAAGTTTAAATCCTTGGATTTGAACCCACGACCAATGGCTGAAGAGGCCGGCACTTTATCCACTACATACGGCACCACACTATTAATATTTGCTCCGTAAACAAGAGATGTAAGAGGTAATTTATTCCAATCAGTTATGTTTTATCATTCCAATCAAAACTGATGGGAATAAACTGAAATTAGCAAACTTGGTTCATAGGCATTATGTACCTTTCCTTTAAATTTATTCTTGATTTATTTTGTTGCTTAATAAGTCACCCAGGCGACTGGGCAACTCTGTTTGCTCTGGATTTCAGAAGAAGTCACAACAGTGACATAATATTGGAGTAATAATTTGAATATGTGAATGATATATTGTAAGTATGATTAAACACGTTTGTTATATCCTGATAACGAGTATTGGTTATTACAAATTAGTAAACAAAACCATACAGTTTGTTATATATATTGCTTATTGTTTTACACTGGGAAAGAAATAATGACAGATCCTGGTCTGTTTGGTTACCGGTTATCAGAAAGTGATTTACTTGAATCAAACGGGAAGAACATGTTCAAGTTCACTGTATATTACTCGAGTACAGGTAATTTGCATACTTTATGCCGCAACTGTTGCTTTTTAAGTGTTTTTAGCAGAACATGTGGAAAGGTCATGAGTACGATCCTCTCCAACGGTCATGTGTGCTGTACTTTAGCAAGACACTTTTTCCACCTATGCTTTAAAAGTATTCTAAACAGGTTAAAATCAAATAACCATAACAGGTTAAAAACATAAACACACAACAGCACCCTTGGTGGGTTACAACCAGAAAATCACAACTGTATTCTAAACAGGTTAAAATCAAATAACCATAATAGGTTAAAAACATAAAATACACAAGAGCATGCTTGGTGGGTTACAACCAGAAAATCACAACTGTATTCTAAACAGGTTAAAATAAATTAACCTTAACAGGTTAAAAACATAAAATAGACAACAGCACCTTTGGTGGGTTACAACCAGAAAATCACAACTGTATTCTAAACAGGTTAAAATAAAATAACCATAATAGGTTAAAAACATAAAATACACAAGAGCACCTTTGGTGGGTTACAACCAGAAAATCACACCTGTATTCTAAACAGGTTAAAATAAAATAACCTTAACAGGTTAAAAACATAAAATACACAACAGCACCCTTGGTGGGTTACAACCAGAAAATCACACCCGTATTCTAAACAGGTTAAAATCAAATAACCATAATAGGTTAAAAACATAAAATACACAACAGCACCCCTGGTGGGTTAAAACCAACAAATCACTATGATATTCTAAGCAGATTAAAATCAAATAACCATAACAGTTTAAAATCAAATAACATTAACAGACTGAAATCAACTAACCTTAACTGGTTGAAATCAAATTACCAAACAGATTAAAATCAAATAACCAAACAGATTAAAATCAAATAACCTTAACAGGTTAAAATCAAATAACCATAACAGTTTAAAATCAAATAACATTAACAGATTATTACAATCAACTGACCTTAACTGGTTTAAATCAAATAACCAAACAGGTTTAAATCAAATAACCAAACAGATTAAAATCAAATAACCATACAGATTAAAATATGTAACAGGTTAAAATCAAATAACTAAACAGGTTAAAACCAAATAACCTTAAATGTTAAAAACATAAAATACATAATTGCACACTTAACAGGTTACAACCAGAAAATCTTAAAGTATCCTAACCAATTAAAATCAAATATCCACAACTTGTTAAAACCTGGACATTAACAACAGTATCCTGAACAGGTAAAATACAACAAATAACAGTACACCAAACATATTATCATATAACAAATATCCAAATTAGTGGTCTCTTACAACATACCTGGATAAAGCAGTGGTTCAATTCTTTTAAGCACCCAGGAACCACATGGTGTTAACATGTTTCACCTTTTAATTCACTGGTTAAAATAACTTCATGCATAATATACCCAATAAAGTCAAAACAACAAAACAGACAACAAAATTCTTAAAACTTTAAAACCAGAAGCCTTCAACAGGTACAAGGTCAAAATTAAATATTCTTAATGGGTTAAAACAAGGAAATCACAACAACCTCCTTACAGATAAAATCAAATATTTATAACAGATTAAACAAGAAAATCATAACATCATTAACAGGTTAAAACCAGGAAATCACATCAGCTTCCTCATATGTAAAATTAAATATTCATTAATAGGTTAAAAAACAGGAAATCACAACATCATTATAGGTTAAAACAAGGAAATTACAACATCATAACAGGTTAAAAACCAGGAAATCACAACATCATAACAGGTTAAAACCAGGAAATCACATATCAACAGGTTAAAACCAAGAAATCTTCTATCCTTACTTAAAAGGACTATATAGAGTAACTGATAAAGAGTCGGACAATGTAGACCCTGATCAGATGAGCATTGATATGTCATGAATCATTGTTTTGCTGTTACCAGCAATCTCAATGTTGATAAATATTACCACACACAACACATCTTATTTGAAATTTTAAGTATATTTATAGCAACAGCAGTCATTTCTATTCTTTGAAAATAGCAAAACAGAAACAAAGTTTACACCAGGCTATTTAAGGAGGTACTTATAAACTTGATGCATCAGCATCCCTCTAGTGGCTATCTGTTAAAGAGAGGAAAGTTATGACTTGAACCCATGACCTCACAGGTGAGAGGTTAGTGAGTTTGAAACAGTGCCTTAGATGACTCTGCCACTGAAAACAATGTGCACATGGTCATATGGAATATAGAAAGAAAACAAATGAGAAAAACACATTTCGGTGGTAAAGTTACAAAAACCTATAGAAAGTACTGTTCCCTGTAAAACCTTTAATGCCAGATGGAGAAAAACCTTAAACTGACAAATTGCAAACAATAGCCTATTTACAACTTGTATTCAACTGAAAACATTTGCAGATTTGTGTAAATGGGGATACACATTATTTTTAACAAACTTTACACAGCTACGTTTATTTATAAGCAAAGAAGGCTGAAACCCTTGGCCCTTTAGAAAGTATCTGGTAAACTTTCTCACAAACTATATGGGCCAAGCTGGAAGTCCAAACCCATGACCTAAGGCCTGTGAGATGTTAGTTTGTATATTTAGCGTCATTTTCATATTATCGATGGCTAACAGGCAATAAGCTACCTGTGATGGGAAAGATACCAATTAAAAACTATTTGCATTATCTCAAATAAACAAAACACAAACAATGCAAAATATTATACCTATAGTTTAGTTTAACTGAACAAAATACAGTTCCTGTGAAACTGTTTGCTTGTTTGAATATTTAGTATGATATTTTTGCCATAGAGAGCTTACAGATGATCTGTTAACCTAACCACTCTTATCTTGGATCCTTGGAGGTTAACTGGTACTCGACCACACCCATCTCCACAAAAAAATGATAGCTTTCCAAGTTGAATCAGTGGTGAGATACAATAACAATGAGACCTAATGTCATTCATCAATCATCACAGAAAATGTTTAAATTCCTGGATTTCAGACTTACTGTCATATCACAACAGCATTCAGACTTACTGCCATATCACAACAGCATTCAGACTTACTGCCATATCACAACAGCATTCAGACTTACTGCCATATCACAACAGCATTCAGACTTACTGCCATATCACAACAGCATTCAGACTTACTGCCATATCACAACAGCATTCAGACTTACTGCCATATCACAACAGCATTCAGACTTACTGCCATATCACAACAGCATTCAGACTTACTGCCATATCACAACAGCATCCAGACTTACTGCCATATCACAACAGCATCCAGACTTACTGCCATATCACAACAGCATCCAGACTTACTGCCATATCACAACAGCATCCAGACTTACTGCCATATCACAACAGCATCCAGACTTACTGCCATATCACAACAGCATTCAGACTTACTGCCATATCACAACAGCATTCAGACTTACTGCCATATCACAACAGCATTCAGACTTACTGCCATATCACAACAGCATTCAGACTTACTGCCATATCACAACAGCATTCAGACTTACTGCCATATCACAACAGCATTCAGACTTACTGCCATATCACAACAGCATTCAGACTTACTGCCATATCACAACAGCATTCAGACTTACTGCCATATCACAACAGCATTCAGACTTACTGCCATATCACAACAGCATTCAGACTTACTGCCATATCACAACAGCATTCAGACTTACTGCCATATCACAACAGCATTCAGACTTACTGCCATATCACAACAGCAGCAATGCTTTAGTACAAATTCTAGGTTTATGTCCACTATATAAAAGCGGAAAACTTAATATTGGTAAACAATTAATTTGTGTACTACATGAGCGTCTACTTGAATGTTCTACTGAATATTATTCAGGTCAGTGTTTTGCCTACAAGAGCAAATTATATTCAGGATACCTTCTAAGAAGTTGTAGTTGTTACATGGTGTTTTGCGTTGATTTCAACAATTTTTCAGTTGATTCCCAACAGTGTCTACTTGAGGCAGTATTCTGAGTGCTGCCACATTTGAATATCATGCCACAGACACATGGTATGATATCTCCCCACCCGCAGTCACATAATACTAACACCGGGCTGACAAGACCTGGAACCATCCTCTAAATGCTGAGCCCCAAGTGAGGATTCTTCTTAGTACCATTTTTAAAGTCTTTGGTATGACCCAGCAGTGGACCGAACCCACCACCTTCCACATGTGAGGTGGATACTCTACCCCTAGACCACAGCTGCAGTCTTCTATCTAGGAGAAAATTTAATCAGGGAAATATCAGGAAGTTCTGCAGCAGATATGATGGAAATTGTTGTTGGAGACACAAATATTAGCAAGGAAACCAAGACTTTTTATGGCAAAACACAATCATGATTGTTGTAGATTCTAAAGTTTAGAACAAAATATTAAAAAAAATTTATGAATAATTTAAGAAATGTTTAATAACAATATAATAAAAAAATTTAATGAAAATTAAACTTTATTTGTGAACACATTTATTATAATTAATGAACATTCATGACACTAAAAAAGCATATATTCTCATGGTAACTATGGTAATGTAAATCAAGTAGACATTAATTTTCATAACATAATTTTTTTTCAAAAAACACCCCATGTTGATGTAGATTCCATACGTCACATAATTGCCATAGTAATACAATATATTTCTTTAAGTTATCTACTTATTGTCAACTTTTTAAACCAGAATAAAAATAACTGATTATATGATGATTTTTGGGATCATCATAGGTACCCGGTGAGTTATTTACTTAAAACTTCATAATCTGAAACTTAACATATCAACAGAAAAGAAACTTCACTAACTCCAGAGAATAACAGAAAATACAATATTTAAGGCAATAAAAAAACAGCATCAACAAAAAATTGTCAAAACATTACTTACAAAATAATTTAGCTTACAGGATAAACAGTATCCACCTAAAATAAATTATACCAAAATAAAATATACTAAAATACTTACCAAAATGATTACAAAATTTGATATTTACAAAACAATTTCATTGAACGCTAATTAAAGGGTTGTCCCAGAAATCCATAGACCTACAATAACATACAGATAGAATACAAGCTTTTTTTATATACATATATATTTACATACTTTTTTCTTTTATTTTCTTTTTTTCATGCTCTATTTTTTTTCTCATTTTCTTTTGCTCTTTAAATTATTTTAGAGCTTTTTTCTTTTTAAGAGCTTTTTTCTAATTTTTTTTTAAAACTCTTCTTTTTTTTTTCTTTTTTTTTTCTTCTTTTTGTTGACATACATGTTATAAGAACAATAATCCTTTTTGTATATTTGTATGTATTTGTGTATGCATGCTTATGTATGTATATATGTGTTAATGTGTGTATGTATGCATGATGTATGTGACACATATATGTATGTGTTTGTGTATGCATGTTTATGCATGTATGATTGTGTTAATGTATGTTTGTATGCATGATGTATGTGGCACATATATGTATGTGTTTGTGTGTATGCACGTTTATGTTTGTATGTATGTGTTAATGTGTGTATTTATTCATATGTATGTGACACATATATGAATGTGTTTGTATTTGCATGTGTATGTGTGCATCCACAGAATTCTTAAATTGTGATGTTTAGATTGGCAGCCTTCAATGCTTTAAGTCTCATATAAATAATGTTGTACTCATACAATGTTCACATCAAATAATGTAGACGTCATACAATGTTGATGTTGTATAATGTAGATCTCATACAATGTTGATGTTGTATAATGTAGATCTCATACACTGTTGATGTTGTTTAAGTTAGATCTCATACAATGTTGATGTTGTATAATGTAGATCTCATACACTTTTGATGTTGTTTAAATTAGATCTCATACAATGTTGATATCACATAATGTAGATCACATACAATGTTGATATCATATAATGTAGATCGCATACAATGTTGATATCATATAATGTAGATCTCATACAATGTTGATATCATATAATGTTGATATTATACAATGGTGATGTTGTATAATGTAGATCTCATACAATGTTGATGTCGTATAATGTAGATCTCATACAATGTTGATGTTGTATAATGTAGATATCATACACTGTTGATGTTGTATAATGTAGATCTCATACACTGTTGATATCATATAATGTAGATCTCATACAATGTTGATATTATATAATGTAGATCTCATAAAATGTTGATCTCATACACTGTTGATGTTGTATAATGTAGATCTCATACAATATTGATGTTGTATAATGTTGATCTCATACAATGTTGGTCTCATACAATGTTGATGTCATATAATTTAGATCTTTTACAATGTTGATGTCATATTATGTAGATCTCATACATGTTGATGTTGTATAATGTAGATCTCATACTTGTTGATGTTGTATAATGTAGATCTCATACATGTTGATGTCGTATAATGTAGATCTCATACAATGATGATTTCCTATAATTTTATTTCTCATACATATTTGTCTCCCTCATGTAATATTTGTAGCAGATATTTTAAGCCGACTCCACTATCCAGGTCAATTTTCATTTAAGCTTCCAAATTATTAAGCAGGAGTGTCTTGAATAGCCTGAAAAAATAAGAAACAGTTTATTAGCTTGCTGATAATAAAAGATAATATCACAAAAAACTAATAAAATGCTAAATAAATGTGTAAAAATAGAACATGGTTCCTCATATTGCAATAGATGCATGAGCCAAAACTGCAGGTTCAACTTAATACATGTTCTATAACACTTCTATGTCAGACCAGTGAGTTTTATGTGTTTTGTTCTTCCAAAAATTATAAATTAATTACAGGAGCACATGATTGATTTGATTGATCACTTACAAAAGTAGAGTTGCCCAACAATGTTTAAAGGAGTCTAACTTTAGAAGCCGGGCCCGGTTAGCTCAGTTGGTTACACATCTGACTATCAATCCAGGGGTTGTAAGTTCAAATCCCCTCCCGGCAACAGTCTCTGTGATGATTGATATACGACATTGTGTCTCATTATCATTTGTCTCTTACCACTGATTTAAGTGGGGAAGTTATCAGTTACTTGCGGAGATGGGGTGTGCTCCAGTACTGGTTAACCTTTCAGGATCCCAGGAACCAGTGGTTAGGCTGATTGTCTGTTAGCCCCCGATGGCATAAAAATGATGCTAAATATTCAATCAATCAATCAATCAATCATTAGCTTTATATACTAGTGTTTTATACATAATGTTAGAGATTTCATAAAAAACAGGTTGTCTGTTTTGCACTATTAAGTTTTGTCTTTGTTGCAATTATATTAGATGATGGATAAAATGTTCTTACTTTTTTATTACAAGCTACTGTTGTTGTTAATTTTTTTCACTGGACTGTGATGAAAATTGTCAATCTGAAAAAATGAAACAATGTTGGAGTGGAAATTTGAAAATTCAAAGTAGTTTATCAGTGTCACAGATCAGGCAGCGAGTGACATTTTCATCTGACTGAAAGCTGTTTAAATAAACTTCAACAACAGCCTTGGAGTTTCAATTTAAGTATAAACATTTTTTTTTATATATTTCTCTACATTTATTTTGTATATTACTGCCATTGCTATTGCTATTATTGCAGTATGAAAAATTACAACCTGCAACTATTCTTTGAAAGGGTTGTGGTGGTCCATTTTATTGAAACAGTGGAAGCATTCTTTATTTCCTCGTATAAATCAACACTGGTATCAAGTAGATAAGAACTTATTTTACATTGATTGTGAAACAAGTAATTACAACTTAGACAAATCACCCTAGAAGTCCTCCTGGGTACTCTACTGCTCTACTGATGAAACTCACGCTCCTCAATTCCTTGTGAGTGACAACACTGATGTCAAGTTCATGTACATCATAAGATAATGCAGAACCTATGTGGCATTATAAGTTTTTCAAAGTCTTCACTCAGTTGATTACAAAAAATACCATAATACATACCTTTATGTCCATTTTGTGTCTTCAACCATCAGCAATGATCAAAGATCCCAGTACTTCCTCCTGTTTGGCTGACATTCTTTGTATATTATATATAGAGGTCACTTTGTATGTAGGCCACATTTTGTAGGCAAATCACATTTTTATATGTTTAAATCACATTGGTGTACAAGATCACTTTCTTGTATGGTATCACTTCCTTGTACTATGGTATCACTTTCTTGTATGGTATCACTTCCTTGTATGTGATCATTTTCTTATATGAGATCACTTTCTTGTATGTGATCATTTTTTGTATGAGATCACCTTCTTGTATGGTATCACTTCCTTGTATGTGATCATTTTCTTATATGAGATCACTTTCTTGTATGTGATCATTTTTTTGTATGGGATCACTTTCTTGTATGGTATCACTTCCTTGTATGTTATCACTTCCTTGTATGTTATTACTTTCTTGTATGTTATCACTTCCTTGTATGTTATCACTCCTTATATGTTATCACTTCCTTGTATGGGGTATCACAACATATTCTTTTAATAGTTATTAAATATTATTTTCAGTTTCTATTTCATATTGTCCATTTGTCTGAGAATGTGTTAACTAACTTGTCTGATCTCAGATATATGCAGTAGCTGTCAATCAAAGTATGCATGTAAACTTATATTGGTCTTTATAATTTGTGTTTGTGTGTGTTTTGTTTCAACCAGTATTTGTAACAAAATAAAATATAAAGTGTATATTCTTCAGATGATTAATACAATAAGCTAAAAACAATTAAGAAGAAAACAGAGAACTTCAGGCCAGGGCTAAAGAAATTGCTTCCAAATTGTAATGCATGACTGATTTTTATGAAAAGTTGGCCTCTGATCATATACATTTACCTGATTTGCATAATAAGAAGGGGTGCAGTTAGGAGGGGGTCTGCAAGTAGGAATATATTATTAAATAAAATAAATTAAACATGCAACATTATGGAGTTTCTTGAGCCCAAGTCAAGTCAATACATCAATGCAAACATGGTACAAAAACATTACAATGTAACATAACAACACATATCCCCTACCAGTTTAAAACTACTTGCAAAAAATACACATGAAAAAAAAGGTAAGAGTATTGGAGAAATGAGTAGGTTTAATGACAATTTCAACATACACCAAGAAACATCCACATACATGGCATCCAGCTTTACTGGTGAAGGTAACCCTCATAGCAAGTCTGAGTAAAAGTACTGTTCATTTCCCACATAAAATGTTTCGGTCTGAGCTGGACTCAAACCCTTAGTCTTTAAACCTCAACAGTGAGAGATTAGTGATCTTTAGGCACATTACCACTCGGCCACAGGGAATCTCTTTTTCAGCATATTGACCAAATGTTACTTATTGAATTTGATTTGTATCAGAGCACAATCATTTGCCAATCAAGAAAACAAATATGATTTCAGTAAGTTCTATATTATTTCATCTTTCCTTCTTTTACTTTTCTTTTTGGGGAAAAGAGCATTTTACTTTTCTGCCTCAATGCTCTAAGGAAATATTTGGCGGAGCCTTTGTGAAATATACATATAGTTCTGTAAATGCTTCATCAATCAAAACAAAATGGCCTCCAGTCAGCCATATTTGATTAGATGAAAGTAAAACATCATAAGTCATTTGAGACACAATGGCCTAAAATTGAATTCCTCCAAGATGAATTAAAAATGGTTATCAGTCATCCATTTTTAATGAACAATTTTTAATGTTTTTTTACTCTAATTTTAAATTTGAGACTAGAAAATAATATTCACACTAGACAGGTTGGAGTGAAATTGGTTGATAACGGAAGGTAAACTGGCAGAGGATTTACAATAGTTTTTCTTTCTTTCTTTTTTTTCTTTTGTCTTTTTTTTTTCTTTTTTTTTCTTTTTTTTCTTTCTTTCTTTTTTTTACTTTTTACTTTTTTTTTTTTTTTTTTTTAAAAAACATTTTTTATAAACAACATTATGGTCTTGGAATTTCTGGGACATCAACGAAGGTCCACTATTCATCTTTACAGAATAGAAGTTTGTATTTCCTACGTACACATGTAGCTATGTACAAAAATTAATGTTGATTTTTTGCTAACAAAAAACAAAATCACATTCATGAACCATAATTAAATCCGTACAACAGTACAATAGATAACAATTCAACACATTATGAATAATTTAAAAGATATTTATAAAAATAATGAAATATACCTGTAAAAGTAATGATAAAAAGGATTTTAATCCTTTATTCTTAGTAAACATTACGATTCTCTGGAATTAGTTAGTAGACTGACCTTCAAACACAATTATTGCTGCCATAAGCAAGTTAACCACTTTGAGAAAATAAAAATAGTGACCTTGATCTTTGACACAGTGACCTATAATTCTGCATTAAAGGCATATGCAGTTTCATCAAACACTACATTAAGATATATATTTATTTTGTAACAGTACCTTGTTGACCTTGCAGCATTATCACTATACTGTTGAATGAACAAACAGCAAAATAGACACTTTACCCTCTGACTTTAAAGGAAGTAATTCAAGATGTTCAAAGTTCTAAAATTGGCTAAAAACATTTTTTCCCCCAATATGTCATGCCCATACATATATACGCATTGACTCTGTGTTGCCATAATTATATCTTTTTTAAAACGCTTAAATTATATATTAAAAAGGGATTTCCTAACTTGGGCAACACACCCAGGTTAGACTAAATTAGATGCCCCACTTAAAATTGCAACATATTTTGTGACAAATCACATGAGTCACGTAATTTCATTTTAAATTCAATTTGATCTGCCCTGCAGGTTTACACGTTCTAAAAGTTGTTTCATTTTAGAATGTCGATGTGAAAGTTATCAAGCATATTTAAGAGCTTTTAAAAGGAACTTTATTTTTAGAATGGGGATTTCTTTTCAAGTTTACCACTTTGATTTAACCCTTTACTTTATATAGATGCCTTTGGACACCTGTAATATAGACGCCTTTGGACACATCTAATATAGAAGGCTTTTGAATTATTGGGTGAATTATGTTTATATTAACTGACAGAGTGGAAAACAGGTCTAGTGGTAGAGCATCTTTCTCACTTGCCGAATGTCATGAGTTGGATTCCTAGCCGGGTAATACCAAACACTTGAAAAATGGTACAAAAAGCTTCCATGCTTGGCGCTCTGCATTTAGAAGATAGTACCAGATCTGGTCAGCCTAGTGTCAGTATAATGCGACTGAGTGGGGTATCATACCATGTGTCTGCGGCATGATACTCCAATGTGGCAGTGCTCAGAATACTGTCTCAAGTAGACAGTGTCGTATGATTGAAAACATTTTTAAAGGGACTAAGCTTAACACCATAAAACTTACCAATATGATCATGAGATGCCTTTTATCCATTTTAAAAATAATTTTATTTTTTAAAACATTTATTGCGCTTTTTCCTGATTTACTATGGTACCTTTAAATCCGATATCAAGAGACAAATGCAGTTTAAAAAGTTTATAATACTGCATTATTTCACAAAATTTCAATATAAGTTTCTTACGACAATAATTGTATATTATCATTATTAGTTTTTTTTTATTTGCATTATGTTTAAATCATTTTGAAATAAAGAATAACTGTTTTTAATACATGCTTGAAAACTATCAGCACAGTGCTTGAGAACTGGTTAACCTTCCAAGATCCCACGAAAGAGTGGTAATATTAACTGATCATCTGTTAGCCATCGATGGCATAAAATCATGTTAAATATTCAAACATACAAACAGTTGGATAAAAGCTGTATTTTGTTTCGTTAAGTAAAATAAAGGTAAATGTTTTTGCATTTTTTGTGTTTTGTTTAACTGTATGAGACAATTGCAAACATTTTTTATTGGTATCTGTCCCATCACAGGTAGCAGTTTGAGACGAAGGACCATGTTTACATGCATCATACATATGGCACATTTTAGAGAAATTATGTTACTTAACGGATACAATTAAATCTGTAGACCATATGATGAATTAAACATTTGGATGCCGACTGATTCAATGTGTGTATTACCATTTACAGCACATTCTAGTCTAGACAATACAGCGAAACCTGCCTTAGGCAGCCAATCAAGAGAATTAGCAATAGTGGTCTTTTAACACAGGTTGTTGCTTAAGACAGGTTAGTTTGCTCTTTAAGCATAGAAATTTGAAATACCAAATGTGGCTGCTTAAGACAAGTGGTTACTAAATAGAGGTGACAACTTACACAGGTTTGACTGTACTTGGTATTCAGTTGTATTACTGAAAGACGACCTCATATGCATATATATTACATAAGAATGGGCTCGCACCATCTCCATCATATTATAGGTTATACACGACTTGGTATTCAGTTGAATTACTGATAGACGACCTCATATGTATATATATTACATAGAATGGGCTCGCAACATCTCCATCATATTATAGGTTATACATGACACCGTGTTTCATTGGCCAAAGAAGACCTTATTGTATATGTGCATACATTAGAGCCAGTTTTATTGACAAAAGGTGATTAAAGATGCATGCATCACAGTGTCTGAGCAGAACCCCCGTAAGTCATAGTAATAATAACAAAGATGAGAGACTTCATTGGAACAATTATATCTACCATGAGGCCCTCAAATAACAAAGACACACGCTTAGTGAAATTTAACAAGTAAATACAAGTGGTCCCGAGACAGTGCAGTGCAGCAGCTAGTCAGGTGTATCAAATCCACAACCTGTCTTGAGCAGCCAACACTCTATACACTGTACTTAATGCTGCTCCTCAGTAACTATCACACAATTTACTTGTCTTCCATACCATAATGATGCTAGGACCATTTGCATATCAAAAAGGTAATGCTTTACAAATAGACATGCATGGGTATTACATGGTTAATAATAATTGTCTTCTCTCATACATTTTCAGTTTATACTAATCTATTTTAGCTCGATTGCAATGAAAGCTTTGAGCTGATATGAATCACTCTTGAGTGAAATTAAATGTGACAATTTGGTAACAATACCACTATGTACTCACTAAGTTAAGTTATGATTTAAAGAAAATGTGAAAGCTTGGTCGATGGACACAAGTATAACAGGGTAAAACAAGAAATTAAAACCATGAATCAAAAACAGATTAACCCAGTAAAGAAAACCAGGAATCTATAATTGTAACAGGCAGGTGCAGAAGTGCATACTGGAATAAATTTAAATCAGAAGTCTTTAAAAAGTCAAAAGTAGCTGGTACATAACAGACCAATACCAGAAAATAGCATAAACGCATTACAGTTTTAAACCAGACATGAAAACTATTAATTCATAACAGATCAAAACCAGAAATGACAAACCAGAAATCCATAACAGGTTAAAACCAAAAATGAAAAACATACATCAATAACAGGCTAAAACCAGATATGATTGATTGATTGAATATTTACTATAACAAATTAAAATCAGAAAGCTTTAAAAAGTCTAAAGCAGCTTTTACATAAAAGATCAAACCCAGAAAAAAACAACAATGCATTACAGGTTAAAACCAGAAATGAAAACCAGAAATCCATAACAGGTTAAAACCAGAACTGAAAACCAGAAATACATAATAGGTTAAAACCAGAAATGAAAACCAGAAATCCATAACAGGTTAAAACCAGAATTGAAAACCAGAAATACATAATAGGTTAAAACCATAAATGAAAACCATAATTCAATAACAGGTTAAAACTGGAATTGAAAACCAGAAATACATAACAGCTTAAAACCAGAAATGAAGACCATAATTCAATAACAGGTAACAAAACCAGAATTAATAGTGGGTTATAGTTAGAACCCAAAACTAGAAATATATAATGGGTGAAAATGAGAAATACAATATCATAGAATAAAACCTAAAACCCATGACCAATATATAACAGTAATCAAAAATAGGTCAAAACAGAATAAATAACAGTCATAAAAATATGTTATCTTTAACAAATACCCAAATTAGCCAGCCTCTTACTCCATGCCTGGGTTAAGTAGTGGTCCAATTCTTTTAAGCACCCAGGTTCCACATGGGGTATAAGTATATCCTTAACAGAATAAAACCAGAAATACAAGGCCAGATATACGTAACAGATTAAAAACCATAAATTCATAGCTGGAAATACATAACAGATTTAAAACCAGAAATACACAGCCAGAAATACATAACAGATCTAAATATCTAACAGGTCAAAAACCTGTACACATAGCCAGATATACATAACAGATTTAACAGATTAAAAACCTGAACTCTAATATTAACATGTTAAAATCTATAATATTAAACAGGTTAAAAACAGAAATCCATTACAGATTTAAACCAGAAATAAACACAAGAAATACATAATAGGATAAAACTAGAAATCCACACCAGGATAAAATGAGAAATTATCAAAGTTGACCAGGCCATATTGCACACCATTGTATGGCTAAAAATGTATACAGCCTTGATAAAAACCGTCTAGATTATGCCTTCCTTGTAAACCAGCATCGTAAAGGAAACATTTTTCTGAATAAAGGAAATAAACTTCCTGTGCTTGATTTTATTAACACCATTTTCAACACATTTCAGGTTATATATGGCATATTCAGTTTTACTGGTGGAGGAAGACCTCAGACTGAGTCGGACTGAGTAAAACCACCGTCCTTCCGAAAGTAACTGGAAACTTCCTCACATATAGTTTTTGGAGTGAACCAGACTCGAACCTACAACCTTAGCTGTAAAAGGTAAGTGATCTTGAGATGGTGCCTTAAACCACTCGGCCATGGAGGACCTTTTGTACTTGATAATAAATAATACAGTGAACTTGAACTACTTCTTCCAGACCTGATGATCAGTCATCATTTCTTTCCCAGTTTGAAACAATAAATTAATTGTTAGCTAATTATAATCACCAATATATTTTATTATCAGCATATAAAAAGCATATGCTAATCATACCATCAATATAGCATTCACTCGTTCAAACAATTTCAGCTTCATGTATTATGTCACTCCAATGTCTATTTCCAAAACCTGTTAGCGAATAGAGCTGACCGGTCAACTAATCAGAAATCTTCAACAGATCAGAAACAGGAATCAAAACCAAAATACTAAATACTTAAAGGTTAAAACTCTTAATTCTTAAAAAAAAAATTTGATACCCTTATAAATACCCCCTTTTGAAAAATGCATCGCCGGCTTTGTTTATTCAGGAGGGGGGGCGGGGGATACAGTATGTAATGTTATCAAAGTATTGATTCTATTAACCTGATTTGATTTAAAACACAATTAATAATCAATGGGAACTTTGCATAAAGAACAGGTTGTTGTAGTTCATCAATAGTGCATATAACTTTTCATATCATATTTTACCTTTAGGTGTACATTACTTATTTAAATTATCTCGTCAGTTTATGTTGAGAAATTATATGAGACCATGTGGCATTATAACTACTGTATAAGTTTCAGATTTTGTGAAAAAAACTAAGAGCCATGTTGACAGACCAGCTGTTCATGATACATTTTTCATGATATGCTGTTCATGGTATACTGTTCATGATACATTGTTCATGATATGTTGTTCATGGTATACTGTTCATGATACATTGTTCATGATATGCTGTTCATGGTATACTGTTCATGATACATTTGAGTGTGATCCTTCTGCTCACTTGCACACAAGTGCCATAGCCTTTCACCAGTCAAAAATAAAAATAGTAATACATACACTGAGGCTTCCACATTACTCTTAACATGTCAGCATTCTTTAGCAATTTACCTTCTTAATTCACTGTTCTATTCAATACTAACAGTGCATGCTGGTCTGGTAAGGTTTGTTGAAAACATTACCTGTGCATGGAAAGAATGGGATTTAACACTATGTCAAGACATCGTTAATTTATTTTGCATACTAACAAACTTTCTCACATTAATGATTAGGACAGAGCTTGGCTTGAACATCGAAGCCTAATAAGTGAGAACTATGACTGTGATCTTGAGACAGAATCTTAAACAATCTGCCTATAGAGGACTCATATAGAATGACAGAGCTTGGCTTGAACCCCCAACCTTATTAGTGAGAACTATGTGATATTGAGACAGAACCTTAAACAATCTGCCTATAGAGGACCCATATAGAAGGACAGAGCTGGGCTTGAACCTGCAGCCTAATAAGTGAGAACTATGACTGTGATCTTGAGACAGAACCTTAAACAACCTGCCAATAGAGGACCCATATAGAAGGACAGAGCTGGCTTGAACCTGCAGCCTTATTAGTGAGAACTATGTGATCTTGAGACAGAAGCTTAAACAACCTGCCTGTAGAGGACCCATATAGAAGGATACAGCTTGGCTTGAACATGCAGCCTTATTAGTGAAAATATGTGATCTTGAGACAGAACCTCAAACAATCTGCCAATAGAGGACCCATATAGAAGGACAGAGCTGGGCTTGAACCTGCAGCATTATTAGTGAAAATATGTGATCTTGAGACAGAACCTTAAACAATCCGCCAATAGAGGACCCATAAAGAAATATAGAGCTTGGCTTGAACACGCAGCCTTATTAGTGAAAATATGTGATCTTGAGACAGAACCTTAAACAATCTGCCTATAGAGGACCCATATAGAAGGACAGAGCTGGGCTTGAACCTGCAGCCTTATTAGTGAAAATATGTGATCTTGAGACAGAACCTTAAACAATCTGCCAATAGAGGACCCATATAGAAGGACAGAGCTGGGCTTGAACCTGCAGTCTTATTAGTGAAAATATGTGATCTTGAGACAGAACCTTAAACAATCTGCCAATAGAGGACCCATATAGAAGGACAGAGCTGGGCTTGAACCTGCAGCCTTATTAGTGAGAACTATGTGATCTTGAGACAGGACCTTAAACAACCTGCCTATAGAGGACCCAGATAGAAGAACAGGGCTGGACTTGAACCCGCAGCCTTATTTGTTAGAATTATGTGATGTTGAGACAGAACCTTAAACAATCTGCCAATAGAGGACCCATATAGAAGGACAGAGCTGGCTTGAACCTGCAGCCTTATTAGTGAAAATATGTGATCTTGAGACAGAAGCTTAAACAACCTGCCTATAGAGGACCAAGATAGAAGAACAGGGCTGGGCTTGAACCTGCAGCCTTATTTGTTAGAATTATGTGATGCTGAGACAGAAGCTTAAACAACCTGCCTATAGAGGACCCATATAGAAGGATAGAGCTGGCTTGAACCTGCAGCCTTATTAGTGAAAATATGTGATCTTGAGACAGAACCTTAAACAATCTGCCAACAGAGGACCCAGATAGAAGAACAGGACTGGGCTTGAACCTGCAGCCTTATTAGTGAGAACTATGTGATCATGAGACAGAAGCTTAAACAACCTGCCTATAGAGGACCCAGATAGAAGAACAGAGCTGGGCTTGAACCTGCAGCCTTATTTGTTAGAACTATGTGATGTTGAGACAGAACCTTAAACAATCTGCCTATAGAGGACCCATATAGAAGGACAGAACTGGCTTGAACCTGCAGCTTTATTAGTGAAAATATGTGATCTTGAGACAGAAGCTTAAACAACCTGCCTATAGAGGACCAAGATAGAAGAACAGAGCTGGGCTTGAACCTGCAGCCTTATTTGTTAGAACTATGTGATGTTGAGACAGAACCTTAAATAATCTGCCAATAGAGGACCCATATAGAAGGACAGAGCTGGCTTGAACCTGTAGCCTTATTAGTGAAAATATGTGATCTTGAGACAGAAGCTTAAACAACCTGCCTATAGAGGACCCATATAGAAGAACAGAGCTGGGCTTGAACCTGCAGCCTAATAAGTGAGAACTATGACTGTGATCTTGAGACAGGACCTTAAACAACCTGCCTATAGAGGACCCAGATAGAAGAACAGGGCTGGACTTGAACCTGCAGCCTTATTTGTTAGAATTATGTGATGTTGAGACAGAACCTTAAACAATCTGCCAATAGAGGACCCATATAGAAGGACAGAGCTGGCTTGAACCTGCAGCCTTATTAGTGAAAATATGTGATGCTGAGACAGAACCTTAAACAACCTGCCTATAGAGGACCCATATAGAAGGATAGAGCTGGCTTGAACCTGCAGCCTTATTAGTGAAAATATGTGATCTTGAGACAGAACCTTAAACAATCTGCCAACAGAGGACCCAGATAGAAGAACAGGGCTGGGCTTGAACCTGCAGCCTTATTAGTGAGAACTATGTGATCATGAGACAGAAGCTTAAACAACCTGCCTATAGAGGACCCAGATAGAAGAACAGAGCTGGGCTTGAACCTGCAGCCTTATTTGTTAGAACTATGTGATGTTGAGACAGAACCTTAAACAATCTGCCTATAGAGGACCCATATAGAAGGACAGAGCTGGCTTGAACCTGCAGCTTTATTAGTGAAAATATGTGATCTTGAGACAGAAGCTTAAACAACCTGCCTATAGAGGACCAAGATAGAAGAACAGAGCTGGGCTTGAACCTGCAGCCTTATTTGTTAGAACTATGTGATGTTGAGACAGAACCTTAAATAATCTGCCAATAGAGGACCCATATAGAAGGACAGAGCTGGCTTGAACCTGCAGCCTTATTAGTGAAAATATGTGATCTTGAGACAGAAGCTTAAACAACCTGCCTATAGAGGACCCATATAGAAGAACAGGGCTGGGCTTGAACATGCAGCCTTATTTGTTAGAACTATGTGATCTTGAGACAGAACCTTAAACAATCTGCCTATAGAGGACCCATATAGAAGGACAGAGCTGGGCTTGAACCTGCAGCCTTATTAGTGAGAACTATGTGATCTTGAGACAAAAGCTTAAACAACCTGCTTATAGAGGACCCATATAGAAGGATAGAGCTTGGCTTGAACACGCAGCCTTATTAGTGAGAACTATGTGATCTTGAGACAGAACCTTAAACAACCTGCCTATAGAGGACCCATATAGAAGGACAGAGCTGGGCTTGAACCCTGCAGCCATATTAGTGAGAACTATGTGATCTTGAGACAACACCATTAACAATCTGCCTATATAGGACCCATAGAGAAGGACAGAGATGGGCTTGAACCCCCCAGCATTATTAGTGAGAACTATGTTATCTTGAGCCAGAACTTTAAACAACCTGACTATAGAGGACCCATATAGAAGGACAGACCTTGGCTTGAACACACAGCCTTATTAGTGAGAATTATGTGATCTTGAGACAGAAGCTTAAACAACCTGCCTATAGAGGACCCATATAGAAGGACAGAGCTGAGCTTGAAACCAGCAGCCTTATTACTGAGAACTATGTGATCTTGAAACAGGACCTTAAACAACCTGCCTATAGAGGACCCATATAGAAGGACAGAGCTGGATTTGAACCCCACATCCTTATTACCGGTAGTGAGAACTATGTGATGTTGAGACAGAACCTTAAACAATCTGCCTATAAAGGACCAATATAGAAGGACAGAGCTGGACTTGAACCTGCAGCCTTATTAGTGAGAAATATGTGATCTTCAGACAGAACCTTAAGCAACCTGCCTATAGAGGACCCATATAGAAGGACAGAGCTTGGCTTGAACCCCGCAGCCTTATTAGTGAGAATTATGTGATCATGAGACAGAACCTTAAACAACCTGCCTATAGAGGACCCATATAGAAGGACAGAGCTGGGCTTGGACTCCACAGCCTTATTAGTGAGAACTATGTTATCTTAAGACAGAAGCTTAAACAACCTGCCTATAGAGGACCCATATAGAAGGACAGAGCTTGGCTTGAACCCCGCAGCCATATTAGTGAGAACTATGTGATCTTGAGACAGAACCTTAAACAATCTGCCTATAGATGACCCATATAGAAGGACAGAGCTGGGCTTGGACTCCACAGCCGTATTAGTGAGAACTATGTTATCTTAAGACAGAACTATAAACAACCTGCCTATAGAGGACCCTTATAGAATGACAAAGCTGGGCTTGAACCTGCAGCCTTATTAGTGAGAACTATGTGATCTTGAGACAGAACCAGTAACAACCTGCCTATAGAGGACCCAGATAGAAGGACAGAGCTGGGCTTGAATCTGCAGCCTTATTAGTGAGAACTTTTTGATCTTGAGAAAGAACCTTAAACAACCTGCCTATAGAGGACCCATATAGAAGGATAGAGCTGGGCTTGAACCCGCAGCCTTATTAGTGAGAACTATGTGATCTTGAGACAGAACCTTAAAAAAACCTGCCAATAGAGGACCCATATAGAAGGACAGAGCTGGGCTTGAACCCTGTAGCCATATAAGTGAGAACTATGTGATCTTGAGACAACACCATTAACAATCTGCCAATATAGGACCCATATAGTAGGACAGAGCTTGGCTTGAACCCCACAGCCTTATCAGTGAGAACTATGTGATCTTGAGACAACGCTATTAACAATCTCCCTATATAGGACCCATATAGAAGGACAGAGCTTAGCTTGAACCCCACAGCCTTATCAGTGAGAACTTTGTAATCTTGAGACAACACCATTAACAATCTGCCTATATAGGACCCATATAGAAGGACAGAGCTTGGCTTGAACCCTGCAGCCTTATCAGTGAGAACTATGTGATCTTGAGACAACACCATTAACAATCTGCCTATATAGGACCCATATAGAAGGACAGAGCTTGGCTTGAACCCCACAGCCTTATCAGTGAGAACTATGTGATCTTGAGACAACACCATTACCAATCTGCCTATATAGGACCCATATAGAAGGACAGAGCTTGGCTTGAACCCTGCAGCCTTATCAGTGAGAACTATGTGATCTTGAGACAACACCATTAACAATCTGCCTATATAGGACCCATATAGAAGGACAGAGCTTGGCTTGAACCCTGCAGCCTTATCAGTGAGAACTATGTGATTTTGAGACAACACCATTAACAATCTGCCTATATAGGACCCATATAGAAGGACAGAGCTTGGCTTGAACCCCGCAGCCTTATCAGTGGGAACTATGTGATCTTGAGACAACACCATTAACAATCTGCCTATATAGGACCCATATAGAAGGACAGAGCTTGGCTTGAACCCCGCAGCCTTATCAGTGAGAACTATGTGATCTTGAGACAACACCATTAACAATCTGCCTATATAGGACCCATATAGAAGGACAGAGCTTGGCTTGAACCCCGCAGCCTTATCAGTGAGAACTTTGTGATCTTGAGACAACACCATTAACAATCTGCCTATATAGGACCTATATATAAGGACAGAGCCTGGCTTGAACCCCGCAGCCATATGAGTGAGAACTTTGTGATCTTGAGACAACACGTTTAACAATCTGCCTAAATAGGACCCATATAGAAGGACAGAGCTTGGCTTGAACCCGCAGCCTTATCAGTGAGAACTATGTGATCTTGAGACAACTCCATTAACAATCTGCCTATATAGGACCCATATAGAAGGACAGAGCTTGGCTTGAACCCCACAGCCTTATCAGTGAGAACTATGTGATCTTGAGACAACACCATTACCAATCTGCCAATATAGGACCCATATAGAAGGACAGAGCTTGGCTTGAACCCTGCAGCCTTATCAGTGAGAACTATGTGATCTTGAGACAACACCATTAACAATCTGCCTATATAGGACCCATATAGAAGGACAGAGCTTAGCTTGAACCCCACAGCCTTATCAGTGAGAACTTTGTGATCTTGAGACAACACCATTAACAATCTGCCTATATAGGAACCATATAGAAGGACAGAGCTTGGCTTGAACCCCGCAGCCTTATCAGTGAGAACTTTGTGATCTTGAGACAACACCATTACCAATCTGCCTATATAGGACCCATATAGAAGGACAGAGCTTGGCTTGAACCCCGCAGCCTTATCAATGAGAACTATGTGATCTTGAGACATCACCATTAACAATCTACCTATATAAGACCCATATAGAAGGACAGCCTTATTAGTGAGAACTATGTAATTTTGAGACAGAACCTTAAACAATCTGCCAATAGAGGACCCATATAGAATGACAGAGCTGGGCTTGAAACCAGTAGCCTTATAAGTGAGAACTATGTGATTTTGAGACAGAACCTTAAACAATCTGCCAATAGAGGACCCATATAGAAGGATAAAGCCGGGCTTGAACCTCGCAGCCTTATTAGTGAGAACTATGTGATCTTGAGACAGAACCTTAAGCAACCTGCCTATAGAGGACCTAGTTATAAGGACAGAGCTGGGTTTTTACCCCACATCCTTATTACCGGTAGTTAGAACTATGTGATCTTGAGACAGCACCTTGAACAACTGCCTATAAAGGACTCACCATAAGTACATTATAATGTGAAATATTACTATATACATAAGTACATTGAAATATTAAATATACTATATACATAAGTACATTGAAATATTAAATATACTATATACATAAGTACATTGTGATGTGAAATATTCTTATATACATCCATATATTGTAATGTGAAAAATAATATATACATTACTACATTGTAATGTAAAATATGATATATACATATGTATACATATTGTAATGTGAAATGTATTATATACATTATGTATATTGCAATGTGAAATATATAATATACATTATGTTTATTGTAATGTGAAATATACTGTATAGATTATGTATATTGTAATGTGAAATATACTGTATAGATTATATATATTTTAATGTAAAATATACTATATATACATAAATAATTTATACTATAATTGAAATATTCATTTTACAATATGTACATCTCAAATGAAATATTTTAATGAATTTAAACAATAAGAAATCTTGAAACTTCATTAATATAACACTTAAAACACAAACTTATTCAGAAATTAACACTTAAACGTCTATAATTTTCATTCGTCACCCGGTTCAAATCCAGCAAACATTTTTTATTTCATTTCACTAGCAATACTATTTTTTTTCCTTACAGTACTACATGGAGACTATCCTGTAAAAGTAAATTATAAAAAAAAAAGATGAAACAAAAATTATGTGTCTATATAATTATGTAAATGCAATCATATCTTGAAATAATTCTTTGTTATTCTAATTATTATTTGTATACTTCTAACAATATATACAAACTATATCATTGAGTCTGTGCTCAACAATGTGCTGAGCATCAAACTTTTCTTTGAAATACATAATTCAACTTTGAGATTAACCTTTTTCAATATATGTCGTCTGGGAGATCAACTTTCTGTGAAATATATTATAATTCAACTTGACTATTCCATTTTGTATTTAAAATTTATACATCAGCTTGGAGATAATGTATATTTTACAGTTAAACATTCTTAACACATAAAACAAAATATTATCCTGTCTTATGCGTTTTGTTGTACCCATGCAACAACGTTTGTAAATAGCAATTTCTATTAAATCTATGTAATGTTCTGGGATACATCTGACAGAAACTTTATTATTTTATTTCTACATGACCTTTGTTTGCCCAGGTCACATCTGGCAGAAACTTTATTATTTCTTTTCTACTTGTCCATAGTTTGCCCAGGCTACAACTGACACAAATTTTATTATTTCATTTCTACTTGACCATTGTCTGCCCGAGCTACAAATGACACAAACTTTATTATTTCATTTCTACTTGACCATTGTTTGCCCAGGTCACATCTGACACAAACTTTATTATTTCATTTCTACTTGACCATTGTTTGCCCAGGTCACATCTGACACAAACTTTATTATTTCATTTCTACTTGACCATTGTTTGCCCAGGTCACCTCCGACAAAAACTTTAATATTTCATTTCTTCTTGACCTTTGTTTGCCCAGGTCACATCTGACACAAACTTTATTATTTCATTTCTTCTTGACCATTGTTTGCCCAGGTCACACCTGACACAAACTTTATTATTTCATTTCTACTTGACCATTGCTTGCCAAGGTTTCAATACTCTTAGTACTTTGATTA
Organism: Panopea generosa; assembly: GCA_029582155.1. Lineage (NCBI taxonomy): Eukaryota > Metazoa > Mollusca > Bivalvia > Adapedonta > Hiatellidae > Panopea > Panopea generosa. The sequence goes on along the minus strand of CM055900.1, from coordinate 52,514,954 downwards.
TAAATACTGCTGAGTAAGATGAAGGTTAACTACTTATGAACTTTACATGGATTCATAACTACTATTAACATATTTACATGAACTTAACATGGATTCACAAGAACTATATACATCTCTACATAAACTTTACATGGATTCACAAGAACTATATACATCTTTACTGATATTTACATGGATTCACAAGAACTATATACATCTCTTCATAAACCTTACATGGATTCACAAGAACTATATACACCTCTACTGATATTTACATGGATTCACAAGAACTATATACATCTCTACATAAACTTTACATGGATTCAAAATAAGTATATACATCTCTACATGAAATTTACATGGATTCACAAGGACTATATGCATCTCAATATGAACTTTACATGGATTCACAAGAATTATATGCATCTCAATATGAACTCTACATGGATTCACAAGAACTATATAATCTCTATATGAACTTTACATGGATTCACAGTAACTATATGCATCTCTACATGAACTTTACATAGATTCATAAGAACTAAATACATATTTACATGCACTTTACATGGATTCACAAGAACTATATGAATATTTATATGAACTTTACATTGATTCACTATAACAATTTACATATTTACATGATTTTTACATGGATTCACAAGAACTATATTCATCTCCATATGGACTTTACATGGATTCACAAGAACTATATGCATATCTACATTGACTTTACATGGATTCACAAGAATTATATGCATACCTACATGAACTTTACATGGATTGACAATACCTATATAAGTATATGTTTACATGAACTTTACATGGATTCATTAATTATATATGTGTACATAAATTCACATCAGCTCTATGTATGTGTGTTTACATAAACTTTAATGGATTCACAAGAATATATAAAGTAAATATAAGAAACTTTACATGGATTCACATATACATGTTCACATGACTTTTTAAATGAAATGAAATGGAAATTATTTTACTTTACATCAATTCGATGTTGATTTTCATAAATTTGATGCTTTATATTGATTTTATACATTTTGATCTGATTCCAACATATATCTATCGAGAGTTTAGATGTATTTTGTTTAATCAAGGTTATGCAGTAAATACAGAATTGCCATTTGTTTCTACATAACTTGTCTTGTATATGATTTTAAGTGTAAGCAATTAGCAATGATTAATTTTCTACATATTATAGATTAATTTTTAACCACATGTTTGAATATAATATTTTTACAATCCTTTCGAAAGAGTATTATTTTCAATAAAATACTCTGTTTACATAAAAAAAATTCTTTTGAAAGAGTATAATGTAGCTGTAAAATTATGAAGTACAGGTCAAGTTTGATATTTAACAAGTTGGTCAAATTTTAAAAGAGTGATAGCCCCTTTTCAACTTATTTTTTGGTAAAATTTACTGACATTAAGTTTGGGAATCTGTTTCCTATGAAGACATGTCTAGTTCCATACCTGAATGAAAATTAGTTAACTTTTTGTCTTTTTTCCAAACCACCTTAGGGTGACCCATTTAGACTTCCTGTTGTAGGTGGCACAGGGAGGACCATCCTATCACAACATAAAATCCAGACTATTTATTTTTAAATTAAGCGATATTATCATTTATTATGGATGTAAAGGATGTAAGAATTATATATGATTCATCCAGTTGCTTCTTGAAAGTTGTCAAGTTATCCAAAAGCACTGTCTAAGGATCAGTCCACCAATTTGAAAATTAATATATCCCTTAAGGTGTCCAACTTTCAAAACATAATGATAACAAAACCATGGCAATACAAATGAAAGGAAAACCATTTAAGGTCTACCAACCGAAGACAAGATTAGTTTATGGGATTATGTTTCAGTGTAAGTGTCCTCAGTATCTTTTCCCTGAAAAGCTTTTCTCTTTGATCGTTACCAATAACTCATGCCCCCCAGTAGCACTGTCCATACATTCTCTTGCGGAATGCTCCTTCTGTCCCTATGTTTCAATGTCTCTCTCGCTATCTCTCACCTCACCAACACACAGAGCTCCCCCACATGCAAATATATATATCTATATATATATATTGAGAGAGAGAGAGAGAGAGAGAGAGAGAGAGAGAGAGAGAGAGAGAGAGAGAGAGAGAGAGAGAGAGACAGGGACAGGGACAGGGACAGAGACAGAGACAGAGACAGAGCACAAAACAAACACATCATACAGAGAGAGGGAGCTCTCAAACACAAACATCAAACAGAGAAAGGGAGCTCTCAAACACAAACATCAAACAGAGAGAGGGAGCTTTCAAACACAAACACACATCATACAGAGAGAGAGAGGTATCTTGGCTCTCACACACAAACACATGATAGATAGATAGATAGACAGACAGACAGACAGACAGACAGACAGACAGACAGACAGACAGACAGACAGACAGACAGACAGACAGACAGACAGACAGACAGACAGACAGACAGACAGACAGACAGACAGACAGACAGACAGACAGACAGACAGACAGACAGACAGACAGACAGACAGACAGACAGACAGACAGACAGACAGACAGACAGACAGACAGACAGACAGACAGACAGACAGACAGACAGACAGACAGACAGACAGACAGACAGACAGACAGACAGACAGACAGACAGACAGACAGACAGACAGACAGACAGACAGACAGACAGACAGACAGACAGACAGACAGACAGACAGACAGACAGACAGACAGACAGACAGACAGACAGACAGACAGACAGACAGACAGACAGACAGACAGACAGACAGACAGACAGACAGACAGACAGACAGACAGACAGACAGACAGACAGACAGACAGACAGACAGACAGACAGACAGACAGACAGACAGACAGACAGACAGACAGACAGACAGATAGATAGATAGATAGATAGATAAAGAGAGAGCTCAGCTCGCACACACACATTATACAGAGAGAGAGAGAGAGATCTCAACCCACACACATCATACAGAGAGAGTTCACACACATGCAAGCATGCATACACACACACACGCACACATACACATGCATGCACACACAAACACACACACACCACACACACACATCATACAGAGAGAGTTCACACACAAACACACATCATACAGAAAGAGACAAACAGTATAAAATGGATATGGGGCTATGACAAGTTGGAATTATGTTTAAACAGAAGTTAATAAGAAGGTAGATCATATATGCAGGAGGTTGTAATACAATACAATACAATACAATACAATACAATACAATACAATACAATACAATACAATACAATACAATACAATACAACACAAACAACACAACACAACACAACACAACACAACACAACACAACACAACACAATACAATACAAACATAAATACAATACAATACAATCAACTGAAAGAAATATTACAGAAGGTTATTGGTGAACAGAAATGTATACAATACAATACAATACAATACAATACAATACAATACAATACAATACAATACAATACAATACAATACAATACAATACAATACAATACAATACAATACAATAAAATACAATACAATACAATACAATACAATACAATACAATACAATACAATACAATACAATACAATACAATACAATACAATACAATACAATACAACACAATACAATACAATACAGATTAAATGAAGTTTTAGAGGCTTTTTGGTGAACAGACATACATAAGTTGATTTATTCAACATTGCAACTTTTTCTGATATCAGCGTTTTTAAGGACATGATATTGCCCAGATATCATGTCCTTATATTGTTATAGCTTCTTTAATCAGATAAGGTGCAACAGTAAAGCAATCATTTGGCTATTTCTGTCCATCAAAATAACATTATATTTAAAAACAATATGAATTAATATAAAATATTTGACATGAATAACAAAGAAATAAATTATTAATATGATAAAATACATCTAAAAACATAAAATATAAATATTAAAAAATAACAAAGTTAAAACAGAATCAAAGAGTAAATGTTAACAGACGTAATGTGGGATTGTGGGGAGGGGATGGAAGTTCAGATGAATACATAACAAAATGCATGTATTGATAAGCATGCATTAATATGCATGCATTGATAAGCATGCATAATAAACATTGGACATCAGGCAAGACGAGAGCCCTGGGTGCCGGCTGGCCATGTCAATTTGAGAAAAACGCATGACAGGGGTGCTGGTGACACAAACAATGAAACAGATCCCATAAACCAATCAAATCTTCAACCAGTAGACCTGAAAATGGTTTGTCCCTATTCCTTTGATGCCATTGATTTTGTTATCAAATGAATCGAAATTTGGACACTTTAACTGTTTCGGCGCCAATGTCGGTGCACGACAGCTATATTATATATATTTACCAGAGTGTACATGTTGCTGTACAGCAACTTCAAATAGGTTCTTTATTATATTGAATGACTATCAAAGGAAGATAACATATGATAATTACCTGTTGATGGCAGTTTGCAATATTTAGTTTGCAAAATTATTGAAAATATGTCAAATTTAAATTTAAAAAAAAAAGAGAGATTCGGTTTTATGCTTCATTTATTCTATTCTTATTTTTGCCATCAGTTTTACCTGTTCAACAGGTCAATCAGTCAGAAAACTGCTCAATGATATAAAAACATTCTTAAATATATACTGATAGATAATATAAACAAAAGACCTGCATAGTTTCATTTAGATATCTGACATCTCAAATAGTTTTCTTTTAACATACTGTTATAAATCGCAAAATCGCTAAAAATGTTTGGCACTCACAGAGAGTATTGTATTGGGCGAAATTTGGTGCCGAAAGAATTAACGAGCATATAAAAGCTCTGAAATAGAAGTTAAGATGGGAGAGATCCTTCTTCCATATTAAAATGTTTAACTTAACCCTTTACTTCATATAGACGCCTTTGGACACCTCTAATATATTGATGCCTTTGGACACTTAATATAGAAGGCTTTTGAATTATTGAGTGAATTATGTTTATATTAACCTGACAGAGTGGTAAACAGTGCAGGAAGTGTTCAGATTGCTCGCTATGAGCAATCTGAACTCTTCCTGCACTGTTTTCAAAGGCCTTCTTGATTGGTGCGGGAAAATGCGTATCTATGGAGTAAAGGGTTAAATGGTAATTGAGGGTTATCTTTGCTAATACAACAGAAATATTTGTGGACAAATGGACAAACCATTACAGGTCTAGCAACAGAAGACAAGATTAGTTTATGGGATTATGTTTCAGTGTAAGTGTCCTCAGTATCTTTTCCCTGAAATGCATTTCTCTTTGATCGTTACCAATAACTCATGCCCCCCAGTAGCACCATCCATACATTCTCTTGTGGAATGCTCCTTCTGTTCCTATGTTTCAATGTCTCTCTCTGTCTCTCTCACGTCACCAACACACAGAGCTCCCCCATATGCATATATATATAGATATATATATAGATATATATATAGAGAGAGAGAGAGAGAGAGAGAGAGAGAGAGAGAGAGAGAGAGAGAGAGAGAGAGAGAGAGAGAGAGAGCACAAACACATCATACAGAGAGAGGGAGCCCTCAAACACAAACATCATACAGTGAGAGGGAGCTTTCAAACATAAATACACATCATACTAGAGAGAGAGAGAGCTCAGCTCTCACACACACATTATACAGAGAGAGAGAGAGAGAGAGAGAGAGAGAGAGAGAGAGAGAGAGAGAGAGAGAGAGGAGAGAGAGAGAGAGAGAGAGAGAGAGAGAGAGAGAGAGAGAGAGAGAGAGAGAGAGAGAGAGAGAGCACAAACACATCATACAGAGAGAGGGAGCCCTCAAACACAAACATCATACAGTGAGAGGGAGCTTTCAAACATAAATACACATCATACTAGAGAGAGAGAGAGCTCAGCTCTCACACACACATTATACAGAGAGAGAGAGAGAGAGAGAGAGAGAGAGAGAGAGAGAGAGAGAGAGAGAGAGAGAGAGAGAGAGAGAGAGAGAGAGAGAGAGAGAGAGAGAGGAGAGAGAGAGAGAGAGAGAGAGAGAGAGAGAGAGAGAGAGAGAGAGAGAGAGAGAGAGAGAGAGAGAGAGAGAGAGATCTCACCCCCACACCACACACACACAAACATCATACAGAGAGAGCACACACACAAACACACATCATACAGAGAGAGCTCACACACACAAACACACATCATACAGAGAGAGCTCACACACAAACACACATCATACATAGAGAGCTCATACACAAACACACATCATACAGAGAGAGCTCACACACACAAACACACATCATACAGAGAGAGCTCACACACAAACACACATCATACATAGAGAGCTCACACACAAACACACATCATACAGAGAGAGCTCACACACAAACACACACCACACACACAAACATCATACAGAGAGAGCTCACACACAAACACACATCACACACACAAACACACATCATACAGACAGAGCTCACACACAAACACACATCACACACACAAACACACATCATACAGAGAGAGACATACAGTATAAAATGGATATGGGGCTATTACAAGTTGAAATTATGTTTAAACAGAAGTTTATAAGAAGGTAGATCATACATGCAGGAAGTTGTAATACAATACAATACAATAAATACAATACAATACAATACAAAACAATGCAATGCAATGCAATGCAACGCAATGCAACGCAACGCAATGCAACGCAATGCAATACAATACAATACAATACAAATACAATACAAATACAATACAATACAATGCAAATACAATACAATCAATTGAAAATAATATTACAGAAGGTTATTGGTGAACAGAAATGTATACAATATAATACAACAATACAATACAATACAATACAATACAATACAATACAATACAATACAATACAATACAATACAATACAATACAATACAATACAATACAATACAATACAATACAATACAACACAATACAATACAATACAATACAAATGATTAAATGAAGTATTAGAGGCTTTTTGATGAACAGACATACATTAGTTGATCTATTCAGCATTGCAACTTTTTCTGATATCAGCGTTTTTAAGGACATGATATTGCCCAGATATCATGTCCTTATATAGTTATAGCTTCTTTAATCAGATAAGGTGCAACAGTAAAGCAATCATTTGGCTATTTCTGTCCATCAAAATAACATTATATTAAAAACAATATGAATTAATATAAAATATTTGACATGAATAACAAAGAAATAAGTTATTAATATGATAAAATACATCTAAAAACATAAAATATAAATATTAAAAATAACAAAGTTAAAGCAGAATCAAAGAGTAAATGTTAACAGACGTAGAGTGGGATTGTGGGAAGGGGATTGAAGTTCAGATGAATACATAACAAAATGCATGTATTGATAAGCATGCATTAATATGCATGCATTGATAAGCATGCATAATAAACATTGGACATCAGGCAAGACGAGAGCCCTGGGTGCCGGCTGGCCATGTCAATTTGAGAAAAACGCATGACAGGGGTGCTGGTGACACAAACAATGAAACAGATCCCATAAACCAATCAAATCTTCAACCAGTAGACCTGAAAATGGTTTGTCCCTATTCCTTTGATGCCATTGATTTTGTTATCAATTGAATCGAAAGTTGGACACTTTAACTGTTTCGGCGCCAATGTCGGTGCACGACAGCTATATTATATATATTTACCAGAGTGCCCATGTTGCTGTACAGCAACTTCAAATAGGTTCCTTATTATATTTAATGACAATCAAAGGGAGATAACATATGATAATTACCTGTTGATGGCAGTTTGCAATATTCAGTTTGCAATATTATTGAAAATAAATCAAATAAAAATTTCAAATTTAAATTTGAAAAAAAGAGAGATTCGCTTTTATGCTGTATTTGTTCTGTTCTTATTTTTTCCATCAGTTTTACCTGTTCAACAGGTCAATCAGTCAGAAAACTGCTCAATGATATAAAAACATTCTTCAATATATTCTGATAGATAACATAAACAAAAGACCTGCAAAGTTTCATTGAGATATCTGACATCTCAAATAATTTTCTTTTAACATACTGTTATAAATTGTAAAATCGCTAAAAATGTTTGGCACTCACAGAGAGTATTGTATTGGGCGAAATTTGGCACCGGAAGAGTAAACGAGCATATAAAAGCTCTGAAATAGAAGTTAAGATGGCAAAGATCCTTCTTCCATATCCAAAATGTTTAACTTAAATGGTAATTGAGGGTTATCTTTGCTTATATCACAGAAATGGTATTTTCATCCAAAAAATGCTTTCAATTCAATTACACAATATTTAAAATTATTAAACTCACTATCTTTTTTAATTCACCAGGAAATTTAATTTTCTTCACAATATTTAAGTTTTCATATATTGACTTTCTTTCAAATCATTTGCTAGTCACTAAAACTATCCTTGAATTGCCTTTAATTGATGCTGTGATCACTTTGTACTTACAATGCTGGTCTACTGCTGCACAGAGTCTATTTTTCTTATTTTGAATACAACAGTCACCTAAATATAATTCTCATTTTAGCTTGATTAACTTCATGAATATGCATGAACTCCTATACTATTTTACCAAGAACTGTGAGAGAAATGAATTTGATGTATTGCCAGTTATTACCAAAACTTGATAATGGAGAAATGGTTTAAATTGCTTAGAAGAGCTATCAAAATTGGGTCTACATTTCTTTTTGTTTGCATGCCACTTCAAACATGATCTGAATGTGTTACAGCGAGTAGCACGCTTAAGACAGCATTGGTACTTATTTCAAATATTGGGTACGACCTAGCCTACATTTAACTGTATCTTAAACTGACATTCTACAACAAGATCAGTTTGTTTGTTTGTTTGAATATCTAGCATCATCTTTACGCCATCGAGGGCTAACAGACAATCAGTCAACCTAACTACTCTTTCCCTGGATCCTGAAGGGCTGACCAGTATTCAAGCACACACATCTTTGCAAGTAATTTATAACTTTTTCGTTTGAATCAGCTATGAGAGATGTATAATAATGAGACACAATGCTGTATATCCGGATCACGGAGACTGTGGCTGTGCAGGGATTCAAACTCACAACCTCTGGATTGATGGTCAGAAACGCTTACAACTAGGTCAGAGATAATTTGATGAAGTTCTTTTTTAAACAACTACCATATCAAGTTGACTTGTGCAAATCTGTTTATTTTTTTTATTTTATATTATAGTTCAATTAAAAATACCCATACGAAGATGCTAGAATCAGATATATTTGAATGACAAAAATCCCTTTACATGTTCAATTCAGCACACAAGACACAATTAAGTTCTTTGATACACATCACTTACGTTTTCATTTAAATATCTATATACATATATATATCACAGATGATTGCATTATAACAGTTTTAAGAAGTTCCAAAGCTTTTAAGTTAATTTCTGAAATAAAATTTAAATCGTTAGCTGACTTAGTTATTTAATGACATTTAGATAACATTTTTTATACAAAATTAAACATTATTATAATTGTTACGCCACTCTCAGTTTACATATGACTTTAGGATTTAAATATCAAGTTCACCTTTGACATTTACTTTCTACTTTTTTGTTTGTAAATTATTATTCTTATTGATTGTTTTCATTTTATCATAATTCAAAAAGTGCATGTAGCCAAAAAATATTGAACGAATAAAATCTTAATTTTTGTGTGTTCTGCAATAAAATAATTACAATAATTTCAAAGCTATTACATTTTTTTCTTCTGATGCAGGAATAATTGTTCTTATACAATATTTTCTAACATTCTCACAAAAAAAACTTTCGTAAACATTTTTGACATATTACTTTTGTCATTATATCCATCATGTTTTATACCTGTAATGTTCAGTATGTATGGGGACCAGACCTCGTATGCATAAGGAGGGTATATATGGAGGGTATATAGGCGGGCTAGCCCTGGGGATATATGGGGACAGTTATTATGTAGGACTAACATGAACATCACAGGTAAAACAGTGTTGAATACATGAATTACATTTGTAAAAACCATTTGCAACAAATAATTTATGTCTAAAAATTAAAATATTATTTATATACAAGTCTAAAGCTTCTAAACATATTCTTGAATTAGAATATTGTAAAATTGTACCAGAATTGTAATGTACTACTTTACCATTAACTAATGTCTAAATAAATATGCACACAGGACATACCTGTGTAAGCGGCCACCTCTATTAAGCAGCCACTCATCTTAAGCTGCCACATTTGTTATTTTCAGTCTATGTATATTCTTTCAGAGTGAATTAACCTGCTTTAAACAATAACCTGTCTTAAAAGGCCACTTTTGCATCTTACCTTGACTGGCTGCTTCAGGCAGGTTTGACTGTAATATGTGCTGGTACAAAGTATATAACATTTCATAATGCGCTGTGTTTTTTTTTACAATCTAAAGTATTGTTATTAATTTTCATCATTTTTTCTCCACGTTAACGCCATTATTTTACATTTCTATTTAATTCACATATTATATAATATTTAATCTTTTTTTATACACTGCATGCACACATTTTCTTTTTCTTTTTTGTTACGATTCCTCTAATTAATTATTATATATTTATTCCTACTATTATTTGCTTATTCGTATTATTATTACTTAATTCCTATCATTATTTGTTTATTCCTATTATTATTTGCATATTCCAATCATTATAAATTTTGTTTATTCTTATTATTACATGTTTATTCCTATCATTATTTGTTTATTCCTATTATTATTTGCTTATTCCTATTATTATTACTTAATTCCTATCATTATTTGTTTATTCCTATTATTATTTGCATATTCCTATCATTATAAATTTTGTTTATTCCTATTATTACATGTTTATTCCTATCATTATTTGCTTATTCCTCTTATCATTACTTGTTTATTCCTATTATTATTTGCTTATTCCTTTTATCATTACTTGTTTATTCCTATTATTATTTGTTTATTCCTATTATTACTTGTTTATTCCTATTATTATTTGCTTATTCCTATTACAACTTGTTTATTCCTATTATTGCTTGTTTATTCCTTGTATCATTTGTTTATTCCTATTATTATTTGTTTATTCCTAATTACTTGTTTATTCCTATTGATACATGTTTATTTCTATTATTATTTGCTTATTCCTATTATTACTTGTTTATTCCTATTATTACATGTTTATTCCATGATTAAGTGTTTATTCCTATAATTATTTGTTTATTCCTATTATTACTTGTTTATTCCTATCATGATTTGCTTATACCTATTATTACTTGTTTATTCCTATTATTACATGTTTATTCCATGATTAAGTGTTTATTCCTATCATTATTTGTTTATTCCTATTATTACTTGTTTATTCCTATCATGATTTGCTTATACCTATTATTACTTATTTATTCCTATTATTACATGTTTATTCCATGATTAAGTGTTTATTCCTATAATTATTTGTTTATTCCTATTATTACTTGTTTATTCCTATCATGATTTGCTTATACCTATTATTACTTGTTTATTCCTATTATTACATGTTTATTCCATTATTATTTGTTTATTTCTTTTACAATTACCGGTAGTTTATTCCTTTTTTTTTAATATGTGTGTTAAATGTTCAGGTCACATAACTTGGAGGAAATGAAGATGATAATAATAATATTATTTTTTGCTTATTCATATCAATACCATTATTAATTTATTAATGTTAGCTCATCATCTTTTATTATTACCATTATATTATTGAGTATCTAATTGTGCTCAATATTTTTTATTATTTCCTTATTCAAATTTTGTTATTAGTTTTGTTATTTATTATAATCAGTTATTCATTAGTATTCATTTATTCACTTTATTCTGCCGATTGTATCTCATTCTTCATTATTTTTTTCTCTCTTTTCCTCATATCCATTTCAACACCATGTCTAGCTGGATAACTGATTGATTGATTGATTGAATATTAAGCATCATTTTCATGCCATTGAGGGCTAACAGATATTCTATATCTAGGTCAGTGTGTTTGTTTGTTGGAATATTTTAAGCATCATTTTTATGCCATAGATCCAGGGCCTACAAACAATCATTTCTTAACCACACTTTCCTGGGATCCTGTTTGTCAGACGCGCTATCAACTAGGACAGAGATAAATTGATGGAGTTTTGCTGAATAACTATCACAACAACAAATCTATTCATTTTTTGTTATTTTATTTATTCTAATTAAAAATACTTATACTAAAATGCTAGAACCAGTCACATATTTTAATGACAAAGGTCACTTAGATTATATTGTACATGTTTAATTCAGCATACAAGACACAGTCAAGTCCTTTGGAAAATAATCCATCACTTATGTTTTCATTTGAATAACTATAATATAAAATTGATAATCTTATTATAACAGTTTTAAGAAGTTCCAAAGCTTCGAAGTCATAAGGAGGCAGAAAGTTTTAACATCTAGTCATAAGTAAAATTAAGTGAATTGACATATACTGATTATTATGTAATAACCAAAACAGAGGTTAGGTAACCTAATAGGACTGACCTCAGCGACAGGTGATATCTGTTCATCTTTTTTATTTTAAGCATTCTGTATAACCTAACTTATATACAAATACCATAATATATTTCCTCGTATAAACACTCCTTTTTAATTAACCCCGCCCCACCCAATTTAGTTTTGGTCTGAAATGTTATATCAGTAAAAAGAAACCTAATTGTAATGTGTTTAAATTAATGAAATAAGTGATTGGAGTTTCTTGAAGTAACTATACCAGAACAAAATTGACTTGTATAAATCTGTTCGATTTTTTTTTTTTTTTTTTTGTATATTTTTAATTAAAAGCTCCCATACTAAGATTCCAGAATCAATTTACATATTCGAAAGACAAATCAAATTGGTTCTAAAACTTTCGTATCTGCAGAACTTAAGTATACAAGCCAAAACTGTGAGGCATTTGTTTGCTAGTAAAGCATTTGACATAATTTTATCTACAAAAAAACTTTTGTTTTAAATTGAAGAATTAAACATATTACATACATACTTTTATTATGTTTTCCTTCATGAGAAAAAACAATTTTTTGTAATTACTTTCAAAACTTAATATGACTCCAATATTATTTGCTTATTGCTATTATTATTTCCTATTATTATTTGCTTATTGCTATTATAATTGCTTATTCCTATTAATTTGTTTATTCCTAGTATAATTGTTTATTCCTATTATTATTTGCTTATTCCTATTATTATTTGTTTATTCCTATTATTATTTCCTATTATTTGCCTATTCTTATTATTATTTCCTATTATTATTGCTATTATTATTGCTTATTGTTTTTTTTCATTGCTTATTCCTATAGTAATTTGTTTATTCCTATAATTATTTCCTATTATTATTGCTTATTCCTATTATTATTGCTTATTCCTATTTTCATTTGCTTAATCATAATTACTATTGTTATTCATTTGTCATATTATTGAAATTTATTTATTCTCCTGATTTATTATTTTATTATTCAATTTTTATTATTCATATTAGATATTTATTATTTTCATTTATTTTTTTCATTGATTAGTATTGGTTAATTCAACTAATAAAATTTACTTTTTTTAAAACCAATATAATCTTGATGTCATTTGTCTTTTAGATGTATGAGTAACATGAATCCAGAAACTACTGTGAACTCCCTGATAAATGCCCCCTCCATACTAAAAGCTTCCTAATGTGTTTAATTTGTTTGTTTGAATATTTAGGATCTTTTTTTATGCCATCAAGGACTAACATATGGTCAGTTAACCTAACCACTATTCCTGGGATCCAGAAAAGTTAACCTGTACTCTAAAGCACACACATCTCTGCAAGAAACTGATAACTTCACCACTTGAAACAGCGGTGAGAGACAAATGACAATGGGATATGCCTGTTGTAAACTAATCATCGTGGAAAGTGTAGCTGGTGCGGATTCAAACTTTAAAAAAATCTAATAAAAAATACACCCCACTCCCACTTGTCATTTGAAAATTATGAGACCTTTTGGGGCAGTTAATAGGGATTTAATGGTGCTCAAATTTAGTTGTCTTTAAAACATGCAGGGCTTCACAGTTGTGTCATTCTGCAGGCCTCCAGTGACCACCCAGCACTACATGGAGAAAATTAGTTGACTGATTTCCAGAAATAGCAAAACGCTTCTTCAACACAAGTTGCAGCATTGAGACTTCCACCATTCCCCAAATTCACAACAGCGTTTCCATTACTTAACTGTAGTTCATTGCACTAAATCATCATTCCTGGAATTTGATACAGATTATATCACCAAGTCATGGACTACTTCCTGCACATTCAGAGGATGGAGATTCATGGCTTTAGAAGTTACAACATCACAGAGACTGGTTGGGCAGGAAAAGGAATGAGCATGAAGCTTCATTTTTAACCTGTATATATACTTTTATTTATTATTTTTCTATCATTATTACTTTTATTGTTGTACCGGTACTTAGTTTTTATTTTACTATTGATTGCTATAATTATTATATTTTATATCAATATCAATATAGAACATTGGACTGACACACAAGCACTACAAAGAGTAGCTTCAGTTGCCATGGTCCCCACAAATAGAGAAAGTGAAACAAGCAGTAAAATGAGAAGCTTGAACTACCATAGCTCCAACAAAAACAGTGTAGCTTGTATTATCATTGTAGTTCTCAAACTTTAGTTATATTTATATTATTTTATCAATGATTGTTGTAACATTATTATTATAACTTTTTTTATATTTGTTTTTCACATTTCAGAAGAACATTGGGTAAATAGAGAAATAGCAATAGGAAGAATAGCTCAAAATATCATAGTTCTCACACCACGATTACTGTAGTCCCATAAAAATGGAAGGAATGTGGAAACATAAAAGAACAGCTTGATTACAGTAGTCCCATAAAAATGGAAGGAATGTGGAAACATGAAAAAACAGCTTGACTACTGTAGTCTCACAAAAATTGGAGGAATGTGGAAACAAGAAAGAACAACTTGAATACTGTAGTCCCTCAAAAATGGAAGGAATGTGGAAACATGAAAAAACAGCTTAATTGCTGTAGTCCCACAATAATGGAAGGATGTGGAAACATGAAAGAACAGCTTGATTACTGTAGTTCTCACAAAAATGGTAGGAAAGTGGAAACATGAAAGAACAGCTTGATTACTGTAGTCCCACAAAAGTGGAATTAATGTTGAAACATGAAAAAACAGCTTGATTACTGTAGTCCCACAAAAATGGAAGGAATGTGGAAACATGTAGAGCAACTTGATTACTGTTGTCCCCACAAAAATGGAAGGAATGTGGAAACATGAAAAAACAGCTTGATAACTGTAGTCCCACAAAAATGGAAGGATGGTGGAAACATGTATAACAACTTGATTACTGTAGTCCCCACAAAAATGGAAGGAATGTGGAAATGAGAAAGAACAACATGATAACTGTAGTCCCATAAAAATGGAATGAATGTGGAAACATAAAAGAACAGCTTGATTACAGTAGTCCCATAAAAATGGAAGGAATGTGGAAACATGAAAGAACAGCTTGACAACTGTAGTCTCACAAAAATTGGAGGAATGTGGAAACAAGAAAGAACAACTTGATTACTGTAGTCCCACAAAAATGGAAGGAATGTGGAAATATGAAACAACTTGATCACGCGTTTTCCTGCATCAATCACAGAAGGCCTTTGAAAACAGTGCAGGAAGAGTTCAGATTGCTCATAACCAGCAATCTGAACACTTCCTGCACTGTTTTCCACTCTGTCAGTTAATATAAACATAATTCACCCAATAATTCAAAAGCCTTCTTTAATAAGGTTTCCAAAGGCGTCTACATTAGAGGTGTCAAAAGGCGTCTATATGAAGTAAAGGGTTAAAAGAGCTCATATCCAGTTAAAGCATTGTTTAAATATTCATATGTAAGTGAAGCCATTGCAGGTTTTCATTTTCCAAACAATATAGAGATATATTATACCTAAATCAGTTATCAGATTATTGGCAATTTTACAATGCTGTGCTGATAGCCAATGGTTTGGGCAGCTATGTCCACATGTTATGCATTTGTAGTTGTTGCTTTACTCCATAAATTATTTGAAAGGTAGATTGATCAAACAACTTGGCAATATAAAAATACTGAATTGATCAACAAGATTGTGTGACACTTGCAATACTGCATGTTAGTCTTAACCCTTTACTTCATATAGACGCCTTTGGACACCTAATATACAAGGCTTTTGAATTATTGGATGAATTATATTTATATTAACTGAGTGGAAAGCAGTGCAGGAAGCAATGTTTTCAAAGGCTTTCTGTGATTGGTGTGGGAAAACGCGTATCTATGGAGTAAAGGGTTAAAAAACTTGACAAGATTATTTTCTTTTCTTTGTTTTCACATTTTGACATCAATTTATTTTCTTTTTTAAAAAACTGAGAGTTAGTAGCTGGCCTGTCTTTTATCTATATGTTGACTAACTATATGTTAATTATAATTACACTGTTGTGTTGGCTATGTCTTTTGAATACTACATCTGCTGGACACATATTTTCATATTTTAGATATGACTGTATGGCCTGCATAATTCTATTTATTTTAAATTCATTCTATATATTGATTATGTTGATGAAAGAATGTTGTAACTGCACATGTCCTTTAATACTAAATTTCCTGTTGATAATATATTTTCCTATTTATGCTCTTTGTCCATCTGTCTGTGCATCTGTCTGTCTGTTTTGTTTGAATCCTTATTCAGAATTTTACTCCCTAATTCTGTAGGGAAATTAAGGACATTTGTTGGCAATTTGTGGTAGTGCAAAGAGAAAGAACCATAAATAGTGACAAAATATTTCCTGTTACTGACATGTGTTCTTTATTTATTTTTTTTTTTGCTTGTCCATAGCATTATTTTCCAGAATATGGAGGGGAATCAAACAATTGACTTGGGACATGGAAAGAGGGCAATGTGTGGAAGTGCTGTTTGAAAGAACCATAACTCTATCTTGAATAATTACAGAATAATCTCCCTTTTGTACTTTATTTTGGTTATTTTTGCTTGCCTAGAGCATTACATCTAATATTATTATCTTCAAAAATATAAAAGGAATTCTCTATGACATGTAACATGGATAGAGGGTAATTTTTGAAAGTTCACAGCAAAAGAGCCATAACTCTCTCTTGAATTATAATAGAATTATTTCCCTTTTTAAACTTTATTTTTGGTTATTTTTGCTTATGTCAAGCATTTCTTCAAGGGAACCCACCATGACTTGGAACATGGATAGAGGGGTAATGTGCAGAAGTACAGAGAGAAATTCATAACACTTTCTTGAATAATGACAAAATAATCTCCCATTTTGTACTTTATTTTCAGTTATATTTTGCTTGTCTTGGGTATATCTTCAAAAGCATGGAATCCAAATAGATGTAGAACATGGATAAAGGACAATATGTGCCATAACTCTGTCTTGAATAATGATAGAATATTTTGGTTATTTTTTATTGGCCAGTGTATAGTTCAACAGTATGGAAGGGTGGTTAACTACTAGTATTTAATCAAGCATTTGTTTTGGGATAAAAAAATGTTATTCCATCAGTCCTACTAATATCCTTGTTCTCAAAAGAATATGTAGCACTTAAAGCATTTGACATAAACTTATCTGCAAAACTGCTGTTTTAAACAGACCGATTAAACTCATAAAGTTCATATTCTCCCTCTTATTTCCAACAATGAGAAAAAGCTAACTTTTGTAATTGTTTTCCATGATATATAAATCCCCTGAACATTCTCCCATAATCCTTGGTGGAAGTGCCCTGACTCTCATGCATATTAGATAATAGCATTAGTACTTATACATAAATAAATGTTACCTTTCCAAGTGTCTATTATATGAAAAACCAATGACATGCTACATGTCATATAGAACAGTTTAAAGCAGGGTGGGGGTGAGGGTGGTGGTAGGGGTCACCATCATATGTGTGCTGACAGCCATAGTTTTTTCAGCTTCTTGCACATCTAATGCATTTTTGAATTTAGCTTTAAGTAGAAAAGTTGTTTCTATTAAACATTTAAAGTATATCAATGCTCTTGTCTGGTCAACAAACTATATTTTCTGACACTCACCATATTTTCACTCTTAGATAATAGTTCTACTATAAAAAAATTAGTTTACCATTTGTTATCAAACTGAAACTGATTTTATTGTATTAATATTCTATATGTGTTATGTTTATGCTAAAGTCATGGTTGTCTACCCTTTGTATGGTACTACATTGGACATTTAATTTGTTATTGACCGATACAGGTAAGACAGGTGTATATGTACTCAATTATGAAGTGTTTGCATTCAAAGCAGTAATTTCATGCTTAATACCTCTATCATGCAATATCATGAGCTTGCTCTGAATTATCAACTAACTTTGAACTGATTATAGTTAGTAAGCTTATGTGATTCTATTTGTTACAAAGTTGTATTATATATTCATTATATTTAAGCTGAATGTTGTCATGGCTACAGTGTCCTTTGAATGCTATGTTGTTCCCTGCTAGACATATACATTCTTACTTAAGATTATTAATGTCACAGTAGCCAATATAAAACTGTCTGTTTTAACAGTACAATGTATATATATATATATATATATATATATATATATGGTTGTTTTTTTTGTTTGTTATTTATTAACTCAATTTTACTGATTTTAATTCAGTAATGTTTTTTTCCATGTAAAATATGTAAATTCATGTAAAGTTCTTAATGTGCTTAACATATGGTTAATTACTGCATAAGCCCAATACCACATCATGTACACACTGAATTATAAACACTATACTACAATATAAACCTGCCCTATAAACATCATGTACACTGCATGACTGTTTATAGATCCCCATACCACTTCATGTACACGCTGAATTATAAACACTTTACTACAATATAAACCTGCCCTATAAACATTATGTACACTGCATGACTGTATATAGATCCCCATACCACTTCATGTACACAATGAATTATAAACACTATACTACAATATAAACCTGCCCTATAAACATTATGTACACTGCATGACTGTTTATAGATCCCCATACCACTTCATGTACACACTGAATTATAATCACTATACCGCTAAATAAACCTGCCCTATAAACATCATGTACACTGCATGACTGTATATAGATCCCCATATCACTTCATGTACACACTGAATTATAAACACTATACTACAATATAAACCTGCCCTATAAACATCATGTACACTGCATGACTGTATATAGATCCCCATACCACTTCATGTACACAATGAATTATAAACACTATACCACAATATAAACCTGCCCTATAAACATTATGTACACTGCATGACTGTTTATAGATCCCCATATCACTTCATGTTCACACTGAATTATAAACACTATACTACAATATAAACCTGCCCTATAAACATCATGTACACTGCATGACTGTATATAGATCCCCATACCACTTCATGTACACAATGAATTATAAACACTATACTACAATATAAACCTGCCCTATAAACATCATGTACACTGCATGACTGTTTATAGATCCCCATACCACTTCATGTACACAATGAATTATAAACACTATACTACAATATAAACCTGCCCTATAACATCATGTACACTGCATGACTGTTTATAGATCCCCATACCACTTCATGTACACACTGAATTATAAACACTATACTACAATATAATCCTGCCCTATAAACATCATGTACACTGCATGACTGTATATAGATCCCCATACCACTTCATGTACACAATGAATTATAAACACTATACTACAATATAAACCTGCCCTATAAACATCATGTACACTGCATGACTGTTTATAGATCCCCATACCACTTCATGTACACACTGAATTATAAACACTATACTACAATATAAACCTGCCCTATAAACATCATGTACACTGCATGACTGTATATAGATCCCCATATCACTTCATGTACACACTGAATTATAAACACTGTACTGCTATATAAGCATGCCATATAAACATCATGTACACTGCATGACTGTATATAGATCCCCATACCACTTCATGTACACGCTAAATTCTAAACACTATACTACAATATAAACCTGCCCTACAAACATTATGTACACTGCATGACTGTTTATAGATCCCCATATCACTTCATGTACACACTGAATTATAAACACTATACTGCATTATAAACCTGCCCTATAAACATCATGTACACTGCATGACTGTATATAGATCTCCATATCACATCATGTACACACTGAATTATAAACACTATACTGCATTATAAACCTGCCTTATAAACATCATGTACATTGCATGACTGTATAAAGATCCCCATATCACATCATGTACACACTGAATTATAAACACTGTACTGCTATATAAGCATGCCATATAAACATCATGTACACTGCATGACTGTATATAGATCTCCATATCACATCATGTACACACTGAATTATAAACACTATACTGCTATATAAACCTGTCCTATAAACACCATGTACACTTCATGACTGTATAAAGATCCCAATATCACATCTTGTACATAATGAATTATAAACACTATACTGCTATATAAACCTGTCCTATAAACATCATGTGCATTGCATGACTGTATAAAGATCCTAATATCACATCATGTACATACTGAATTATAAACACTATACTGCTTTATATAAACCTGCCCTACGAAACATCATGTACACTGCATGACTGTACATATCATGTACATATTGTATACAATTTTGTACTACCATATAAACCTCATGTACAAAACCCATGAAACATCTTTTACATACTCCATTATTGTACAAACCCCTTAAAACATCTTTTACATTACTCCATTATTGTACAAACCCCATAAAATATCTTTTACAAACACCATTACAGTACAAATACCATAAAACACCTTTTACAAACTCCAATACTGTATAAACCCTATAAAACATCTTTTACATACTCCACAATAATACAAACCCCATAAAACATCTTTTACATACTCCACAATAATACAAACCCCATGAAACTTACATCTTTTACATACTCCACAATTGTACAAACCCCATGAAACTTACATCTTTTACATACTCCACAATTGTACAAACCTCATGAAACATACATCTTTTACTTACTCCACAATTGTACAAACCTCATGAAACATACATCTTTTACTTACTCTACAATTGTACAAACCCCATAAAACAACTTTTACATTACTCCATTATTGTACAAACTTCATAAAATATCTTTTACAAACTCCATTATTGTACAAACCCCATGAAACGTACATATTTTACATACTCCATAATTGTACCAATCTCATAAAACACCATGAACACAATGTCATTTTGTAGTACTGCCACATAATCATGTAAGTGCAGCTAGTATTAGGTATAGACTTCTACTCATCATCATGTTTATTTTACAACTTCTATCATTTTTCCATAACTGTGGCGTAGCTACCTTTACATACACCTCAACTTACACATATTCCTGCCACTGCATGTTTTATCTCCTGGAAATGCCCCCAGAATGCAGGAAATGCACACTAAACATTTTTTTTCTGGTGGGGCATGCCCCCTGAGACACACCTAGAGCCAGATGGACTTACACATTATTTTAGAGTCAGCTATGCCACTGCAATGATCTATATCATGTCTACCGTTTGTACAACTCCAAGATTTTGTTTTACATAATTATAAAATGGTAAAACATGAAATTAATCAAGTACAAAATGTTCCTATCTTAACAATTATCAAAAGTTCAAAATCCATTAAAGGGACAAAGCCAAAAATAATAAACTGCAATATTGTAAAACAGACAATAACTGGCTATGGTACTAGTATATGTTTATTTAAATTTCATTAATATAAATAAATTCTCTTTCTTTTTGTCTTTATCAACACACTGAATTTGACACTAGCGAAGATCCAATCTGTTGTTGTCCTTGTGTTGTTGTTTTAAATTGGACATAGTTTGTAATGTGTACAGTGCATGTAAGTGGCAAAGCATCAAATAAACATATACTAGTAGAGCCAAATAAACTTTACCTTTTGTTGTTGCCATGGTTACAGATAGTAGGCTATCAGAAATAATTCATGTAACATGGAGCACAGTAATAATATATGTGGGTTATCAATGGCAATAAAATCACACAGTTACTAGGATTTTGTCCCCTCACAGCAGGAGTAAGACATTTTCCTGTGCTAGGCCTGCATGATGGCCCATGTTTAAAGGATTCTGTTACAGGAAATGACAATGAAGATACATTCAAATTATCATGCTAAAGCTGGATGTCCTGTACTGGGCAGTTAGGGGTAAATAAATGAAAATACTCCTGGCATACAAAGGGATCAATCATTCCAGGCTCACTCTTAATTCAATTATAGAGGGGAAACACCGAAAAGGATGAAGGTATTAAAACTGTAAAAAATATAAGAATGATAATATCTAACGCAGACCTTGAAATTATAAAAACAGCTGGAAAAAAAAGCAGAATGAGCCTGGAACATTTTTACCTTTCTTTCTGTTCAAAATTTTCAGTATAATGTCATCATTGACCTTTCTTTTCTTCCAGTGTTTTATACGTGTCTCATATTCTCAATTCCTGAAATATTAACATGAAATATTAATATCTTTATATGCCATCAAGGGTTAAGAAACAATCAGTTGATCTAACCATTCTTTCTTGGGATAAAGGACTGTTAACCAGTACACAAGCACACCATCTCCGTAGGTAAATGACAACTTTCTCACTTGAAACACTAGTCGGAGAGACAAATGACAATGATATGCAATGTCATATATTAATTTTCACATAGACTGTGGCAGGGCGCACAACCCATGGATTGATAGTCAGATGCCCAGCATATATGAGAAAAAAAACATCAAAATAGTCAATAACTGGATATTCTGCAGATTTGATTTTATAATTTATCTAAATAATGAATATAATTAAGTTCTATGATGTGATGTAATTTTAATAAAAGATTCACATTTTACTTCCAGCTGGAAAAATCAAAAGAATGAACAGGTGAAATTGTATCATTAAAAAGGAATGCTGGATACCGACTGAAAATAAATTCAATGTTTTAATTAATTTGCCTCTATTACATAAAGATAGAATGATAATCAGACTGAGCTCAGAACATTCCTACCTCAATCAGTTGTTTCAATTCCTGTCACCATTTGGATTGTCTCTTTCTTCATGTCATGATGTGTATATAATGTGAAGCTCCTGAAAAACAGTTAACGCAAAATATAACATGTCAGCATTAGGTTTTCCACAGGGCTGTAGCCAAAGTTTGATTTGTCCATGCTCGAGTTATCCTTGGAGGTTGGGGGTGGGTGTGTGCATGTTCCCCTGGAAAACTCTGAGCTCCTAGAATGCATGTCCTGTGTTTTCCTAATATCTGAGATATATTTTTAGCCTTTCAAATTGATAAAATCAACTGCTTTTTATGTAATTGCCCATGATATACACCATTATCTTGAATCATAATACATTTGTAGCCTTTTAGACCATGATATACTAGGACTGAAATGATATTTTGTTGCAAAAGCAATTCATATTTTTGGGATAACTATATGTTTTACAAAAACACTAGTTAAAAATTAGAACACCCACAAACTCTACAAGAGGCAAGTGCCTCCGTTTGCCTCATGTAGCTATGGCCCTGTTCTGTCTGGGAGATCTATCAACCGGTTATAACTGCAACATCCACTCATGAGGATTTTGTGCAGATTCAGCGGAGAAGTCGCCACCTGGCACTCACCTTCTATAATTGGTGATGGAAAATTACAGAAAACAAGTTGAATCATATTAACCAAGAATAAAAGTAATATATGAAACATATATACTGGGGTTCCTTTTTAAATAAACATATTATTATTATCATCATTTTTATTCTTATCATTATTATTATTACTTTTAAATATCATTATCTATACCAAGAAAAATAGCTCACCATAAATCCAATCTTAGAAGTTTGAATGTCCAACATATCTGTAATTAACCCCAGATAACAATGGAAGGATTTCTATCACCTGTTTACACACACCCGTGCATGCACATTAGTGAACACTTGTCAAAAGAGTAATGTCAAAAGGTGTGAGAATTGATCTTTCCCCATTTGGTACCTCACCCAATGGTGTCCAGATTTGGTTTGACCTTTGTGACTGTATAACCTTTGTAACTGTATACTAATCTGTCATAATTAAACAATATATATAAGAACTATTTAACAAAACACTTTTGGGCAATGCATGGGCAGACCCAGAATTCATTTTTTTTTATTTACAGCAAGAAGGAATCACATTCTTTCATAAAATAAAGTATTAAAAGAACAGTATTCTATATCAAGGACTTGTAAAGAAGGATAGGAAACTTGCATCATTCTCCTGACTAAATGTTGATGAAATAGAACATGAAGGATTAGTAATTTGCAAATTAATAATTCATATTCATAGACAATGATCTTAAATTAAAGATACTGCAGGTTGAAGGAAAATTTATCGTAATTTGTCATTATTTAAGCTGCAGTATACAAATTTGTTAAATAAAAGTACTTAAACAATTTTAAACACAAATTTCTGAGAATGGTATTGTTTTGATGAGAATTTCATTCTGCAATGTAAGAATGTTCTTTGTGTTCTTGAGATGAATGGAAAATAATTGAAAATGAGATCCTGTGTGAATACACAAGTGTTCACAAAATCTCATTCAGTTGCCTTTTCTTCTCTATATAATTCCTTGGTTATGTAATATCTCTTTTTTTATAAAACATAAGAGACTTTGGGGTCAAAGATATTACAAAATATGCAGTAACATAGCATTTTAGAGAGTTCTGGTAGCGGGTCCAAGAAGTGGGTCATGATCCTCTCTTTCTCTCTAAATCCCCCAGGGCATTGGTATTTTGTTAATTCATTTAACATCCAAGTATATATTGAAACACAAAATTTAAACATAGATCTATTTCATTATTTTTCTAGCATGAAAAATGCAAGACTCCCCTCCCTAGCCTTAAGTGGTAAAAAACTGTATTGCGCTCCCCTAAAATTATAATTAAGATGTCCCCAGGATGTCAAAACATATTGGCATATTGTCAATATGAAATTTGGTACATAACTTGCAGACAGCACCATTTTTGTATAGTAAACACATTCAGAAATTTTAGGTTTCCATCAACAAATTATATTAAAGGCAGTGTGTTAGAAAAAAATGCTATAAATGTCTAAAAAAATATATTCTAAAAAATAAAATGAATACACACTTAGGATCACATTATCAAATCTGTGAAAACATTCCAAAATTAATATTTAAACCTGAGTGGTTACGGTTCAATTGAAAAGAAATCCTCATTTTAAAAACAAATATCACAAACACTGTTACTTTTCCTTATGATTCATTCAACATAATAGAATTCCATGCAGAGAGAAATCGGTTTTAGTCTGAGCCGAGTGTGTAGGATATGTTAGGAGATCCCATTTCAATACATTTCTTTAGCATGTTTAAATAGATAGTTTTATGGCAATAACAGCTCAGTGAGCATTATATATATATATAATATATATAAAGGGAGATAATTAAATTCACAACAGCGGAATTCACGATTTTTGGGATCTTTTCAGATGCTCACATACAATGCATGATGTATATATATATATATGGAGATTCACAATTAACTATCTCCATATATATATATATATATATATATATATATATATATTTAGGCATGATATGTTTGGAGAAAAAATGTGTTTTTTTGCAAATACTAAAATTTTGAAAAAATCCTTTATATACTTCCTTTAGAAGGATAGGAGGCAGTTTTGATAAATGTGTATCCACATGATGCAAGAATGAAATTAGTTTGTTTGAATATTAAGAATAATTTTCATGCCATCGTCTGAAGGGCTTACAGATGATCGTTTGTTACCTAACCACTCTTTCCTGAGGTCCTGTTAGGTTAACCAGTACTCAAGCACACCCCTCTGTGCAAGTAACTGATTACTTTCTATTTTGAGTCAGTTGTGAGATGAATGACAATGAGAGGCAATGTCGTATATAGTTTGTTAATCATGGCGACTTCGGGATTTGAACAAACGACCAAAGGACTGATGGTCAGGCGAGCTACTGACTGAGCTAACTGGACTTGACTATTGAAATTAAGATGCAGATAAATCCTTTAATTATGTTTATATTTTTTATTAACACACCTATGGTCATATATGGCAAGAAATTCTTTGTTCTACACACTATAAGCTACTCAGTGAAAATAGGTAAGACTCTTCTTTAAAATCCTGGGATCTGCACTCAAGTGTGCTTTCTGCTTAACCATGATAAGTTCATGATGATCATCAAGCTACTGTGTATTTTGTTTTTCAATAAAGAAGTGAGTGTGTGTAAATGATTGAATTAATGAATGCATGAATAAATTGATAAATAAATGAATGAATGAATGAATGAATGAATGAATGAATGAATGAATGAATGAATGAATGAATGAATGAATGAATGAATGAATGAATGAATGAATGAATGAATAAATGAATGAATGAATGAATAAAAAATAAATGAATAAATGAAAATGAATAAAAACAATGAACATGAATGAATGAATGAATGAATGAATGAATGAATGAATGAATGAATGAATGAATGAATGAATGAATGAATGAATTTATTAATTAATTCATTCATTAATTAATAATAAATTAATGAATAAATAAATGAATGAATGTGAATGAAAGAAAAAACAAGAGTGATGTAAGCGGGTGCTGACGCAAGTCTTTTTTCTAAATCTATTACGTAGGTCAAAGTCAGTGAAGTAAACTTTTTAAACTTGATGGTGAATAGTATAAAAAATCAATACTGTTGCTTTAAAAAAATCACCAAAAAAAAAAAAGGATGTTGAAGAACAGCGTTGACTCGACTATTCTATCACAGAACAGTATAATATATTATAATGTACCATCAGAAAAACAGATATATCTGTATGAATGAAACCATCTTTCATATTAGCAAAATAGTAGATACATGTATGTGCAAGTAGGACTATTAGGGCAGAATATACACTGTGTCTATGTCTGGCTAAGGCTAGCTAACCGGTACTTTAGTTGGAATGTACTTGATTTGATTCTAAAATCTGGGTGTGAATGTGGGGGTGTATGTGCCATAGTTAATAAACAGGACTGTTTAGTTTAATACAATAAAAAAAAAGTTGGATCGATAGCAGTATTATCATCAGGGACTGTTACTGGTCAATGGCACTATTATCATCAGGGACAGATACTTGTCGATAGCGGTATTTTCATCGGGGACAGTAACTGGTCGATGGCGCTATTATCATCAGGGACAGTTACTGGTTGATGGCAGTTTTATCATCAGGAAAAGTACTGGTTGATGGCACTATTATCATCAGGGACAGTTACTGGTCGATAGCGGTATTATCATCATCAAGGACAGTTACTGGTCGATAGCGGTATTATCATCATCTAGGACAGTAACTGGTCGATGATGGTATTATCATCAGGGAAAGTAACTGGTCAATAGCGGTATTATCATCAGGGACAGTTACTTGTCTATAGCAATATTATCAGCAGGGACAGTCACTGGTCGGTGACAGTATTATCATCAGGGACAGTTACTGGTCAATAACGGTATCATCATCAGGAACAGTTACTGGTTGATAGTGGTATTATCAACAGGGACCGTTACTGGTTGATGGCTGTATTATCATCAGGGACCGTTACTGGTCAATAGCGGTATTATCATCAGGGACAGTTACTTGTCTATAGCAATATTATCAGCAGGGACAGTCACTGGTCGGTGACAGTATTATCATCAGGGACAGTTACTGGTCAATAACGGTATCATCATCAGGAACAGTTACTGGTTGATAGTGGTATTATCAACAGGGACCGTTACTGGTTGATGGCTGTATAATCATCAGGGACCGTTACTGGTCAATAGCTGTATTATCATTAGGGACAGTTACTGGTCGATGGTAGTATTATCACCAGGGACAGTTTCTGGTTGATAGCGGTATTATCATCAGGGACAGTTACTGGTCGATAGCGCTATTATCATCAGGAACAGTTATTGGTCGATAGTGGTATTATCATCAGGGACCGTTACTTGTCGATAGCAGTATTATCATCAGGGACAGTTACTTGTCAATAGCGGTATTATCATCAGGGACAGTAACTGGTCGATGATGGTATTATCATAAGAAACAGTTACTGATTGATAGCAGTATTATCATCAGGGACAGTTACTGGTCGATAACGGTATTATCATCGGGGACAGTTACTGGTAGATGGCGATATTATCACCAGGGACAGTTACTGGTCGATGACGGTATTATCACCAGGGAACGTTACTGGTCAATGGTGGTGTTATCACAAGGGACAGTTATTGGTCGATGGCGGTCTTATCATCAGAGTTACTGGTCAATAGATGTATTTTCATCAGGGACAGTTATTGATCGAAAGCGGTATTATCAGCATGGACAGTTACTGATCAATGGCAGTATTATCATCAGGGACAGTTACTGGTCGCTAGCGGTATTATTATCAGGGACAGATTGGTCAATGGCGGTATTATCATCAGGGACAGTTACCGGTCGATGGTATTATCATCAGGGACAGTTATTGGTTGATGATGCTTTTATCATCAGGGACAGTTACTGGTCGATGGCGCTATCATCATCAGGGACAGTTACTAGTTATATAATCATCAGGGACAGCTTCTGGTCAATAACGGTATTATTACTAGTGACAGTTACTGGTCGATGATGCTATTATCACCAGGGACAGTTACTGGTCGATAACGGTATTATCGCCAGCGACAGTTACTGGTCGATGGCGCTATTATCATCAGGGACAGTTACTGATCGATGGTGGTATTATCATCAGGGACAGTTACTGGACGATAGCAGTATTATCATCAGGGACAGTTACTGATCGATGGCGCAATTCACATCAGGGACAGTTACTAGTCGATGATGGTATTATCATAAGAAACAGTTACTGACTGACAGCAGTATTATCATCAGGGACCGTTACTGGTCGATAGCGGTATTATCATCAGGGACAGTTACTTGTCAATAGCGTAATTATCATCAAGGACAGTTACTGATTGATAGCAGTATTATCATCAGGGACCATTACTGGTCGATAGCGGTATTATCATCAGGGACAGTTACTGGTCGATGGCGATATTATCACCAGGGACAGTTACTGGTCGATGACAGTATTATCACCAGGGAACATTACTGGTCAATGGCGGTGTTATCACAAGGGACAGTTATTGGTCGATGGCGGTCTTATCATCAGAGTTACTGGTCAATAGAGGTATTTTAATCAGGGACAGTTACTGGTCGAAAGCGGTATTATCAGCATGGACAGTTACTGATCGATGGCGGTATTATCATCAGGGACAGTTATGGTCGATGGCGGTATTATCATCAGGGACAGATTGGTCAATGGCGGTATTATCATCAGGGACAGTTATTGGTTGATGACGCTTTTATCATCAGGGACAGTTACTGGTCGATGGCGCTATCATCATCAGGGACAGTTACTAGTTGTATAATCATCAGGGACAGCTACTGGTCAATAACGGTATTATCACTAGTGACAGTTACTGGTCGATGATGCTATTATCACCAGGGACAGTTACTGGTCGATGGCGCTATCATCTTCAGAATCAGTTACTGGTCACTGACGGTATTATCATCAAAGACAGTTACTTGTCGATAACGGTATTATCTCCAGCGACAGTTACTGGTCGATGGCGCTATTATCATCAGGGACAGTTACTGATCGATGGCGGTATTATCATCAGGGACAGTTACTGGTCGATGGCGGTATTATCATCAGGGACAGTTACTGATCGATGGCGCTATTATCATCAGGGACAGTTACTGATCGATGGCGCTATTATCATCAGGGACAGTTACTGGTAGATAACAGTATTATCACCAGAGACAGTTACTGGTTGATAGCAGTATTATCATTAGGGCTGTTTTGTTCAAAGCGCTGTTAGTTTAACGCTTTTGTATGACCAATATATTTGAAATTCAAAATTTTAGATATCAAGTACATTGGGTTATAGAAATAGAATGACATTTTGTTACAAATGCCACAAAATACAAATAGTTACCTTAAATGTAATACATCTCAAAATAGCATGATTCGAAAATTCATGCTAATATGGCGTTAAATTAACTGTACTTTGAACATCTAGGGATTGTTTTGCGTATGATAAACATGTGCGAGCACATTTAAAAATAAATCATTCGGGGATATGTTATTTACCTACAATGGACTTTAATTGATTTGTGCGTGATTCGACATTCTTTACACATGCTAGTCCCATTTAATCGCCGAAAGAGGGGTGAGACCGGCCCCATTACGTCTTATTTCCACCGGACAAAACCAAATGGAAAATTAGACCACATACATACGCCTTTTTCGAAGGCAAATACTGCGTAAACAATCGTTAATTCCTTAAAACATTGATTGATATTGATAAAATAATGAATGATAAATGCGTGTTATGCAAAAATACTGTCCTCTGTAGTTTGATAGACGGTGAATATGACCAAGACATTCGAATTTACCTTGTTTCGCTGTCATTTAGCTGCCAGTTTACGTAGTGGAGTTACCGAGCTACTGGGTGGAAATCGGAACTTCGGCTGAGTGAGCGATATGAGTTATAGAGGAATGAGAAAAGTTTTCTTCTGTCCGATATTTCGTCATGTTTTTAGTTTAAAATTCGTGATTATTTTAATGATTATTATTATGATTAAGTGTTTTATTACTGCTGAAGAATAAATAAAAAAATAAGATTTAAACTGAAAAAATTACAGAGAGGAATATATGGGTTATAGCAAGGACTTGTATATCTCTAGTTTAGTTCGAACTTATTTATTTTACTTCGATTGTGAAACAAGTTCTTACAACTTAGACAAATCACGCTCGAAGTCTTCCTGAGTAGAACCAGTACAAAGCATATGCGGAAAAAAGTGTCTTGCTCAAGGACACCACACATAGCCGTAGCGGAGGACCGAACTCATGTGGGTACGGGGCATGCTCCACAGGCGATTATTTGGTAATAAAAATACCAAATTATGCGATCTGACGAGTAACTTAGGATATGTTTTATTTGTTTATCTTTTATGAGCGGAAATCGGATTACTTGACAATATTTTTGCTATGGGAAAACCAAAATAAGAATAAAAAAAAAATAGACTCTGACGATGGGTTAAATTATATTAAGGTAAAAATGTAATATCGCAACTTGTCTTGCATGCACATACACGAATAAGTATAATAAAAAAATAGAAGTTAAAATTACAAGCGGAGCAAAAAAAACCTCGAAATCCATTTAGGACATACCGATTTTAAAATTCATTTTAATATTCACACTTAGGTCACAATAAAGTACTATTTATATTCATTTCCATAAAACGCCTCTTCCCATAACATTCTCTTATTCTGAATTAGGCCGGTCTTCCGCGGCCGAGTGGTCTTAGGCGCCGTCAAGTCTCAAGATTACGCTACCTCCCATCGCTAAGGTTCGAGTCCCACTCGTTCAAAAAAACGGTATGTAAATAAAAATGCCAGTTACTTGCGGAAGGACGGTGGTTTTACTCAGATTCATTATTCTGAGGTCTTTATCCGCAAATAAAACTTGATATACCGTACATAACGTGAAATGTGTTGTGAATAACGTTAAATTTCATTAAAAAATGTTTGTTTGTCGGCATTAAACACCAAACCATTGAATTAGGACCTTAAAATAAGCGAAACACCACAGAGCGTGAGAGATTTTGTGTCAGAACATACTGACTCGTAATTACGGGTGCCAGCTCACATCGTGTAAGACCGCGGATGTTACATATTGAAAACAAGAATCATAACTCGTGAAAATTGAACTTAATTATTTACCGTAAGAGTATTCTCCCTTCCAAATCGGTTTTGCTTGGCTATATAACACTCGAGCTACCATTTATTTTACAATTAAAAAGTGAACGAAATGTAGGCAATAATATAAAGTTGAGTATTTGCCAACGACATACTATTATATGATAAGAAGTTATAGTATATTAACAGAAGTGAACAAAATTCAATATAATAAATGCACTTTAAAAACGATAGGCACATTTTACATTAAGCCAAATTATGTCATGTCGATTTTATCAGCCGTCTTTTCCTTTTAAAGACATATTATTTCGTTTGATCAGAATCATTGTTAAAAAAAATATGAGTCTGAGAGGATTTGATAACGACAACAGAAAACATAGATAACATTTTGATTGTCAACGGGCCGAACAACAATCTTATGTATTTTTCTTCTCGGAGTGATTTCCGTAAGACTTTTCTGAATGTCATTATTTCTTAAAAGAAATCAACAGTAAAATATAGAATAAGTACATAATATTTATTTTTAAACAGTATAAGTCAGATAACATTTGGCAACATTTTCATGTTCATTTGATGATACACATGTAAATTGTCATGCATAGCTTATATGTGTAACCCCACCATTGATTTTTGTTTTTTATTCTATAGTAAATAATAAAAATCTGAACGCTTGTCAATCATAGAGAGAGACCCAAACAAAAGAAGTGAAACTTACATTTTACTGTTTGCCAACCTCTGCACTACCAAGATATGATGGGAAGTAAGGGTCATGTGTCATATAAGAGATTTTTTCTGCTCAGTGTGTATACCGTTGACAAAGTGAAAGAAGACTTCCGAAATCATGTATTCATATCCTAATTTCCAAGCATCAATTTGTTTTTCTTAATCCGCAAACGAAACATGACGATGCTTTCAAAATGTTAAAAATACACCAATAATGACATTCAAGTAAGAAATAATGAGCATTACAATAAGGAAAATGCATTTTAAAGAAAAAGAAACAAGGATTATTTATAACCGCCATTATGCGACTACCCTACGGAAGCGCTTTCTTTTTCCAATGGTGGTACTAGGCCTTTAATGATATATCGATCACTAAAAAAGAAAATAGATAAATAACTTATTTCACCAAAAATCAAAAACAAATATGAAGAACATGGCGCAACCAAGAAAACAACAGCAAAAAAAAACATTTTGTTTACCTGCTAACAAGGATTATTGAAAGTCAAACAGTATACAACTTACCTCTGACGCTCCCTAGCACCAGTACACATATGAATGAACTCAGATGTGATTCAACGATGTCAGAAAGTGCCAATATTTCCGACTGTTTTTTTAACAAACTTTGAGTATAAGATTTCATTTGATTATTATTGCACTGGACTGTTATTGTATAAAATGTTAAATGTTATTAGCTTGTTGAGTGTCGGGCTTTTAAAATGGAATGTTATAAACGTAGCCACATTGATGTTCAGAGTTAATATTTGATACATATGTGCTTTTGTTCTTCTGAGATGATAAGCTTTATAGATCACATGGTTCGGTCTACATTTGCAGTACAACGACGAGAGACAATCATTTTGTGACAACCAACTGATGCTGTATGTGGTGCTCCCATTCTATCCTCTGTTGTTTTCAAATCTGGAACTAGTGTTATTTGGGAGGGTACAGTTAACGATGAGGATAAAACAGTCGATTCCGGTAAGAACAAATCCAAAATTACCACACACACACACACACACACACACACACACACAAACACGTGCTCACACACGGAATACTCTGACTTTGAGAACGTGTTTGGGTTGCAATTTGTGCTAATTGTTTTACTTACAAGTAATCAGCCAATCTCTGTATATACGCAGGCTTTCCGTTATATGTGCTTTGCTGATCAGTAGCTGGTCATAATATCAGACACAATAACGATGTTATCTCGTCCTTTGGTACTCAAGTAATGTAACTGATCAATATTGAAGGTAATTAATCAAGTAATGTAACTCTTCAATATTGAAGGTAATTAAGATAAGGACTAGTTCTTTAGTGAAATACGGAAATACAAAGATTCAAGATTTCTTTATTTGTAACTTAAACATAATGTACTCATTACATACATATATTATACACACATCCAATATGTTTATTTATCACGTGACATATTTTATGAAACAATTCGTACATATTTTTAAGTATGTGTAACACATAAAGTATCATCTGTATATTTGGAGTTATTATTTCAAAAATAAGTTGGACTTTATTATTTATAAATGAATTTCGTAAACAATTTACTTTAAATAAATATCTAAAATGCCATAAATCAGCCATGATAGTTAATATATATGTACACATATATTCACACACACAAGGCCTCCCAAACAATAATTTGTTAAAATATTTCTAAAATCTACACACCTGACATACGTTGATTAAATGCTGTGTATATGTATTTTCCCAATTTCAAAAGTTCTGTAATTTGCTTAGATTTAATCAATTCAATAAATTTGTAAACGCTTGACCTATTGTAATAATATGGTTTTATAAACAATTTGCGAGTATCTCTGTACAACAAACAGATTAAAGACAAGTAACTTCTGTCTGTCAATCGATGCTCACATATGAAGTTGGCTTAATGTGTACCAAAGGTCCTCCGTTTCCCTCTCGTCACTAAAAACGTTATTTACTCGTGATGGGGTTAACAATACATATTGATTTACTTGCCACATATGTCTTGCATAAAATTTATATGAAATATACTGATGAAATATCAGGCTACTAAATAGTATCTAAAATGGATTAACACTTGTTTTGTTATTAACCATTTTTCTTCTTTATTTCAGATAATAGTTTTGGAAGTTATACCAGCAATTGGTATCGGCCTGATGCTGTTAGAGGTGTTGCCACTTTTCAACTCGCTTCTTTGTATAGTGGTTACCATGACGATCAGTGTTATACCGCTGGTGTTCTGTCTCTTTGAGAGACTATCCCAAGTGAAGAAAAGACGGTGCAACAGGAATACATTGATGCTAATAGTGTGTTTGTTTATCCAATTAAATATAATGTCGTCGCTATTTCTATTTGACAAAAAATCTTTTACGTGTTACAGTTGGATATCTTGTTTGTTAGTTTCTGTTGGATTCTGGGAAAATTTTGCACACGAAAATGTTACATTTGCGGGATTGAATATTGACTTGAAAAAAAAATGAGACAACGTTTGTGCAGCAGACGAGAAAAAACTAAAACATGTGTTGATTTTCGCAAAAATATCTGTTATAATATTATGTAGGATATGTTTTGTTAAAACGCTCAAAGGGACAGAATACACTCTTAATAGTCTTAAAAGTGAAAGTCAAGGACTATCTCTGGAATGGACCAATACATCGCAATCAATACATACACAAAGTTATGCACCAACTGGACGTTTAACTAAGACTAATGGATGTCAAACTAATACGGATTATGATAAAAAAATCTGATATAAGCCAATCTATAACCCGGTCTGTGCTAAACGACACACAGAAGAACCCAAATACGAATGGCGGTTACACGAGTGTTTTTTATGATGTGAATGCAAGTATACCACAATCGCTTTATACCAAAAGTGATGCAAAAATTGAATCTTTAAACAATGCGAGTGACGCTTACGTGAATACGAATAATGACACGAATATATATTACACTAACGACAGGTATACTGTAAGGAATTATACATATACGTATCACATGTTAATAAACTATCTGAATATAAACAACACGCCTTTAGGTCACGTGAGGAAGGATTATATGTCTGTTGGAAATGGAACTGTTTGCATTTCTGCTGGTGGCAATGCATCCACGAAAGAGGGATTACACCATACACGGATATTTTCAGTTAAGATATTAGAGAAAGAAATCGTCGTATTATACGAACGCTGTAAAGAACTCTATATGGTCATTCTTGTAGTTATTTGCTCATTTGCTTTAACACGTGCTTCTACAATGGCATGCGCAATGAACATGCAGAAAATTGCGTTTTCCTTGCCAGTTATACTTGTTTCACCATTAGCAGGAATTATGGTTGTTTTGAAATGCAGTTGGCTATTCTTTTATATTTGGAATACTGTCAGATGAGTTGCAATGTCCTACCATGGCTTCAGAATCGTTCGACATCTTACTTTACTCTGGTACTCCAGTTTGGATATGTCTGGTGCTGTTGACTTGTTATATCTGTGAACCAGCCTATCAGCGTAATACCAGCATTTGTCAGTAAGCTATTTACATGATTGGTATAAAACTAATATATATATATATATATATATCATCGTAATCGTTTGGCATCTTAGCATTATCATCATTGATATTTCCATTTTCATCCCCTGAAGAAGGAATAATACATATTCTGAAAGCGCTCGTTTTTTTTAAATAATTTTAAAGAATTCAGTATTGTTTGGGTGTAGTAATTAATTTATAATAATTTATTTATTATTTCTCCCATTTATATATACTCAAACTTGGTCAATTTGGACCCATATATATATATATATACATTCATATTATTTCGCCCCAGTATTGGGTCAAAAGTTAAATTACTAGGTCCAACCCAACAGTTCGTGATCACAATATGTTCATTTTACAGCTAAATATTGGGTCTTCCCCCTGCACTACTAAATATTTTTTAACTGTTGGGTCTAGACCCAACAATCGACTTTCGGTACCAACAGTACGGTCTCACATTTATAAAAGACCCAACTGTCCACCAAGTTTATATATGTATATGTTTATACGGAGATAAGTATTTGTGGATAACCAAGACATAAATATACAGACCAGACTACGGCGAGTGCGCCTAGCTACAATGCAAACCATAGATACAATATCAAAACCTCTGCCAAACCAAATAAATTTGCTATCGTGTCTAAAAGAAAACACGTTAACAGAAGGACGGACAGACAATTTAACATGACATAAGCTCTGCTGGCCTTTGGCACCCAGGTTAGACTAAAATAGATTTTCCGCTTAAAAGTGCAACATATTTTGTGATGTATTAAATGCGTTACGTGACTTTATTTTGATTTCAAATTGATTGGTTATACACAGGGGTGGATCCAGAATTTTAGTTTGGAGTGGGGCACAACACAAAATATTAACGGGCTTACATGTTTTCAGTAGAAATAAATGCATTTTAATAACATAGGAGTTTAGGGGAAGTGGGGGGCATACATCGGATTTTTTAAAAAGTAGATCCGCCATTGATACAAGTTTACTATTAGTAACAATTGTTTCATCACAGAAAGAGTTTGAATGATGCCAAGTAGTAGTCAAGTGCTTTCTATTTTTAGAATGGAAATTTTGTTTCAAGTTTACCACTCCAATTTAAATATCAATTTTGTCACGTTTTGGCGGATTTGCCATACTAAACCATTCGGATTTGATTCATTAATGATAATGAAATGCTTTTTATCCATCTTAATAATCATTTTATTTTTTAAGACATTTCTAGCGTGTTTTTCCTGATAAAGGCCTTTGACAGGTTTGTTGTATAATACTCCATTCATTTTAGACAGAACAGGCTTATTGCAAGGGTAGCGAAAAATGATGCGCTAAATATGAAATGTTTTGCTGTGTACTAATTTTGTCCTACATTTTTAACTTCAGGACATGCATATCTTACAGGTGAACATGCATATCTTTGGAATATCAAACTTTAGGACATGACCATATATCTAACAAGTGGACATGCATGTCTCACTTTAGAATGTCTAACTTTAGTACATCTAAATGTAGTGTATCAAAATTGTGGTATATCTGACTTTAATGTATCCAGTCTCAGTTATCTATGTAACGTTGATGTTAGTAACTTGTGGTATGTCAATTATTGTTCTTTCTATATTCAATAGTTATATCCAACTGAAGTGTATTAAAATTTTTGGTACATCTAACTTTCGTGTATATTAAGCTTAAAGGCAACTTTGGTATATCAAAACATTATTTCAATAAAACATTATCGTTACACTTTGGTATAACGAGCCTTGCCGTATTTTGTGTTAATATAAGTTCCAGACTGCACGCTATCACAGCAGCAGCATTTGACAACACATGTGATGATTCCGATACAGAACAGCAACATGCTTATACCCAGCATCACAATGATCCAGTGTGGCACCACATTCTGTATCTTGGCACATCCAATCTCATCCGAGTGGTCTGGGCAATCATGCTGACCATCACACACAGCCTGCATTTCCAGGCAAGGTCCGTGCTTACACTGGAACTGTCCAAGACAACTGGCTTCTGAAAAAAAATGATAGTATCCAGGGAATAAATTTGTTAAAAGTTTCAAGTATTCAGGACTTAAGCTATCTCACCTTTTATTATTCAAATTAAAAATCAATTTAATATCAAAATCGCAACATCAATTTACAGAAACATTTATATGACCACTTTAATAGAAGAAATCTGAAGAAAACAGGGTTTGCTCAAAACTTTATGGTTACAAAAACGAGTTTTGGTTTTCTAAGTTTGTAATTGTTAGAAAGAATGTTAAGTGGAATTGACCATGATTGCAATATGTCCCTTTAAAGGCAGTATATCAGATATTTCAAAATTTTAGAATCTTGTCATAAGGATATTAATTAAAACATGACAAACTAATTTGTTAAGAAGCGATTTCTTAATGACCTACACATCCAGGTAAGACTAAAATAACATTCCGACTTAAAATTACAATGACTTAAACTTGAATCTGATTTCAATCCTGATGGTTGTTACAAATGGTTTAACTTGGTTCATCTGCGTAAAGAGTCCAGATGATGATATGAAGGTCATCAAGCAGTGCATACATAATGTCATTATTTAGAATTGGAATTCCTTTTCAATAATGTTACCTTTCCGATTAAGGTTAAAATATCATTGTCATGTTTGGCATATATAAATTGTTAATCACATGTATTAAGTTAAACATGCTAACTAGATGTTTTATGTTCATTTTATCTGTTAGACATTTATGACGAAAGTTCTGGACACACTGCCTTTAACATTAAACATATACAAAATTTTCAGATATCTATATATCTACATCATTCACTATTTATCTGGCTTCCAACATTGAAGCAGGGTCTAAAAATGGTACAGTCACACCTGTCTTAAGCAACCAGTCAAAGGGAGAAGCGAATGTGGCCATTTAAGACAGGCTGTGTCTATTGCAGGTTAATTTGCTCTGGAAGCATATAAATGGAAAA
This sequence comes from Panopea generosa, assembly GCA_029582155.1. NCBI lineage: Eukaryota > Metazoa > Mollusca > Bivalvia > Adapedonta > Hiatellidae > Panopea > Panopea generosa. The sequence continues at coordinate 52,475,748 of CM055900.1, read as the reverse complement.
TAACAAATATGTTTGCTTAGGACACGTGGCTGTATGATAGAGGTGACTACTCATAGAGGTTTGAGTGTATTATAATATAATATTGAATGGAATTAGTTGATTGTTCTGTTTTGTGCGTGGCAGCATTTGTCAAAATCTCTTACAGGTACCACATTATAGTTATATAACCATAAGTTCCCATAAGTAAAAAGTCTGGCCTGATATATATTAAAATTGAAGTGAATATGTATTTCTCCTTCATGGGAATCTTCTTGTAAATATAATTTTTAATTTTGTAAAATTTACAACATTGCTTTGTAAAAACAAATTTTATTTACAAGTTGTATACGTTTACATTGGAAAATGGCATGGCTTATCAAGTTCTGTTGTAAGGGTTCTGCAGAAGGAAAGCATGACTTATCAAGTTCTGTTGTAAGGGTTCTGCAGAAGGAAAGCATGACTTATCAAGTTCTGTTGTAAGGGTTCTGCAGAAGGAAAGCATGACTTATCAAGTTCTGTTGTAAGGGTTCTGCAGAAGGAAAGCATGACTTATCAAGTTCTGTTGTAAGGGTTCTACAGAAGGAAAGCATGACTTATCAAGTTCTATTTTGAGGGTTCTGCAGAAGGAAAACATGGCTTATCAAGTTCTGTTGTTAGGGTTCTGCAGAAGGAAAGCATGGCTTATCAAGTTCTGTTGTAAGGGTTCTGCAGAAGGAAAGCATGGCTTATCAGGTTTTGTTGTTAGGGTTCTGCAGAAGGAAAGTATGGCTTATCAAGTTCTGTTGTTAGGGTTCTGCAGAAGAAAAGCATTGCTTATCAAGTTCTGTTGTAAGGGTTCTGCAGAAGGAAAGCATGGCTTATCAAGTTCTGTTTTGAGGGTTCTGCAGAAGGAAAGCATGGCTTATCAAGTTCTGTTTTGAGGGTTCTGCAGAAGGAAAGCATGGCTTATCAAGTTCTGTTTTGAGGGTTCTGCAGAAGGAAAGCATGGCTTATCAAGTTCTGGTTTGAGGGTTCTGCAGAAGGAAAGCATTGCTTATCAAGTTCTGTTTTGAGGGTTCTGCATTACTGGGTGTTTCAAGATTATTAACATCTCACAGCTGGGGTTGTCGGATCAAAAACTTCATATGAGAAATTTGCAAATTATTTGTGGCAGGATGGTGAATCTACTCAGATTCATTTTGAAATATTCTTTCACCAATAAAACTGGGTACCACATAGGTTTAACCTATACTGTGTCAATAATGATGTTATATTCCTGTTAAAAATGTTACATTTCTACAACATCAGCTTGACCTACATATTGACCTATAATAAAGAAGTATATTTCATACCTTCCTGCAATGTGGAAACTATGATGTTAATTGTACCAACTTGTACTGGATGGCCACGGTGACAGGAAGTCTCCAGCTGTACAATCAAACTGTTACTGGTGGATTGGTACGTCGTAGATGGCAGAACACTTCCACACAAACCGTCTTTGTCTGTGATATAATATATTTACATAACAAGATATAAAGACTATAACTTGTGGATTGTTATGTCGTAGATGGCAGAACACTTCCACACAAACCATCTGTGTCCTTGATATATTATATTTACATAACAAGATATAAAGACTATTACTGGTGGATCGGTATGTCGTAGATGGCAGAACACTTCCACACAAACCATCTGTGTCTGTGATATATGATATTTACATAACACGATATAAATACTATTACTGGTGGATTGGTATGTTGTAGATGGCAGAACACTTTCACACAAACCATCTGTGTATGTGATATAGGATATTTACATAACAAGATATAAATACTATTACTGGTGGATTGGTACGTCATAGATGGCAGAACACTTCCACACAAACCGTCTGTGTATGTGATATATGATATTTACGTAACAAGATATAAAGACTATTACTGGTGGATTGGCACGTCGTAGATGGCCGAACACTTCCACACAAACCATCTGTGTCTGTGATAAAGGATATTTACATAACAAGATATAAAGACTATAACTTGTGGATTGGCACGTCGTAGATGGCAGAACACTTCCACACAAACCATCTGTGTCTGTGATAAAGGGTATTTATATAACAAGATATAAAGACTATTACTGGTGGATCGGTATGTCATAGATGGCAGAACACTTCCACACAAACCATCTGTGTTCTTTGATAAAGGATATTTACATAACAAGATATAAATACTATTACTGGTGGATTGGTACGTCATAAATGGCAGAACACTTCCACACAAACCATCTGTGAATGTGATATATGATATTTACATAACAAGATATTAAGACTATTACTGGTGGATTGGCATGTCGTAGATGGCAGAACACTTTCACACAAACCATCTGTGTATGTGATATAGGATATTTACATAACAAGATATAAAGTCAATGAACAATGGCAGAGCCCTCTAAATAAAGAAATTCAACCCACGGTTGCAAATCAACGTGACTTTATGCTATGGGGTTGTGCAAAAAAAGAATGAAAAGTGTAATATATTTAGAATTCTGCTCTTTAAATATGTGCTTAATGCCAACAATCCAACAGATATATGGAGACATTGACATTTTAAGGTAGTGGGACCGTAATGGGCTATATTTCAAATCTTTTAAAGCTTTTTATTTTTATTAACTATATAATATTACTGACTAATTTCCAAATTTTTAGAAACTTTTACCGTCTAAAAAAAAAGTTATCCGCATTTACTTTACCATATCCCATTTCCAAAAGGCCGCAAAAAAATTACAAAGTTCAAAATAGGTAAAATTGCTACAATTTTATTGATTTTCAATATTTTTTACATTTTTCAGTATCAGCGTATTCTAAAAGAATATGTTTTAAGAAAAAATTTGAGCATGCAACATTAAATTGAAAAAAATAATCTAAAATGAACTCATTTGTATTCTAGCGGACAGGAGAAATCCATATTTTTGATAGTTTTGAAAAAAGTTGTTCTAAAATAAAAGTGTAGAGAATCCATTCTACTATTGGGGCGTCAATACTACATGACTAACTTATATATATATATATATACTATTCCACATATGATATCAAAAGATTAGGAAGTTTTACCATCCGTTTTTTTCTCAATAATTGTTTTAATATGATAGGGTCAAAATTTCATAATCAGCTCTTCTATAGAAATAAATGTTTATCTTAAAAGTAATGTTAATGTTTCCAAGTTTTTATACAAAAACTATAATGACAAATATTATTGAAATAAAGATGTTCCCACATTATAAAGAAATAGCATAAAAGCAATAATATGTACTTTTTATGTGAAAATAGAACATGGAATCAGAACCCCACCCACCCCCACCCCCACCCTATTACACGGATTCATTCTCGTGCTTAAACACTTAAATTATTTATCTTGTGAATAGTGTCAATTTCAAAATAAACATAGTATGACATAAACTATTAAATATTAATACTATGTACACACACACTTCAAGTCATAAAGAGTCATTGTTTGAAATATGTAGCCATCTTTGATATAACCTCATCTAATACTTTTTTGCTTTGGTGACCCTTGATACACCATCACCATTATTGGCAGGAAATATGCCTCTCAGTCCATCCTCGCCAGAGTGCTTATAAACTGTTTTCATTTGGAGCAAAACTGTAGGATAGCTCTTTCGGTGTCAATTATTTGAGGAGTTGCCCTAGTGACTACGAATCGGCATTTTGTGCACTGTAGCTGATATCACACAGCCATTTTACAAGGTCTTCCTTTTTATGTGAATGACTTGGAAACAGTTTCCTTAACACTGTCAGGGAATAATTAATCCTGATACACACTTGAAAATTGCTCTGTATTGTTGGTACGTCATATACCACAGGATAATAAAATCATCTTCCATTGTAAGCGACTAATACGACTTTAGAACTCTTTTCCAGACATTTACAAAGTTTGTTTGAATGTAGACTGGTTTCACACTATTGCCATTGACTCTCATGGTTCCAGAAATTATAGCAGGCAATGATAAGAATTTGTTTAAATAATACACTTCCAAATATAAAAAAAAATCAAAGGGAAAACCTGTATTACTTAAAGGGAATGTATCGAGATTTTCCAAGTTTTAAAATTAATTAAAAACATTTTTTCCAGTACCGGTATAATTTTTATCATGTCTCTATATACTCACTGATTCCATATTGCCAAAAGGAAATCTATTCAAACATATCTAAATACATTGAAAAGGACTTCCCTAAATTAGGCTACTCTTCTATAGGTCACACTAAAATAGAATTCCTGCTTAAAGTTGTAACATAGTTTGTGACGTATTAAATGAATCACTTGATTTTAGTTTGATTTCATTTTATCGGTTATAAAGGTTTAAAAATATATTGTTTTAAAATTATTCATTTTTAGAAAGAGTTCAAATGATGATGTGAAGGTAGTCAAGAAGTATTTAAATGCCGTCTATTTTTAGAATGGGGATTTCATTTCAGGTGAACTAATCCAATTTAAATATCAATTTTGTTACGTTTTGGTTTTAGCTGAATTGACATACCAAACCATTTGGATTTTATTTGTTTATGATAATCAGAATGTTCTTTAAAGATTCATTTTAAAGGCATTTATAGTATTTTTTCCTGATATACTCCCTTCAAAGCCCTCTCAAGGTTGTTGAAGTCATGACATTTGGGTCAAATTTGGTCCCACCACAGACATTTTTTTTTGTTTTTTTTTTTAAGTTTAAAAAAAATCTCATTTGTGTTCTGACAAAAAAAACAACATAAGCCTTACCTAAAGTAAATAAGAGGGCTGCCAATGTTTTATTAACAATTTGTTAACTCTTTACCTAATATGATTTTTTATTTTTGTATATTATATATTATATTATATAGCCTGATTAAATATGTATGAAAGAATAGCTTTTTGAATTACTTGAATATTCCACTTGTTGTCCATGTATCCGGAGAAGAAAACAAAATTGTGAAATGGCTCTTAGGGGATGTGCAATATATCACTGTTTATTTACCTGATAATAAAAAGTTGTCCTCTCCATTATATATGTCCAGTCTTGTTGGAGAACAAGTTCCATTTGATACCTGGGTAATACCTATACTTTGTACTGTAGCCAGTAACACGAGACCATACTCGGCATGGAGAGTAACTGGACAGGTCAGACAAGATGGTACGCGCTTCGTTCTGTCATCCACTGCCACAACAGACACGGCAGCTGTAGACAATGGCACGTGAAATGTCTCGTTACAGTATGCGCTCAGTACCACTGACGTATGAAAAGATAATAATACATACTGGCATGATACTATATGTTATTGTTTTAATTTTTTTAAGAGCTCATTCATAATACATGGGATAAAGAGTTGTGAAATTTTAATGTATCTTGATGAATTCAATTCCTGTACCAGATGTTTGTACAAATGACAACCAAAGTGTCAAATTCAGCCCTGCCAAATGAACCACATTTATTCACAGAACTTAGCGCTCTTGAATTTTGCATATTTACTGGGTTAATGTTCTTTACCAAATTACCGTTACTTTAACAAACTGATAACTTTTTCAAAATTTATAAATTTTTTTCAGTTAATGTTGGGCAACCTTACAAACATGAGATGTTGATGCTCAACCCCACAGGGGTTAGTGACAATATATATTCTATATCCCTATATATATAGTATAATACACCAAACAGGGGCTAGTATCCCTATATAGTATATGGTACAATAAATACGTTTCAGGGATATAGAATATATATTGTCATTAGCCCCTGTACTTAACCCACTTATTCTAAAGTCATCTGTTTGCCAATACAGAGATAACAGGGTTTAGGGGTTTGCTCTCCTGTTAATTTTATTACTTCCTGCGCCGGGTACTATCCTAACATTTATTAGTATGAGGTTTAACACCATTTACAACACATTTCAGGTTATACGTGACATATCCGCTTTTACTGATGGAGGAAGACCTCAGAATGAATCTGAGCAGAATAAATGTCCTTCCACAAGTAATTGGTAAATTTTCTCACTAAGTTTATGAACTGAGCATAACTCGAACCTCGAACCTATGACTTTAGTGGTGAGGGGTAAGTGAGCTTGAGACGGCGTATTAGACCACTCCGCTATGAAATACTTTTCTAGTTCTATTAATATTTTTTTAAATGGTTTAAAAAATAATTAAAAAATGAAATTAGCAAAACCATACATCAATTTAAAACAAGATTATACCCAAATCAAAATCGCAAGCTCAAGTTGCAAGCATGTGACAATCTTGCAACAAGCTAATAATGTAAGCTTGCCACAAGCTAGTAACTGGAAGCTTGCTGCAAGCTTAAGAGCTTGCCACAAGCTTGCAAAAATCAAACTAAACAGCTAGCGCAAGCTATTATGCAAGCTATTCTGCAAACTTGCGTAAGCTATTCTGCAAGCTTGCAACAAGCATGCACAAATTAAATAGCAAACTTAAATATAAGCTTGCACTAGCTAAAAGGCAAGCTGGCATCATGCTTAGCTCTGACAATCGCTTAAATGATAAAAGATCATAAAAATGTAACTAATCTAATTATGAATAAATAAAGAACATAACATAATCAGTTTCAACTTTAATAGAGAACATCACATCACCAAAATTTCAACAAACTAAAAAAAAAAAGTTTATAATATGAACAAAGACTTCTGTCTGAAGATTCCATTGTATGCCGCGGAATGAATGAATGAATGAATGAATGGTGTTTTTACGGCACGTCTACACATAAATAGGTCATTTTGTGCATGCAAAAGTTTGTCTTGTACATGTATTAAAATTATGTTATCACAATGTTGGAAGATAAATATCTAAAAATGCATTTTTCTTTGTTTACTAAGTTTAAGATCCATCATATTCATCTTCACAGTCAAGATGACAAACACAAATGAAAAGTCTTGACAAAAGACAAATTGATAACAATGTCTGTCATGATATGAATATTTTGTTTATTTATACAGGTCCTTCTAGCAATCTTAAACTACAGAATCTTTCAGGAAGGTGCATTTTAATCTCCAGTGATATTTTTTGTATGGTGAACTGCATTGTTCTCCCCACATAACTGACTTGCTCGATAATGGCATCTTTCATATCACTGTCCTTGGTCGCACCTTTATGGACCAGCATGGACCTGTCTTTGTAGATAATTCAGATAATCTGAAAAGAAAAAAGATAAAAATAAGTCCTTGATCTAGTCAAAAAGAAAAAGGGCAGGTTTTGATTTCTGTAATTCAATTTTAGTTGAAATTGTAAAAGACAAAATTATAATAGGAATTGTTTGTGCTACCTAGTAAGACTGCTAGTTATGAATTTTAAATTTGAAACAAGAAATGTATCCATGGTATTCAAATGCCCCTGACTTGCTTTGACTTTTAGTATACATGCAACTTTCAGTCAGTTTTATATCCTTGGCATTGTATTATCGAAAAAGAAGTTCAAAACTGTCCAAATTTGGAATGTCTTGAAGGAAACTACTTTTTGACTAGAAAGCATTTTTCTGACAGTGGCTTCGAGCATCAACAAATTTATCTCTAAGCCAATCAGATTTTCTTTTCATGTTAGAAACATATTTCATCAGAATATATCTTAAAGAAACTTAAGTTATTAAGTGAAAACCATTTCAGAACATTAAAACGGACAGACTGACAAACAAACTGACAATACAAATGGATGAACTAACCGACAGGGTATTTACTAAATGCAGAATTACTCATTCTTTGACAATTGGGGGCATATACACAATCATCATTCAATTGAAAATTAATGGAACGGCAATGTGGTATATCATTCATCACAGAAACTATGGTCGGGGAGAGATTCTAACAAATCCTGGATTAATAGTCAGACATGGTGCCGATGGAGATAACTGGGTCAGGCTCAAATGTATATTAGATTTGCTGCTTGACTGTCGTTTTTACATTTGATCAAGTTTAATTTTTACCATTAATTTTGTTGATTACATGGCATGGGTTCTCCGTTACCGAGTGGTCAAAGGGGCCGTCTTAAGAAAAGTTACCTCTCACCGCTGAGATCAAAGGTTAGAGTCCTGCTGTAAGGCGTAAAACCCTATTAAAATTGAATATAACAGTTAGACTGTGTTTGTATGTGATTTAAAAACAACTTAAACAAAATGTTTTGGCAGAGTATTTATATGTATGTACCCAAATGATGATATACATTTAAAAAAATACCTTCCATGACTTCTGTCTTTGCTGAATCCAGTAGATGTTAAATATCATCTTGGAATCCTTCTGTTGTAACACTTGACCACTGACATTACCCGTTCTAGTGTTGTGAACAGTCACTGTTCGGTACCATGCAGCTTGTTGCTATCTTCAGTAGTTAAATGTTTACACTTTAATTTCCCACTCGGATACCTTTAAGCAACTTTCCTTTCTGAAAGAAAATCATTCTCAAACATTAAATGTTATGTCTAACAAGAAGTCTTAATAAATGTTAAAGCCCAATGATATAATATATTTTTTGTCGTGCATGTATATTCATCAATGTACTGTTCCCTATTTGTACGTATTTCATATTACATGCTGATCATTGTACTGGTATACACCAGTGACCTATATTGTTAAACCACTGTATACGCTGACCAATTAGCTTATATTTTATCAATCAAAATTCATCAAATCCATCAATCCAAACCACTTACAGTAAAACTTCGATGGCTCGCACTCAACGGGACTGGCAAAATAGTTCGAGTTAAGGGTTGTTCGAGCCAAGTATTGTTCATCATATCATACATGTACATGTATATTCATTGGAATAAGAGTTTGGGACCAGATAAGTGTTCGAGCTATATATGATGTTCGAGCCATCCGTGTTCGAGCCAACGAAGTTCTACTGTATTTATAATTACAATTCTGAGGTAAAAGGCAAACAAAGCACCCACGTTTGACCTGTATCATTACTAGAATTAACAGCATCATTGCTGAAACTTGTGTATGCATGCCCAGACTCCCAACCATGATCATAAACATGAACTATGTAAATCAAAGTTCTCAATATAAGGCTAAACAGTTAGTCCTCTAACAACCATTGATTCTAAATATAAAGCATAGATATCATCAATAATGAAAAATTAAACAAATGTACCACAAAATTTTAACTATTTATTTTTTAACTTACCACCAATTTTCTCACTGCCTCTGGCTCAGATAAAAATTCAATTGTTTCCATATTTTCCATTGATTCTCCAAGAAGTTCCAACTGTTGATTTTTTTCCTTATAACATTCAGCCTGTTATCTTTGACACAACACACACAAACAAGCATGTTTTTTCCAGTTAACTTATAAACACATTTGATCAAGTACACTACGAATGTCTGTAAGATTTGAAACTGACATTTGTAAGATTTCTGGGATAGCATCTGCGGTAATTAAGAGGTTACTGATAGGAACATCAGTTATATATTGCCTGCAAAGCATGGGTCATTAATGTGGATATTCCTTACAGTGCCTGTACTGAAAAGGATTTTCTTATCTGTGGTGGTCAGCGGCCTCATGGTTGGTTTGGTTGTATCAATACACTCATGTATTTCAGAGCATACCCAGTGGCCAACAACGTTGTGGCAAAAATAATTTGAATTCAGTTGTTACTCTTAATGTAGTTATGGAGTTTATAGTGTTGAGACCGTAATTTATTACATGAATGGAATTAGGGATAAGTCTAAGTCGGTGAAACAGTACTTTCTCCGCACTAGCTGTTAACTTGCAAAGTACTTACATTGTTATTTGGCTAAGCTCAATAGAGTTGTAGTTTTTACATATAGATACAGTGATTTACAACTACATGTACATATATGTATATTAGTATGAGTTTATAAATAAGCAGTCTCTTGAAACTATAAATTAAACAATTCTTAGATACTTTGAGATTTTGATAATACTGACACAATTAAATGTGGCAGTAATGGGTTTTTTCTCTTAATTGCATGGGCAAGCTAAGACTGGTTATTTCTCTTTGACTATATACTCTATTAATTTGTCCAGGTAAAGATGGCCTTTGTTGACCTTTCCTTTCGCCAAAATGCAGGGATTCCATTGGATTAGGCACTTGGGTTTTTCCTTAGAATGCTGTCTTACACTACGGACAATGGCTTTACATGTTGGAAGGGATAGTGGTATTTTAAGGAATGAATGACTATTAAATATATCTCAGAGTGAATGCGGGTGAACGGTTATTGGAGCATTTAAGTCAACAACTTGTTAAGCTAGTGTTTTTTTATCTGTATGTATATTGTTTAATATGTTTAATGTATATGTTTAATATGTATGTAAGTAAGTTGTCACTTCACACTAATATTAAAGTAACTTCTCTTTATTGTTTTTGAAAAGTATTTGAAATTATGATTACCACTGTACCATCAGAATGATTATAAGTATTTGCTAATATTTGTTAATGTGTATAATTTCAGAATGTATTCTGTAACATCAAAACATCATGATTCCGTAATAACATAAATTTGTCCCATATATTTGCTCACACCATACACAAATTAAAGAGGATTCAACCTACTACTACTAGTTTTACTTCCTTTGAACCATGGAACTTTTATGTAAAATCTAGGCAGTAATATTTGGTGCTCAACGTGGTTGTGTGTGTGAGCTTGGGGAGATTCGGACCGGCAACCTGAGAAGACGAGTATTGGTACTTTTATGTGGTGAGTTTCGGACCAGCGACCTAGAGAAGACGAGTATTGGTACTTTTAAAGGGATTGTATTGGCAAGTAACACAAACACGCTGTTAATTCAGACTTGTTCTGTATGCAGTGTGCACAAAATAATGCTTATGTATTGACGTATAACCTTTATTTACTTGAAAGTTATCAAATAAACAGTAATTGAATATTTGCCAAAACTTTAATACGTCCCGTAATAAAGTATTGCGCAATGTTTACATTGAACTCCGTTAACTTCCCGAACAAAGCCTCGAAAACGAGATCGGGAACGAGTCTTCACGATGTTATCCGATGATTGATCGGAAACCCGAAAGCGGTTCGTTGAAAATGGCAAGGGTAAACAAAAACAAAAACGTGGCCTCAGAAACCCGGTGTTTGTAATAAAGAGGTTATGCAATTAGACACTTTAGACGCGTATATCTCTAAGTTATAAGTGTATTTTCATGCTGGGTGTGTGTATTTAGGACAGGGAATTGACGGTAAAATGCCAATATAATCCCTTTAAGTGATACTTCCGAATTTTATATGGATTCTACTTTAAATTTTATTTACATTCTACAAGGAAAATGGATTTTGATAATTTTAACGATTTTGTTGCACTATGCCAACTAGTGTAACTTTCTGGACGAATACAGTGACTTCAAATGGATTTGGAACCACGCGATCGACTAAATGAACGAAAAGTACGATAAAAAATCTCAGCAGTTTCTGTACAGGATGCTTCTATTAATAATTACATTCTTTTCCGTTGGTGATTATCGAGTTACTCCAATTTCGGTTTTGGACTACGTTAACACCATTATACAACTTTCTGGATCAGGACGTTGCGCAGTATATAGATTACCACTTGAAGATAACAGCCACAGCTGTATATTTTTCAAAAAGGGGACAATAAAATTGAACGTTTGAAGATATCTAGTGATTTTATTTGACAGTTTTAGTTTAAGGTTTGTGTAAGTGGCTCATAGGACATATTGTTTAATAAAGTTACAATACAGTGTTTATATCAGCTTATAGGGTGAGTGATGTAGATTTATTCACATAGAAATTGCAGTTCATTAGTTTATTACAGATTTATTTATATTTAATACCATGTCTGTGTCGAGTTATTTTCCAGTGATATGTGATATAAGACTAACTGCAGATTTGTATGTCCATTTTTGAGAGTTTAGAACCCTTAATAACATAACACCTTTCGTTATTTTCTTTTTCTTTTGTTATTTGAAAATAATACAGCTTAGAAACCTTTTGTTTGATAGCACATGATATCAAGAATGGTTCACAGATAATTATAATGTGTTCTTCTCCAGTTAATTGTCTGACTGCACAGGTGGTCTGTTGCAATTTGAGTCCATTAACCGGTGCCTAATCTAATCCCATTTTGTGTATTACTTATCATTGTTGTTACAGTGTCGCTGCTTCATTTCACAGTTCATAAAATAATCATTAACATGTCCAAACTATAACATATTGACATATTGTATTTGTGGCCATTCTACAATACTTCCTGCTATACTACGCAACACAATTTCTTATCTATCACTGAAGCCCGCCCGGGGGGTGGGGGTCCCTGTTCCCTGGATCTCTTAAAGTAATGTCTATTATTCCCTGGATCTCCAAAAGTATTTGCTAAAGTTCCCCAAAATTATTTTGTCAATGTTTTCCAGATCTCTAAAAGTATTTCCACTGTTCCCTAGATCTCCAAAAGTTTTAAACATAGTTCCCTGAAAGTACCAAATAGTGTTCTCTTAAGTAAAACATCTACTATAGTTTTCTCTATTATTATTTACACATCATCATAATAAGAAAAATCCTTGCACTGCTACTTTCCCTCGCTTTTCTGCATGCAGATCAGGCTCACCCTCCATATCTCTTGTCTCTGTATGCCAAACGTCTTGACAAGGGCTGTTTGAATATGTATATAATTCTCGTCATCAAGTTCACTGAAGTCGTGTTTGACTTCAGTAGCGAGGACACATCTTCAGGTAAAATGCGCAAATTTGACCCCGGGAGCCCGACTTCTACAACCTTTTCAGAAGACCCCCATAGTTACAATGCTTCATGTCAAGTATCTAAGGTCTATGGCTTGAATTTTCATAGAAAAGTGTTTTTTTAAGTTTCCTTAAACATGTGCTTGTAAGCCATGTGGCATCGGACATTTGTGGTTCAATTAGCCTGGTTCAAGAACTTGTCCGAGCTTTTGTGGTATTATATTTTGGTTAAGATGAGGGGATGCTATCGCGTCTACAAGAAAAAGGCTAACGGACGGACGACGGACACCTGACCACGACATAAGCCCTACTTGCGTTTGGCAAATAGAGCCAAAGAAGAGATCGTGGAAAGAACAAAAGAGACAAAATCTTTGTTTGAATGGCTGAACGGTTAATTTGCAAAAGGCAATACATAAAACATAAATAATTGACTATATTGTGTAAACAAGAACTAATAAATAAAAAAAGATAGAAGCCGAGTGGGATTGAAAACCAGTCCTTACGCTCCGAAATCGACAATGATAATCACTGCACTAGTATGCCTGTAAGCATCAAAACTGTAAATATATCTTTGTTCTGAATTACCATCCAAAATTTATTTCGGTAACATACGATTATGGAATGAAGTTGGACAGAGTCCCAGACTAACACATTGCCAGAAACGTCCAAATCTGTCAAAAGTGTTTCAAGCAATCAACATCTCATTTTAAAAGTAAATTATGATCAAGTATAGAAATTATACATAAAATCAGTGACTAAATTACAGAGACTAGCAGGCTAATAGTAATATAATGAACACGGCCCTTTTAGTATTTCTTTAATAACTCTTCGAATCTTGTCTGAATTAAATAATTTTGCTACCAACGTAAAACTGCTAAAAATGATGACTAATTCCAATTATCAGTTAAGTAATATTTTTCTTCTGAATTTAAATTATTACAGATTTAAAACGAAATATGCTGAAATTTTCACAAACATTTTTTTAATAAAAAACGGTACAGTAGTCTTGATTTAACAAATACGTTTAAACAACACACAATAAAAATAGAAATATTATGTAGAAAGATAAAGAAGTAAGATTTCCATCGGTGGCTAAAGTTTTATATCGATATTTAAAGTCGTTCTTCTTATTTCTTACTTTAAAAAATGGGCTAAAAAGAGAAAATGATCACAAAAAATAACATTTAGCGTACAAATTTTTCATTTCTTTAAATTTAAAAAAATGAATCTCCCAAATTTACAATCAAGCCCTTTCCTTGATACCATAATCACAAAAATATATTGTTTGAGTTGTGTTTCCATGATTTATAAAACGCCGCGTGGTCTAGTGGTAGAGCATCAAACCCATGCTCGGAGGCTCGCGGGTTCGGTCCTCCGCCACGACTATGTGTGGTGTCCTTGAGCAAGACATTTTTTCCACATATGCTTAGTACTGGTTATACCCAGGAATACTTCGGGGTGATTTTTGTAAGTTGCAAGAACTTGTTTCACAATCAAAACAAAATAAATAAGTTTAAACTAAACTAGAAAAAGCTAAATGTGCCACCTGACGTTTAGACAAGTGCCTCCAGTTGCCAATCTCTGTTTATATGTCTCTTATAAAATTGGTAAAATTATGTACTTTTTTTTCATTAAGGACAATATCCCTAGCTCTCTAAAATTAGGCCTTTGATCCCTGGATCTCTGAAAGTATTGCCCAATGTTCCCCAGATCTCTAAAAATAAATGATCATGTTCTCCAGATCTCTAAAACCCCTGGGAGGGTCTCATCACTCTCACACACGAGGTCGAATAAAGTTGTGTATAACTATTTCGTATTACAATAACTACACATGAAAATATTCCACCAATTCTGGTGGGGGGGGGGGGGGGGGGGGGGGGGTAAGCGATGGTGTGAGGTTAACCCTTATTGCTCCGTTTGTATCTGGCTGGAGATTTTATTTATTTTTGTTGTATATCTATCATTGTGATTTTGTAGAAATTGGGGTCTTACACATTTTGTATTGCGAACTTGTTTATTTTGCACAGTTAATCAACTTATAAAGTTCTTGTTTTTTATGATTGATCATATTTGACTTAGTGACATCACAGAACACCTGACAGTCACATGACAGATTGTATATTTAAGGTAAAGGCTAGTTATATGGTATTAGTAACAAAACAAATGTTTCATGAGTTTGAATTCCCATCCAACCACAATATTGGTGATGATTGATATATGACATTACGTCTTATTGTCACGTCTCTCACCGCTGATCTAAGTGGGAACGTTATCCGTTACTTGCTTAGATGGGTGTGTCACTAGATGGCATAGCAATGACTCTAAATATTCAAACAAATGGCGCCTCTCGGGACATTGAGTTCTTTGATCTAATACTAACAGCATAGGCTAGTGGGTACATGTACAATTTGATTTGATTTTCTGATAAAGTGTTTTTATGCTAATAAATCACTGGGTATTGATAAACTTAGATAATAAAATCTATAGTTGAAGTGGTACAGGATAATATATTTATCACAAAAAAAAAACACCAGCATTAAACATAATTGAATAAAAAAATTAAACTGCTGAATAAATTATCCCTGTTTATACTTCTATTTTTTTTTTCTTATTTCTTATTTCAGTATCAGAAAATTACTACTGAATTGAGATCAGGTAATTTAACGGAACTTTAGTGTTGTATGAATATTAATTGCAATAGTGAATTGTTAGTTTGATGAAGTGCAAGTTAAGCGCAGTTGTCTTTTCTTCAGTGAAGTGATACGGGAAATACGATACTGAATTAACTTGAATTAAAATACACAGTGCCATACTGTATTATATTTGATAAAGTTATAAAGAGAGCTCAACAGGGAACTTATTAAGAATTATAGTTAGTATAAAAGTGATGTAAGTGGGCTTTGTGAAGAACTACGGTAATTTTAATTTGAAGTAATTTAGTATGGGAGTGAACCTAGTTTAATAGTAAAGTGAGTTAAATCAATAATTGAAAATTCATTAAAGTGTGTTTAATGATGTGAGCATTTTTAGTTAATGCTTAAGTTAATTAAGTGAAATGACGTTTAGAGGAGTTGAAGAAATTAGTGAAATTTTGAAATTAATTTAATTTTTTTTGAAGAAATCGCATTCATTTGGTGTCTGATTGCGTCAGTGCAGAAATGTGTACAGTTAGGAGAGCTCAGGTACAATTATTTTAAATGAAATTAACTATTGTTTAAAGTAAAGGTTAATTTGATGGAAATTGATAACTGAATAAGAATACAAATTAAAAATACATTGACAACTTAGTGACATTATAGTTTAGAGAATATTAAATTGAATTACAGTAAGACAGTATTATGTTAAAAGTAGAGTAATCATGGCGTCCACTGAAGATAGTGCAAATATCTCTGAGGATTATAGGAAATTACTTGAGGCATTCAATTCCTTGAAAATGAAACCACCAAAGATTGAGAAACCTGAGGACTTAATGTCGTTCATGAAGCATATGGGAGATGACTTTAACCGAGACATAGCAGCACATGATGATAGCACAAGACCAAAAATAGTCAGTATGCATTACCCAAAACTTTCAATATTTTATGGGGATGAAAATAAGGGTGAAATAAGTTGGTCAACATTTAGATGTGAACTTGAGTCTTTGTTAGAGGAGAAAGTGTTTAGTCAGGAATAAGTGTTGCATAAATTAAGAAGAGCAATAAAAGGAAATGCTAGTGATGTGGTGAGGAGATTAGGAACAGCAGTGACTATAGTAGAGGTAATGCGAACATTAGAAGGAACATTTGGAAATGTCGAAACGCAAGAAAGCATATCAAATATGTTTTATTATCTATAACAAATTATGTATCTAGATTGGAAGAAATATTTATGCAAGCCATAAAGTTAGGAAGAATGAGTAGGAAAGATAAAGCTAAATTGAAAAGTGTGTTATATCGAGGGCTTAGAACTGAAATAAAACAACAAGCAGGATACAAGTTTGATATTTCAGACTATGACAGATTCAAGATTGAACTGAGGAAGATAGAATCTAACTTGACAGTAACTGAGATTGAAACAAAGAAATGTCATGCTGCAGTGAATCTAGAAATGAGCAATACAGAGGAGTTATTTAAGAAGATGAATAGGACAGAAGAATTGTTATTAAAATTGAATAAATGACTAGATAACATAGAAAAAGCAAAGCAAGAGAAAGCAGATAATCAGCCACAATAAAGTAATGGAAATTATAGAGGATACAGAGGATAACCCAGAGGTAGAGGAAACACCTACATATTTAATAGTGGAAGAGGTAGAAGGGAGTATAGGCCGCAAAGACCAGCTGGAACGTACCTGTTCCATTGCAACGAGAAAGGCCACATAGCGAGAAATTTCCCAAAAGAATAAGTGCCTCTGTTGCCCGGGTCAAACAAGGACACTAATCAAAGGAAAGACGACCCTAAATTAGTTGGTCACACAAATGAAGTAACTATAATTATTGGTGATGCAGAAACAACAGCGCTTTTAGATAATGGCAGCTCCGTCATTGCAATTTCAGAATCGTTCTGGAAACAGTATTTATCAAAGAAAACTCAGATTAAACCATTACAAAATTTCATCAAAGTAGAATGCGCTGATGGGAACAGTCTTCCATACCTTGGTTATATTGAAATTGAACTTAAGGTCAAGTATGGACTACTTAAGACTTCTCCTCAACAATGTTTATTTTTTATTACGCCAGACACAAATTCTTCTTCTAAAACACCAGTTATAATTGGCATCAACATACTTGTCGAGTTATTTAAAGAATGCAAAGAAAACTTTGGGCAGCAGTTTATACAGAAAGCAGATTTACATACTCCATGGCTTTAAACATTCATTGCATCACATTTAGAGAAAAAAATTAAAGATAAATAAGAACAGGATTGCTATAGTTAGATGTGCAGAACCAAGTAAAATAATTCTAGGATCAAATGAATCGAAAGATATTTTAGGAACAACTGACAGAGAATTAGATTATGGTCACACAACTGCCATCATAAATGAAACTGAAATAACATCATTACCTTATTTCATAAACATCACACCAGGAATAATTAATTATGAAAATAAGAAGAACAGACAACTTTTTGTGAACATATTAAACTTGACAACAAATAGTGAAGTGATATCACCCAGATCTATCATTTGTGAACTTCAACCAGTAATGATGAACTAATGAATAATGTGGAAAGTGATAGTACTGACACAGAAGTGATGAAGGAAATAAACATAGATTCAAACAAAAAACTTTCCAAAGATCAAATTACACAAATAAGAGACGTACTTCAGAAGTCGCCATGTGCTTCCAATGTAGTATTAGTTAGAAAAAAGGTAAACTTCGAATATGTGTTGATTACAGAAATCAAAACAATAGATCAGTCAAGGGCATGCCCTCTCGCGAATTGAAGAAGTTTTTGATGTTTTGAACGGCTCAAAATACATTTCGACCATTGGTATGAAATCTGGATATTAACAAGATGAAGAGTCCCACAAAGAACGTACAGCATTCACCACAGGACCTTTAGGCTTCTTCGAGTACAACAAATTGCCACTAAGGCTTTCCATCAGTCCAGCAAGCTATCAACATCTCATGGAAGAGTGTCTTGGAGATAGCAACATCAATATATGTATAGTATATCTCGATGACTTGATTATCTTTTCAACCACTTTCGAACATTATCTTGAAAGATTAGATTTAGTTCTAAACAGACTTCGGGAATGCCAAATGAAATTAGCACCAGAGCAATATTTTTATACAGAAATGCCGTAAGCGATAGAGTAGAAACGGATCCTGCAAAGATCGAAAAGATTAGTAACTGGCCTACACCAAGTCATTCGGATGAGCTTAGATCATTTGTAACCTTTGCCGGATACTACAGGAGATTCATGAAAGACTTTTCCAAAATCACCAAGCCATTAACAGATTTACTACCGGGAACATCAACAAAGAAACGTGCAAAGAAAGTGCAGAAAGAATGGATTTGGACATAAACAGAACGGGGAATGTTTGAAAATTTGAATAAGACTTTGACAACACCACCAATACTGGCATATCTTGATTTTACAAAATAATTTGAACTACACACAGCTGCATCAATGGAACGACTAGGAGCAACGGAATCGTCTGACATACATATGGTCACAACTGGCACTGACAGAGATAAGAATGCGTCAGCGAGACGATAGGACGATTGAAAGATGGAGAAGAGCAGTGATTGACCAATATTTGCCAGACAAGAATCAGTGTAGAACAAAGGAGGACTTTTATATGAGTTTAAAGATGGTGAGAGGCATTTTATACAGAGATGTAAAAGGAGAAAACACGACTGACCAGCTTGTAATGCCCGAGTGCTATACGAACGCCGTACTGAAAGGATTGCACAGTGATATCGGACATCCTGGACGTGACAGAACATTATCACTGTTACGAGAGATATATTTCTGTCAAGGGATGGCAGCTGATGTTGACAACTGGGTTTCTAAGTGTAACAACATGTGCTCACACCATACACAAATTAAAAATTATTCAACCTACTACTACTGGTTTTACTTCCTTTGAACCATGGAACTATTATGTAAAACCTAGGCCTAATAACACAAAAACAGGAAGTTTAAGCAACCAGTATGTAGTTGAGGTGTTAAGGTTTTGAATTTGCATATATATTGATGACAAAAATGTTGCGGTATCACAAAGAATTAGTATAATTATATACTGTTGAAAGTGATTGAATTTTATATGTGCACAAAATATTATTATATAATTCAAAGAAACAATTAAATATTGTGCAGTCATATTTACTATTATTAAAATCGAAAATTACTAAAAGATATTATAAAAAATATCATTTGATGCATTGCTTATTATGTATGTGTTTATTATGCTGAAACCATATTAATTTGTGGCAAATAAAGGTAAAATGTAGGAAGATGACATAACTCTGTAAATGTTTCATTACCTCTCTTTTATACACCTCTTTAAGGCTATAAAGTGTTTGTTTGTTTTTTTTAGTTTTTTGGTAAAATAGAAAAATATATATAATTAAGCGTATAAAAAGGTTGTGTTCAAATTAAGAAAGAAAGATTGACAAGCTTGCAGAAGAATTGGCAAGCTTACACAAGCTTGCAAAATAACATGCAAGCTTGCAATAAAAGTCCAAATATATTGGTAGGCTAGCGCATGCTTTCAGCACGCTTACGCCAAGCTGATATATTTGAGGTAAGCTTGTGGCAATACAGTTGTAAGAATGCATTTTGGTTTGGGATATATGTATGCAGAAAATGTTTCAAGACTTTTGCACATATAAAAATAATGAAGTTTACCTTGTGTAACAGTAGACGCTTTTGGATCATCCTTCTTCCGCAGAGCATTAAAGAACACAGCCATCGTTCCGTGATGTAACAAAATAACAAAAAGACTTAACGAAATGATGAAGATCTTCATTATCCAACAAATCAATCACTATAAACTATGAGTATACAACTAAAATATCACTCTGTAAGTTTCTTGCAGTATGATTCACTTTGTCAAAATATGGTGACAAACCTGTAACGTATATGAATAAAGTCAGCTCATTAGTTGAGACATCAGTAAAAGTTGTTTATCTCTTATACACGCTGGATCCTTGAACAGTATATTAATGCTGTATGTATATTAGCAGAGGATTCAGGATTTCATGTTAGGGAAAGGGGGCATAGATTTCTGACATTTTTTCAGAACAGGGGAGTGGGAATAGCGTGCAGATTATAATTAGTTTATATTAATTTATTTTAGTCGGATTGGGAAGAAAGTTCAGATGTTATATAAACTGCTCTTGAGTTTTCTTATTAGGTAGACACGTTGCAGGCAAAGTTGGGAATTGAATCTGCAACCTCTGATTTGAGAAGCCAACACTCTGCCTACTTCAATTACAATTAAAGAGAAAGCATACTATTATACAATATTAGGGGGAGGTTTTATATAAAAAAAACTATCTGGCTATTAAAGGGGTGGTGCACGCCAAGTTCTGGTACCAAGTTTTCAGTCAATTGAACTTAATAGCTGCAAACTTTTAGGATCCACTTGTGTATTCACGAACGACTTTTTGTGCATAAATTGATTGTAGATTTATGCTAAAGCACACATCTTGTCATATGACTAACATCTGTACATTATAAGTTATACTGTGCATGTAGATACATAAGTAGACGCTCTGATATAAAATAGTTGGTTAGTTTGTGAAGACTATTAAATATGACTTATTATGTTATTGATATATTAGAATATATTACTGCTCATGGAATTTCACATAAAGTTGATATATAGGATCATGGTCGATTTTTTTTTACTCAGTAAAACTTAAAAAAGGTAAAAACTAGATGATCATTTTCGTCACAATGATATAATATTCTCTGCAAAAATAAAAAAAATATTTCTTTTAATTTTAAAGCTTGATATTGGTTAAAGTATTGGTTCAGTACTTTTTGCACTTTTAAGTCGAGATCACTCATGTGTAACCGAAATGGAAGGTAGGATCAGTTTTTATGGTTTGCACTGCACGTGCATGATAACCCTCATAGCATATTGTTTCCTGGTTCTTGTGCTCGACACATTGTCTAATTATGGAGAACATTTGTGCCATGATATTTGAAACTCTATCATGTGGTTTACAAGATATGAAGCGTGCATGAAAGTCTGTGCATTATTCTGAACTCGAGTCTCTAGTGAGACCTTGACCTTTGAGCTACAGACCTGACCTGGGTCTTACGCACCACACATCGTATAATTGTGGTGAACATTTGTTCCATATTGTTTCAAAATTTTGTAAAGTTGTTTACAAGATATGAAGCGGGCATGAAATTTTGTACCTATTTCTGACCTTGAACCTCTAAGTCTGACTTTGTCCTTTGAGCTACGGGATCGGAGTCCTGAGTTCAGCACATCATCTGATTATGGTGAACATTTGTGCCATGCTATCGTAAGATCTTGGCAAGTGGTTTTATAAGATATGGAGCTAATACGAAATTGTGTACCTATTTTCACCTTTACTCCAAGTGTGACCTTAACCGTTGAGTTATGGATCTTGACCTTGTATGTGACACTTTCTCTCATTATGGTAAACATTTGTGTCAGGTTACTTCAAAATCCCTCTATGTATCCCAGACAAGTTAATTATCTGAAGTAGGGATTGCAATGCGAAAAAATGCTGCGTAGTTTTGAGAGATACCTCATAGTACATAACTATGAACTGATTAAGCCAGGCCAAACTGGTTCAAAGAAAAAGGGAGCAAATTAGTGTCCAGTGGTTAACGCCTTGGACTGCAAACCTAGGGGTTGCAGGTTTGATCCCCCACTCCCCAAACTGAAAATACTAAACAGTCTTTCAGATGAGACTTTAACAAAAATTGAGCTCCCATTTATCAGTGCTTAACACCAGGCATATAAAAGAACCAGGGATGCTACAAAAGGGTCTTCTGTATCTCTGCACTATTCTCTAAATTACTAATACCCTTCTGGAGGCATCGTCCATATAGAAACCCGTGGCAATGATAAATAAAATTTACTCACCCTATAAAACTATTTACATTTTGTATTCCTGTCAAGCAGCCGGGCCCGATTAACTCAGTCGGTTACACGTCTGACTATCAATCCAGGGGTCTCGAGTTCAAATCCCCCGCCTGACACCAGTCTCCGTGATGATTGATATACAATATAGTGTCTCATTATCAATCGTCTCTCACCACTGATTCAAGTGGGAAAGTTATCAGTTACTTGCGGAGATGGGGTGTGCTCGAGTACTGGTTAATCCAAGGAAACAGTGGTTAGGTTAACTGATCATCTGTTAGCCCTCGATGGCATAAAAATGACGCTAAATATTCAATCAATCAATCCTGTCAAGCTAAATAATTATCTGTAGATTTAATGTGACTAAGTGCAAAAACTTTAAATGGAACTATTGTTGCTGTCAGGAAAGTAACATGTTATGTTGGGATTGTTTAAAAAAAGTTGAGACAAACACTTTTCAATGGATCTGAAATGAATGACACACAGTATGATAACAATATTTTATTGGTTTATGTGAAACAAAATCAATAGCACACATGCACAACAATGTAAACAACCTTAATGCCACACATCAATCATAAATAACTACGTACATCTCTAGGGCAAGATGTAAAAAATAAAAACACCAAAAATATATAACACATATGAGCAATCATTAACAGCCTAAAAATTAATTCAACTTGTATTAAATTTCAAATGATCTAAAATTCAATCAACACCATTTTCCAAGAAAAAACAGCTGAAAGTATTTGGTTTATCCTTGACCAGGTCACAACAAGTTTATAACT
Source organism: Panopea generosa (assembly GCA_029582155.1). Taxonomy (NCBI): domain Eukaryota; kingdom Metazoa; phylum Mollusca; class Bivalvia; order Adapedonta; family Hiatellidae; genus Panopea; species Panopea generosa. Next base: position 52,452,732 of record CM055900.1, on the reverse strand, counting down.
CCCCAATAGTGTCACAGGGACTTGAATTCCCTAATAATAGATACACGACTTCCTGGTGTCACCAAACTTCATAGTGTCCCTAAAACTTTCAATAATTATTGTCACAAAATAATCTAAATTACGAAATGTATGGTTTCCCAGTGGTGTCATCTGGACTTCCACGCTAAAAAGTATACAGTTCTCTTACAGAGTCATAAGGACTTGAATAAATGTATGGTTCTCAAATAGTGCCATCTGGATTCACACTAGCAAGTGTATGGTTCTCCAATAGTGTCACCAGGATTCACACCAGCAAGTGTATCGTTCTCCAATAGTGTCACCAGGATTCACACTAGCAAGTTTATGGTTCTCCAATAGTGTCACCAGGATTCACACTCCAATAGTGTCACCAAGATTCACACTAGCAAGTGTATGGTTCTCCAATAGTGTCATCAGGATTCACACTAGCAAGTGTATGGTTCTCCTATAGTGTCACAAGGATTCACACAAGCAAGTGTATGGTTCTCCAATAGTGTCACCAGGATTCACACTAGCAAGTGTATGGTTCTCCAATAGTGTTACCAGGATTCACACTAGCAAGTGTATGGTTCTCCAATACTGTCACCTGGATTCACACTAGCAAGTGTATAGATCTCTAATAGTGTTGCCAGGATTCAAACTAGCAAGTGTATAAATCTCTAATAGTGTCACCTGGATTCACACTACCAAGTGTATAGTTCTCTAATAGTGTTGCCAGGATTCACACTAGCAAGTGTATAGTTCTCCAATATAGTCACCAGGATTCACACTAGCAAGTGTATGGTTCTCCAATAGTGTCACCAGGATTCACACTAGCAAGTGTATGGTTCTCATATAGTGTCACCAGGATTCACACACCAATAGTGTCACCAGGATTCACACTAGCAAGTGTATGGTTCTCCAATAGTGTCACCATGATTCACACTCTAAAAGTGTCACCAGGATTCACACTAGCAAGTGTATGTTTCTCAAATAGTATCACTAGGAGTCACACTAGCAAGTGTATGTTTCTCAAATAGTATCACCAGGATTCACACTAGCAAATGTATGGTTCTCCAATAGTGTCACCAGGATTCACACTAGCAGGTGTATGATTTTCCAATAATGTCACCTTGATTCACACAAGCAATAAACGGTTCTCCAATAGTGTCACCTGGATTCACACTAGCAAGTGTATAGTTCTCTAATAGTGTTGCCAGGATTCAAACTAGCAAGTGTATAAATCCCTTATAGTGTCACCTGGATTCACACTAGCAAGTGTTTAGTTCTCTAATAGTTTTGCCAGGATTCACACTTGCAAGTGTATAGTTCTCCAATATAGTCACCAGGATTCACACTAGCAAGTGTATGGTTCTCCAATAGTGTCACCAGGATTCACACTAGCAACTGTATGGTTCTCCAATAGTGTCACCAGGATTCACACACCGATAGTGTCACCAGGATTCACACTAGCAAGTATATGGTTCTCCAATAGTGTCACCAGGATTCACACACCAATAGTGTCACCAGGATTCACACTAGCAAGTGTATGGTTCTCCAATAGTGTCACCAGGATTCACACTAGCAAGTGTGTGGTTCTCCAATAGTGTTGCCGGGATTCACACTAGCAAGTGTATAAATCCCTAATAGTGTCACCTGGATTCACACTAGCAAGTGTTTAGTTCTCTAATAGTTTTGCCAGGATTCACACTTGCAAGTGTATAGTTCTCCAATATAGTCACCAGGATTCACACTAGCAAGTGTATGGTTCTCCAATAGTGTCACCAGGATTCACACTAGCAAGTGTATGGTTCTCCAATAGTGTCACCAGGATTCACACACCAATAGTGTCACCAGGATTCACACTAGCAAGTATATGGTTCTCCAATAGTGTCACGAGGATTCACACACCAATAGTGTCATCAGGATTCACACTAGCAAGTGTATGGTTCTCCAATAGTATCACCAGGATTCACACTAGCAAGTGTATGGTTCTCCAATAGTGTCACCAGGATTCACACACCAATAGTGTCACCAGGATTCACACTAGCAAGTGTATGGTTCTCCAATAGTGTCACCAGGATTCACACACCAGGTTTTACACAAGCAAGTGTATGATTCTTGAATAATGTCACCTGGATTCACACTAGCAAGTGTGTAGTTCTCCAATAGTGCCGCCAAGATTCACATACCAGTAAGCAAGTGTATGGTTCTCCAATAGTGTCACCAGGATTCACATTCCAATAGTGTCACGGAATTCACATGAGCAATTGTATGGTTCTCCAATAGTATCACCAGTCTTCACACTAGCAAGTGTATAGTTCTCCAATAATGTCACCAGGATTCACACCAGCAAGTGAATGGTTCTCCAATAGTGTCACCAGGATTCACACCAGCAAGTGTATGGTTCTCCAATAGTGTCACAAGGATTCATACTAGCAAGTGTATGGTTCTCCAATAGTGTCACCAGGATTCACACTCCAATAGTGTCACCAGGAGTCACACTAGCAAGTGTATGTTTCTCAAAAAGTATCACCAGGATTCACACTAGCAAGTGTATGGATCTCAAATAGTGTCACCTGGATTCACACGAGTAAATGTACGGTTCTCCAATAGTGTCACCAGGATTCACACTACCAAGTGTATAGTTCTCCGATGGTGTCACCAGGATTAACACTAGCAAGTGTACGGTTCTACAATAGTGTCACCATGATTCACACTGTAAAAGTGTCACTAGGAGTCACACTAGCAAGTGTATGGTTCTCCAATAGTGTCACCAGGATTCACACTAGCAAGTGTATGGTTTTCCAATACTGTCACCTGGCTTCACACTAGCAGGTGTATGATTTTCCAATAATGTCACCTTGATTCACACAAGCAAGTGAACGGTTCTCCAATAGTGTCACCAGGATTCACACTCCAATAGTGTCACCAGGATTTACACTAACAAGTGTATGGTTCTCCAATAGTGTCACCAGGATTCACACTAGCAAGTGTATGGTTTGCCAATAGTGTTACCAAGATTCACACTAGCAAGTGTATGGTTCTCCAATACTGTCACCTGGATTCACACTAGTAAGTGTACGGTTCTCCAATAGTGTCACCAGGATTCAATTTTGCAAGAGTACTGTTCTCCAATAGTGTCACCAGGATTCAAACTAGCAAGTGTATGGTTCTCCAATAATGTCACCAGGATTCAAACTAGCAAGTGCATGGTTCTCCAATAGTGTCAACACTACCTAGCCTATAGTTCCCAATGAAGTTACCAGGACTTAAACACTACCTAGTTAATGGTTCCTCAATGATGTCACTAGAACTTCTGTATAATCAAGGGTATGGTTCTCCAATAGTGTCACAAGAATTTCCACCCTGCAAGATGTATGGTTTTCAAATAGCCACACTACCACTATGTATGTTAATCTGCTATTGTACATCATTATGCACACCACCAAGTGTTTGATTTGATACATGTAACTAGCTATTCATTACACTAATAACAGATAAAACTTTAATTCAAATTTTGATGATGTTCACTTTTATATCTAACTATAGTATCTATGTAAAATACTAGATGTAGATATAGAAACTTGTGAACAATCATGCTTTACAAATTGATTATGCAAGTTCAAACGAGACAGAATATGGCACCAACATGTAAAGTGGATGAGCAAGTGAAAAGCCATGGGCTTCACTTATTGTTAAAGATTAGATAATCAAACCACTATTTCCTGTTAAGTGACAGAACTAATATCTAAAGAAAAGTTGTAATGCAGCACAGCTAAGAAACAGGAGTTGTCAGAAACAACAAAACCTGCCTATGGGATAAAACTCACCACCTATGCAAAGATTGAGATTAGAGGCAAACACCAAAACTTAAATGCAACTAAACGCAAAAGTTTAACCTTGGTGTCTACAGACGATGCCAGGGTCATGGCAATAGCTCTCCTGGACATTCGTCCCGGTGAGCTAAAAAGGGATGTAACTTCTTGAAAAATAAATCCTACAGTTGTGACTCTTCTTCCTTACACATCTCCTGATCAACTTATACATGTGCACAAAGAATTCTCTTCCATGGTTTTTAACTTTACACCGGACAAGCCAAATTCAGTAAATTACAAAACAAGACAGTAATTCTGTGCACAGAATTTGAAAGAATTCCCTTACATGGTTTGTAAACTATTCTCCAGACAAGCAAAATTCAGTAAAAAAAAAAAATTAAAAGTTATGCCCCTGTGCACTGGATACAACCTGAATTGTGCTGATTTCAATCGAATATCTTCCATAATTTTTAAGTAATGCTCCAAACAAGATAGCGGACAGATGGACAGACGCACAAAGCGACAACTATATACTCCACCTAGTTTTTGTATGGATTGTATTTGTAAATGATAGTGACCACAATTTAAAACTTTTAATTGTCAGGTATCAGACAATCGTTTAGGAAAATAAAATATCAATTTAAAATCAATAATCTAAAAAATACAAAAAAAAAACAAGGAAAATAAAATTTCTCTTTTTTTTGCCAAGTATAGAACATTTATGGACATCTATTTTAACTCTTAGCTCACTTTTCATGGTGGTGATACAAAATTACTCTTTTTGTCCTTAGCACATCTTTTATTTGCCAAAACAAAATCAGTTTTTCCTCTTAATGTTTTACCATAGGATGTATTCTCTCCCAATACTTGCACTAAACAAAATTACAAACATGTTTTCAATAATGCAGCAAGCACTTTTTGTCATCTACGATTACACAAGAAACACTAGCAGCAGTAATGTTATTTTCCGACATTACTCACAAGCCCCCCAATATGATGTAACATGGTAAATGTCTGTGAGATACGTTTACTGATGATAGCAGCTGGAGATGCGCAAGTCTATTTTGACAGTTCCATGAAGCACAAAAAAACATTATAAAGAGTGTTCAATGTAGTGATCAGCCAGGATGGAAAACATTAACAAAGTGGACCGGGTACCACAATAAGCAAGTATAGCGACTGTACTGGTTCCTCATCACTCGAGCACTTCCAACAATTCTTTCACCTTATAGATTCTGAAATGATATCAAACCATTCTTAAATTCAGGTTATGTATAAATGTTAATTCTAACAAAATTTCGTTTTTATTTATGAAAAATTACCAGTGCGATTTACTGCTGTGAGGATATAGGATACTTACATCTACAGTTTGTTTGTTTGGATATTTAGCATCATTTTTATGCCATCTAGGCCTAACAGATGATCAGTTAACATAACCACTCTTTACGGGGATCCTGGGAGGTAGGCCAGCACAAAAATCTCTGCAAGTAACTCATAACTTTCACTTGAATCAGAGGTAAGAGATGAATGATCAATCATCGCGGAGATTGTGACAGGGCGGGGATTCAAATTCATGACCCTTGGATTGAGACTCATATGCATTAGCTACTGAGCCAACCAGGTCCAGCTCATATATGCAAAGGGAAATAACTCTTCCAATTTTATCAATGTAGTGTTCATTATGGTTGAATTACTGGTGTGATTTCAGAAGGTGAAAGATCATGGATAGACTATACCACAGTCCTTTATGTCAAAGGTGACACAATGAGTATTAATTCATGAAAGGCATAATGTTCTGTTTCATATCCATTTTATTTTTATTTCATACTTTACATTATTTTCTTATAATTCCTTTGAAGTGGTAAGGGAGTCCAATAATAAACTCATTATTTAGTCATCCCATCTGCCCTGAAAATGTTCACTTGTTTGACATACCTGGAAAATTCTGCTCCTCCCTTCTCCTTTATTACTTTCTTTGCTGCCTTATCTGCCTTAGCAACTGTTGTCAATAGCAACACAAAACAGCTTATTGTCTCCTCAGCAATACCATTTCCTAAAAAAGAAAACAGCATCAACAAATCATGACACTCACATAGGAACAGGAACAACAACATTTGGTATAAAACAGTATTAAACATACTGATACATGCACAGACACAACATTTGGAATCAAACCGTATTAAACATACTGATACAGGCACAGGCACGGCAACATTTGGTATAAAACAGTATTAAACATACTGATACACACACAACAACATTTGGTATAAAACAGTATTAAACATACTGATACACGCACAGACACAACAACATTTGGTATAAAACAGTATTAAACATACTGATACACGCACAGACACAACAACATTTGGTATAAAACAGTATTAAACATACTGATACACGCACAGACACAACAACATTTGGTATAAAACAGTATTAAACATACTGATACACGCACAGACACAACAACATTTGGTATAAAACAGTATTAAACAAACTGATACACGCACAGACACAACAACATTTGGTATAAAACAGTATTAAACATACTGATACACGCACAGACACAACAACATTTGGTATAAAACAGTATTAAACATACTGATACACGCACAGGCACAACAACATTTGGTATAAAACAGTATTAAACATACTGATACACGCACAGGCACAACAACATTTGGTATAAAACAGTATTAAACATACTGATACACGCACAGGCACAACAACATTTGGTATAAAACAGTATTAAACATACTGATACATGCACAGACACAACATTTGGTATAAAACAGTATTAAACATACTGATACACGCACAGGCACGGCAACATTTGGTATAAAACAGTATTAAACATACTGATACACGCACAGACACAACAACATTTGGTATAAAACAGTATTAAACATACTGATACATGCACAGGCACAACAACATTTGGTAGATAACAGTATTAAACATACTGATACATGCACAGGCACGGCAACATTTGGTATAAAACAGTATTAAACATACTGATACACGCACAGACACAACAACATTTGGTATAAAACAGTATAAAACATACTGATAAATGCACAGACACAACATTTGGTATAAAACAGTATCAAACATACTGATACAGGCACAGACACAACAACATTTGGTATAAAACAGTATTAAACATACTGATACATGCACAGACACAACATTTGGTATAAAACAGTATTAAACATACTGATACAGGCACAGGCACGGCAACATTTGGTATAAAACAGTATTAAACATACTGATACATGCACAGACACAACAACATTTGGTATAAAACAGTATTAAACATACTGATACATGCACAGACACAACATTTGATATAAAACAGTATCAAACATACTGATACAGGCACAGACACAACAACATTTGGTATAAAACAGTATTAAACATACTGATACACGCAAAACAACATTTGGTATAAAACAGTATTAAACATACTGATACAGGCACAGGCACAACAACATTTGGTATAAAACAGTATTAAACATACTGATACACGCACAGACACAACAACATTTGGTATAAAACAGTATTAAACATACTGATACACTCACAGACACAACAACATTTGGTATAAAACAGTATTAAACATACTGATACAGGCACAGGCACGGCAACATTCGGTAGATAACAGTATTAAACATACTGATACATGCACAGGCACAACAACATTTGGTATAAAACAGTATTAAACATACTGATACATGCACAGGCACAACAACATTTGGTATAAAACAGTATTAAACATACTGAAACACGCACAGACACAACAACATTTGGTATAATAACAGTATTAAACATACTGATACATGCACAGGCAGGGCAACTCAAAGGATAAAAAACTATGGTATGAAAAATATAATATGTAAAATATGGTACTTAAAATATGGTATGTAAAATATGATTATTATGTAAAATATGGTGTGTAGAATATGGTACATAAAATATGGTATGCAAAATATGATTATAATGTAAAATATGGTGTGTAAAATAAGATTCTAATGTAAAATATAATACCTACGTAAAATATGGTATGTAAAATATGTAATGTAAAATATTGTATGTATAATATGGTATGTAAAATATGTAATGTAAAATATGGCATGTAAAATTATATAAAAATGATTCTTATGTAAAATAACTTTCATTCTATGCAAAATATAATATGGTACGTAAACTAGGGTATGTATCAAATGATAGGTGAAATACAATAATTATGTAAAATATGGTATGTAAAATATGGTATGTAAATATGGTATGTAACATATCATAGGTGAAATACAATAATTACGTAAAATATAGTACTAGCATGTAAATTATGTAAGGTGTGGTTAGGTGTGACCATGGAAAATTTTATATTAAAATACAGTATGTATAATATGGTGTATAAAGTAAGGTATGTAAAATATATGGTACTTAGATATTACGGTATGTAAAATATATGGTACTTAGATATTACGGTATGTAAAATATATGGTACTTAAATATTACAGTATCTAAAATATATGGTACTTAGATATTATGGTATGTAAAATATATGGTACTTAAACATTATGGTATGTAAAATATATGGTACTTAGATATTATGGTATGTATAATATATGGTACTTAAATATTATGGTATGTAAAATATATGGTACTTAAATATTATGGTATGTAAAATATATGGTACATAAACATTATGGTATGTAAAATATATGGTACTTAGATATTATGGTATGTAAAATATATGGTATGTAAAATATATGGTACTTAGATATTATGGTATCTAAAATAAGAAATGTAAGATGAATCAATATATCAAAATTAATATGGAACTGTGATGCAGAGAATATGATCTGTAAAATATGGTAAACAAAAATGTAGGATTTGCAAAATATGGTAGGTAGAATTAACAAACAAAAAATTACAAAGGGGAATATTACATTTTTACCAACTAGAGGCAAAGGTTAATGTTTGATATGTTAACAATGAATGTATCAAATAAACATGAGCAAATATTGATACAAAATCCATGAAACATGCATATTAACTCTGTCAGATTATGAAAACATGACATTGGACACCTTTCAGAACAGGAACCTATTTCTTTCCATTTGTATAGAGATATTCAGGGGCGTAGGGTGGCAAATTTAGATGTTACTCTGTTGGTGGGAGGGGGGTTTCCCTTTCTGTTGGTTGGGGTCAGGTGAAGTGTTCAGTAATAGAAGTAAAAATGGTGGTTTCTTGGGTGACTTTTCAAATTTTAATGCTCCACTGGGCTAGAACACATTAACTACTTGAACAAAATATTTATCTATGGATTTGATTTCAAATGTTACTCAGCGGAGAAGCTCATTATTCTATGCTACACGCCTATTCATAGATGTTTCACAGATGAATCACCAAGGTATACCTAATACAATATACAATAATACAATATAACGTTACATGTCTATTTTAAGGAGTTTCATAGTGAACTTCCTTGTAAGTATTGAATTTATATAATAAAAAAGGTGATGTACTAATTATATCAACTTTACAGAGTCATATTCTGGTTATTTTGTTTGTTGTGGTTTCATCTGATGCAAAAAAATAAATGATTTTATTAATTTGTTTTATTTTCATGCTGATTTTCCAATCCTGGTTTGGGACCACATTTTTATCATTTAGAAATACATGTAGTGACATCGAAAAAATTTACTGAGAGTGTTGAACTGAAATGTGTCAGTCGACATGAATGCCCCCGCTATTGATTGGAAGCCAATTTTTTACTGAAATTAAGTTAACAAAGGCTCAAAACTTCTGTCAGACTTGAATGATGTTGACAAATATCAAATTTCACCTGGATATTATAATCAAAGAGGCTCACAAAATATTCATTAAATATAATTATATACCCCTTCAGAAGTTATTGATCGGAAACCATTTTTTACCTCGGATGCATAAAAAAAAGGACTGGCAACCATGGTAACACTTAATGTCACCATGTGGGCATAACGTCCCAGACCCTGATTAAGTTACCTGCAGATGATCTAGGTGAACACTGTTTGTAAATGGTGACATTAATGTCAACAGTCGGCTTACAGCTACAATATATACACTCCTTGGCCATTATAAATTATTTGCTAGATTATCATCCAAATTTTTCTTAAAAACGGGGAGGGCGGAAGGATTTTTTTTTTTATTTTCATTTTTAAAATTTTATGTTTTTTTAATAAATATATTTGTTTTTTCCTTTTTTATGAAAATAAAAAGGGTCGGGATGGCATGAAAATTAGGGGGAGGGCGGATATGATTATCTAGCAATTAATTTATTACGGTCTTATAAAGAAAATGCTCAAACTGCACAAGCAATAACTTAAACAACTGTATTCATATTCAAATGACAGTACATTTGTAATTTCATATCAAACATAGTCTGGTATTTGTAATATTAAATAAAACAGGAATTGCCGACCTGTGCCAATAGGCGCCACGTTAAATGAAGCATTTTTTAAATTCAAAGGTTACAACTCAAACACTTATTACCAAATTAGGCTCATTCGATTTTAGTATTTTATTTTAATGGAGTTTAATGCCTTTTTTAAAACATGACAGTTATATTTAAGTTATAGAACAGAACATATATTTTATTAAACTTAAGCATTACATCTCATCGTCATATATATATACAAGATCAATACATACATTGATATAAGGTGGTATATGAATATATCGTTTCATCAAGTTAATATTTTTGTGAGAGTGTTATCATGGTATTTAGAAACAGTCATAAAATAATTATTTAAAGCATAAACTCAATACAAATTTGAATTACAATACAATGTTTCTATATTAAACTGATAAACATTATATATCAAAGGGTTTTTTATGCACTTTGCTTGTGATACGCTGTAAAGTTACAATTGTCTTAAACATTTAAAAAATACAGTATTTAAATAAACAGCAAATATAGTCTAATAAATAACCATTGGTTTAAGGATTATAAATGTCTGTTAACGTAAAATGAGATTCAAAGTCATGACCATAGCCTTGCATGACTGAGGCGGCCATTGTGTGTAAGAGTCGTAACGATAAAGATTATGCTATTTTAATGAATAGCTTTAATATCAAAAATATATATTAGTACTGTAGCTAACAATAAATTCTTCCTCTTTTGTGGTGAATATCTTTTATTCCATGCAAGACATAATACGATGTTATACAAAAACTGTTCATGTTTCAGTACAAGCTACTAATTTTGAAACTTAACACATTAAGAATAAATTCTTCCTGTTTGAGGGTATATTGTGCACATAAACTAATTCATCTGTTCATTCACTGTTTGTTGGGTTGATAGGAATGCCTTGATTATAGTTAAGAATGTTGGCAAGGTATAATGTAAATTAACAGTTCAGTGACAGATATGATTCAGATTTTTATGGTACGTAGTTGAATATTTAACATATGCACATGAATTGTTTGTATTTATCACATGGACAAAAGTTGATAAATATTTTATATCTGTATATCCCTATATATAGTATAATAAACACATTATTATTAAACTATATATAGGAATATACAATTAAACCTGTCTTAAGCAGCCAGTCAAGGGAAGGAGCAAGTGACCTTTTATGACAGGTTGTTGCTAAATGGGAAATAGAAAATGTGGCTGCTTCAGACAAGTGGCTGCTTAATAGAGGTGGCCACTTACACAGGTTTGATTGTAGGTATAAAATGTGTATTGACTCTAGTCCCTGTGGTATTTTATGATGCTGGAGCAGATAATCTATTGTAAAATGGCAATAAGTGATAAAGTCACTTCCTTACAAAGTTACAGTTTTATCATTATCATGTCAATGCATTCATTTCTGTTGATAAACTGCCTGTCTGATAAACATAGCTTTATCACGTCATTGCAAGTTTATCAGGTACAAGACATCATTATATATACTTGATGTTATTTTGCCTTTTTTAAATGCTGTTTTTAATGAAATATTTGAAAATGGAGACTTTCCTGAACAATAGAGTCAAAGTATTATTACTCCGATACATAAAAAGGGTTTCAAATTGGACCCAAATAATTACCGTAGTATTTCTTTAATAGATTCATTATGCAAGATATTTGTTAATATTTTAACTATTCATCTCACCAAACGGTATGATAACTATAATGTTATTGATGAATCTCAGGCAGGATTTAGAAAAGGCTATTCAACAACAGATAATATTTTCACATTAATGTCATTGATTCAGAAATATTTATCTAAGAAAAAGGGCAGGTTTTACTGTTTATTTATAGATTTTGCTTAAGCTTTTGATAGTATTCAGAATAAAAAATTATGGGATGCATTTGCTAGAAATAATATAAATGGTAACTTTCTAATTATTATCAAATCTGTGTATGCAAAACTTAATCATGTGTTAAAGTTCATGACAGACTGACAGTTTTCTTCAGCTGTAATACTGGAACAACACTGGGATGTGTCGGTAGCCCTATAATATTTTTCCTTTTTATAAACGATTTAGTTACTTTTCTACATGAAAATGTGAAAGAGGTATTTTTGTGACAAATGATATTGAAGATTTAGTTGCACTAATGTTTGCAGATGATGTTTCTAGTTTTTTTGATACCGTTATTGACCTACAACACCAGATTAACTATATTGAAGAATAATGTAAGTCTGTTAATATGAATATAAATCTAGATAAAACTAAAATAGTTGTTTTTAGGAATGGTGGTATTTTAAAACAAACTGAAAAATGTTTTTTCAATAACAAACCTATCGAAGTTGTTCTATTTTATAAATATTTGGGTATCTTTTTCACACCAAAGTTAGTATGGTCTAAAACCCAAGAAATCCTTTCATTACGGAGTCTTAAAGCATCCGCTTGTATTTTTAACTTTCAAAAAAAATTCGGTCATATTGATCCTATTGATATGTTTAAAATTTTTGATTCAATGGTTTAGCCTATTTTATGCTATGCATCAGAAATCTGGGGCTACAGTTTTGTTGATAAAATAGAATCTGTACAAGTTAAATTCTGCAAACAATATTGTAATTTATCGCAAAACACTGCAAGTTATTTTGCTCTTGGTGAATGTGGAAGATTACCACAGTGTACTATTTATATGACAAACTGTATTAAGTATTGGTTAAAATTAACGCGCATGAGAGACCACAGGTATCCAAAACATTGTTATTTAATGTTAAAACGTCTACATGAATCTGGTAGAAAAACTTGGGCAGGGCGTATTAAAGATAAACTTTTCAGATTTGGCTTTGGTTTTATTGATTGATTGAATATTTAGTGTCATTTTTATGCCATCGAAGGCTAACAGATGATCAGTTAACCTAACCACTGTTTCCTGGGATTAACCAGTACTCGAGCACACCCCATCTCCGCAAGTAAATGATAACTTCCCACTTGAATCAGTGGTGAGAGATGAATGATAATGAGACACAATGTCGTTTATCAATCATCACGGAGACTGTTGCCGGGCAGGGGATTCGAACTCACGACGATTTGGCTTTTGATATGTGTGGATCTCCCATGATGTTGGGGATGAATTAGGGTTTAATAATATGTTTAAGCAATGCTTAATTGATTGTTATTCACAAAATTGGCATGATGATGTTGAAACTTCACCAAAAGCCTTACATTATAACTACTTTAAGTCTCTACTAAATGTTGAACATTATTTAATTCTAGATTTACGATATAAATATAGAAAAGCTATTTCAAATTTTTGTTGCTCATGTCATAACATAATGATAGAAAATGGAAGACACATTGGTATAGATAGACACTTAAGAAATTGCTGTCTCTGCTTAAAGACAAATACTAATGTTATTGAAGATGAAAACCATTTTTTCTTTGAATGTCCATTGTATAACAATATGAGAGCTATCTATTTTAAAGATATTTGGTTACAAAACAGTTCCCATAACTTATTCTACTCCCTTATGTTGTCTACAAAATCAGATGAAGTTTTGTCAATTGCAAAATATTTGAATCATGCAGTGAAAACTAGAGCTTACTATTGTATAATCAGTAAAAGTATCTCGATTATAAATTCAAATGTATCTGCATATATGCTATTTGTTACAACATGTTTATTTGTCACTCTAATGTCAATTTGTACTTTTTGTATTTTGTATTTTGGGCCAGAGGCCTATATTGCCTGAATAAAAAAATATAATATATAATAACTTCATGACGTAATTATGTATAATTATACATTTTATTCTGAACGGAACTACTTTTAACCCTATTTAAAATGAATAAAATACAAACTAGAAAATTGACATGATAAATAGATGTGTAAGTTTCTAATATAATTAACTTCATCAGGTTCAGCACGAAAAAAAAAACAAAGACTCGGCAGAGCCTCATCCTAATTTTTTTCAAAGCCTCACCTGATAAAGTTGATAATATCAGACACTAAAATGGTATTCTCTATTTATTGGTAGAGGAAGACGAGGCCTGGTCAAGTACAATTTACAAAATGAAAAAGGATTAGAATGGAAGAATACAATTCTAATAGACTTCTTCTCCAAAATATTATTTGTGATCTAATGGTCACAAAATTAGTGTATGATTTAGGTCAAGAATTACCGGTGATGGTATATGTTGATGCTTGAATGCACAAAGGTCAAATAAAACAGTTTTTATATTCAGGGGCCCTAACTCTGACATAAATTACCCAATTTCAAAAATGTGTCTTAAGATCTTATGGTTTAACAACTATTGTGTAAGTTTGGTGAAGATTGTCTGAAATGCAAACAACCTAATGAACAGATGATGAACACAGGATGATCTGAATAGCTATACATTGTAGAAATTATTTAATATATAAATCTATCGAATATTATGTACCATTTTTATGATCTTTTTGTTTTTAAAAACATTTTAATTTATTTAGAAATTTCCTTAAAAAGTATGCAGATAATGATATTATCAAAGAAAACTGGAATTACTGTGTGGAAACCCATTTTGGACAGATAAAATGACAAACAGTAACAGTATATGCTTCCTCTCTCATTATTGGAATGTCAGGGGACATAAAAAAATATGTGTGCAATAATAAACTGTGCATTATCATAATAATTTATATATTTGCTACTTTTGTCAGGTGTGATGGTTTATTCAAGCAAGAAAACAAACAAAAACGTGATGGATGCCGACTCACAATGAAGGTAATGCCTGGCTACAGCAACATAACAATATGGCTTGAGTGATAAGTACAATAAAGTTCCCATTTATACAAGCAAATTTACCAAAGTTCCAAAATCGTAACATTTTCTCAAGATATTGGACAACAATTTGACCATAGTTAAAATCAGGAAAATCAATGGATTTGATGAAATTATTCTGCCTTGGAGCAGTGCTCTCCAGCATAACAGCTATTTCATCATCATCACAACACCTTGGTCGTCATGACGACTGCTTACAAAGCGGTGTTTCCCTAACATGTGACCATGACATTCCAGACCAGATTCCGCATGGAGTCACTGACGTTTTCATAAAGGACTTCAACAAACCCTGGTCTGAGCATAGCCATGTTTTACATGATCAAATTTGGAGATCAGTGACAAAATTTGATATAATCATAAATCCAAAAGGATCTTGGGACCTGTCTGGTACAAACTTAAACAGCAATTTAGATCGACTGAAAAATTTAAAAACCCTCGGAATTCATGGAAGCAACATATATATGAGACCTAACAGCCTTATGGGCCTGGATAATGTCACCCACCTTGACCTGGCTAACTGCCAATCATTATCAGAGAATGACATTGTGCAAATTCTGTCTGGAAATCAAACACTGCCAAACTTGAAGCATTTGAACCTGGCAATGCTCTACAGTAGTTATGGAGATTACATCATTTTAAGTCGACGTTTTATGGACCTTCTCCAGATAAAGTCTATTGAAATGCTCAGCCTCAGTGGAACAAATATTGCAATCGATGATCTGAAACAGCTGCAAAGAAACTTCTCTCTTGCTTACCTGGACCTATCCAATGTAACAATAGCAATCACTGACCGCTTGAATAGTGTTCTTGGATGTGGGAGATTATTTTTAGCCAATGTTAAAACAGTAAATGTAAGCGACATACCAATTAGAAGCCTCTATAAAAATAATAACAAACAACTTCTAAATATTAATGAAACAGAATATTGCAGAAAATCTCCTTTTTCTGCAAACCTAGAACACGTGTATGCTAATAACATTAACTTAAATATGATACTCATGGACAACAGTTCTATAACACTATCTCCTAGATGTAAGATGAAACAACTAAAAACTCTTCATCTCCGAGGTAATAACATAAGAAAACTAAATGGAACAATCATCTGGCAGCAGGATACAGAAATAGCTGAAATTGATATATCCTCAAATGGTATGGTGTATCTTTCTCCCAAAATCCTTGGAGAACTTCAGTATTTGAGGAATTTTTATATATCCAACAATAGTTTGTTTGAAATGGAGAGTTTGAAAGAGTTTAACAATCTTTTGCGGACTTTTTTCCTTCTCGAACATTTAAATATGGCATACAATAAATTGACAATAATTCCTTACGGTATGTTTATCCACAACGGGCAACTGAAGATCCTCGACATGATGGGAAATAGGTTACAATCAATCACCTTCAAGCTGGAGCATCTTAAACAACTCCAGGTATTGGATTTGAGACAAAACAAGATATTATATTTAAAAGGAGAGGGATTGCTTCAAGTTCAAAGTTTATTACACCCAGAAAAGAATGGAAACAGTTCTAAGATTGATATACGGTTTAAAGGGAATCCATTAAAGTGTTCTTGTGAAAGCTTGGAATTCATAAAATGGTTGGATATGTTTCTACAACCATACACACATACTCTTTACCAGTGTCAGTTTGAAAATGATGTGATCGATGTAGACACTGAAGCTGTGGAAAAATCAAATTATCTGTGTCATAGAGATGGAATCATTTCTGCAGCTTCCGTTTCCGTAATTATTGTTGCTTTTATCATCACTGGAGGCATTGCTCGCAGAATATACATGGTTAGAAAGGGAAAACGGATGAATGAGACAGAGATATTTTTGAATGATTTAAAGAAAGGATGTTTAGGAGAAAAGTATTTAGTTTTTCTGTCTCACAGCAATGATGATGGTGATTTGGTTATGCAATATGTGTTCCATCAATTAGACAATACCTTGAAGCACATGGTAGGACCAGGATACGATAAAGAAATAATATGCACTGGTGACATTAATTTTCGACCCGGCGTTTCGCTTATAAACGAAATAATGAGATGCGTATCAGAATCGCTTGTGATGATATTTGTGATTTCTCGGTCATTTTGTAAGAGTGCCTGGTGCCGCATGGAGCTGAAAGAAGCGTACCAGCAGGAGAAGCCAATTATTCTCGTCTTCAAGGAGCAGGTCAATCTGGAAATCATGCCGCAGTATCTTAGAAATATTTTTCAAAGGTATGCAAGAGCAAAACTTGTTAAAGTAAATGGTCAGATTGAAGTTATACCTAAATGGAAAACATTGTGCGATTCAGTTTTATTTCTAGCGAGCAGACAACAACAGACTTTAGATGCAGAAAATAAGTCCTAGAATTGCTAAGTTCAGTACTCATTTATTTTAACAAAATAATGTGACACTCATGTTACGATTGTCTTTTGCCAATAATGAACAAGTGATCTAACTGGTTCTTGAGATTTTGTAATGTCAAAATGTGTATGTTACAAAGTACGGGGAAGATTGACGTTATTTGTGCGACGTCAAATTGACATTCAAATGAAAGTCATTCTTTTTTCGAAGTATGAACCGCTGTGCAAAACACAGTTTTTGTGGTACTGCACCCACTTCTGGTACATGTCACGATACTATGATGACTCATAGATCTTAACCACAGAATGCACACTCCGGCACATGGCCCGGAGGTACAGAAAAGCACTTTTCACGAAGATCTGTCTTGAATCCCAGGAAATCCACACACGATTTTGGTCGTCCAGATCAGTGATGGTCAGTTACTTTTGTCTCACCATTGGAAACCTGTTTGTAAAACCAATAGATAAGACTCCAGGATATGCCTTCTGTTAAAGAATTGTGTGAAATAAACTTCAGAGTATCATGTGGGGTCATATTAGACCCAACATAAAATTTAACCACGCTCCAAATTTCCACTCTAGGCATGACGTCCAATTTCTTTACTATTCAAATTCATACTTGTTACTTTAAAAGTACGCACAATATTCAAATGTTTATCGATAACTTCAAATTGTTAAATGACATTCGCACATGATCTGAAATTACGTCCACTGTTATTTCATAACATTTGGCACAATATTGAGGAAGTTGTCTGCTTTCCAAGGCAAATATTGTTTTTTTAAATGGCATCTAATTTCAAAGTCCCCCTTACTTCCAAATTCGCTTTACTATGGTGCCTTTTGCATGAACTTAACGATGACTGAAAGTTGATTTGATGTTTTATGACAATAGAAGATGTGTAGATATATCCATTGATAACATTTGTTTGCATGTAACACCCTAAATACAAAAATGACAGGGTCGTGCTATTACTTTTGGGATATACCTCGTAGAACTCTTTTTTTCAATAATGTGTTTTTATAGATAATCTAAATTGAAAAAAAAGTACAAGATACAGAAAGTAATGTTGTTATTAAATGTTGGTTCAGTGGAAAGTGTTAGATGTTCACACTAGATGTTGTAAGTTTGATCCTTATGTTGACCCGATGGCCTCTATAAACACACTCAATACTGGTTTTACCCAGGTAGCAGACTCATATAAGTTTTGAGCTAAAATATATATGGCCATAATAAATTAATTGCTAGATTAACATCCTTGTTGGCCCCCTAATTTTCATGCCATCCCGACCCTTTTTATTTTCGTAAAAAGTAATATTAAAAAATTTTTTTTTTTTAAAAAAACCCATCAAAACATATAAAAATAAAAATAATGCCATATGACTGAGAAAGTGATATGGGCTTTCAAAAACACTTGATTACATTTTGAAGTACATTTGAATAAAGACCAGTAATTCAGTCTAAAACAGAGATATTCCACTTGTGCTCTTAATATTAGGGGAAACAATTGTAATATTTCACTTAACTATGACTAGCAGTTACTGAGATGCAAATAAATTTTCTAAATATTAATGGGTTTAAATTTTAACTAAAGCCAAAATCAAAACTATATCCAACTTGTCCCCCTGAGTTCCTTAATGGTAGTGGTGTCTTGGGCGGAGTTAGGTTGGTCAGGAACCCAAGTAGAAATGCAGTAATGAAGTTATCCTACTAATCCCCTCGATGGTAATAAAAACACAGGTAAAATTTCAAGATTAATGTTAAGGTAATTTTGCACAAAAAAGCATAAAAGGGGCCATAACTCCATCTAAAAAATCAACACAAAGTTATTTCCTGTATCCAATAGTGTCCCTTTGATTGGTATGAAGATACATGTTGAGTTTCATTGATATATGGGTAGTGATAATCAGATATCATGAGCATGTCTAGAAACTTTAATTGAATTTTCTTAGTAAAAAAAGGCGCCGTCATCATGTCTTAAACTAAAACAGAATTATTCCGCTTGTCAATTTGATGGTAATGAACACACATGTAAAGTTTCACTGATGTATGGGAAGTAGTTACTGAAATATAAACATGCTTAAAAACTTTAACCTACCTTTTCAAGCATAAAAGGAGGCTCAATTCTTTTTTTTGTTTTAAATTTTTTATTATTTCATAATACAAATATAACTGATATAATATATAAAGTTTAACATGAATGTATTCTATGAAATAATGTTATACTAAGAAGAGATGGGGAAATAAAAGAAAAAGGGAAAAAAAGACGTGGATAGAAGAAGGAAAAGACACAGTTGCAGACATGAAAAGAGATTAAGGTGCTTTTCACTGTCGATTTGAATTGAAGTTCAGTTGGGAGATTTTTATTAGAATAATTGGAGTTTATTCCATTTATTTTCATGTTGTGTCACTTTATTTTTTTACTTGCTATTATTTTTTCTAAATGTTCATGATATTTTAAGTCTTTTATAAAATTGTTGAACTTTGGAATTGTCTGTTCATCTTGTTTTTGAAAAGAAAGTATTTTCCATAAACCAAAATACGGTTTAATAAACTCGAATAACTGCTCTGGTTGAGATTCCAAAGAGAAATTGTTGAATAATCTTTATCTATTTCAATAAGTTTTTCATTCAGATTCACTTGAAGTTCTGTCCAAAAACCTCTCGAAATGTGACACTCCCAAAATAAGTGTTTGTTTGTTTCGACATGCCTATTGCAAAAATCGCATAAACTTGTATTATAAATATTACATTTATACAGAAATTCATTATTAAGTAAGATTCTCATTATGTAATTGTATTGGAATGCTCTTAATTTTGTATTTATTAAACATTGAGTGATCATTTTACAGAATCAATAGTAGATTATGTATACTTTTCCAATTAAGATTTGCTATTTCTTGTTCCCATTTAATATGCAATTTAATAGTTAGGTCACTTTCAGTATACTTTCAACTGTTTATTATATAAATATTTATTTGAACTTTTCACATTTACAATTTGTTCCATTAAGTTATTTTGTGTATTATTGATTGGTATATTTTCATTCTTAAGTTTACACTTCCATGAATTTGATATACTTTGAACAAGAGAATAATATTTTAGAAAATCCAAATTTTTTAAGTTGTGTACCGTTTTGATATGCTGAAAAGTATAAAATACTTTTTGTCTATTGTCAAAGATTTGTTCAACATATTTAATTCCTTTGTCTAACCAAGGTTTATAGAAGAATGTTTTATTATTATTTTTGATGTTTGAATTATTCCATAGTATTTGTTTGTTTATATATTCAACATTTTCTTTAAAATTAATACTTGACCATGATTGTACAATTTCTGATAAAAAGTTTGAGTCTATCTGAGTTGCATTATTTAAGTTATGTTTTATTAATATTACATTCAAATATTAATGGTCCTCCTATTTTTGCTAGTTAGCCCATGTATATATGCTTCCAATCACCTGTATTAGTCTGATTGATAATAATTTTCACCCATCTTGCTTTAATTGACTTAATAAACATATTCAGATCAATCATTTTTAAACCCCCATTTTTGTAATTTTGTATACCGGTAATTGTCTTTCTACTTCTTTTGTCTGGTTTGTTATCCTATAGAAAGTCAAACATGCTTTAATTTATAATATAAAAATGTTCTGTTGATGGATTTTCTAAAACAGTTAAATAATATATAAGTTTTGGAAATGCGAAGGTTTTAATCATTGCAATTTTACCAATCATAGATAATTTATGTTTTCTCCATTTATTAAGACAGTGGCAAAATTCCTTAATTTTTGGGAGAAGATTTAATTCATGATACATTTGTTTATCATTTGTAAAGACAACTCCAAGAGTAGCTGCACTCTCAGATGTCTATATAAATTTTTTATCTGTACTAGGAGTGTCATTTGAAATTTTTAAGGAACCTGATCACAAAATTACAGATTTTTTCGAATTAAGCTTAAGTCCCGATATTTTACTAAAATAATCGATTTTCTTTATTAAGGTTGAAAATTTTTTTTTTTATCCATCCATCATAAATGTTGCAGCATCTGCGAATGCTGTGTTTTTTATTTCTCTATTGTAAATAGTAATACATTTAATGTTTTTATCCCTTTGTACAGATTTATATAACAATTCGATAGTTAATATAAACAAATAAGGCGATAATGGAAATCCTTGTCTTATACCTATTTCTACTTTGAAACAATCTGACATGTATCCATTATTAACTACACAACTTTAAGCATTGTTATAAAATAGTTTGATCCAATTAATAAAAGAATTACAGAAGTTGAAGTATTTAAGAGTTTTTTTTAATAAAACCGTGATCAATGCTATCAAAGGCTTTTTCGAAATCAGCAAAAAAGATTAAGCCAGGTTTATTTTCGTTATTTATATTTTCGATTACTTCAAAAATAGTGCAAATATTTTCACCTATGTTCCATCCTTTTAAAAAACCAGTTTGACTTTCATTAAAAAGTGTAGATAAAACTTTCTTTATTCTATTTGCAATTGCTTTGGTTGTAATTTTATAATCAATATTCAATAAACTTATTGGTCTCCAGTTATTTAAAGACGTTAGTTCTTTGTCTTTCTTTGATATATGGGTAGTGGTTACAGAGATATAAGAGCAAGCCTCAAATGTTTAACCAAAAATAAAACAGACGCCGGAGCGAATACAACAGTTCCCCTTTTTTTAAAAATCGAGTTAAAAGTAAATCTATGACCTACATATAAATGCACATTTTTTTCAAATATGAAGCAGGATCAGCCATTTTCCAATAGAGTTTCATTTTGAACTTTTTTTTATTTAATATTATTATTCTATTTGTATTTGCCCCAGGTGAGCTATTCGTAAATACTCACTGTCTTCAATATCCACTATTACACATGTATTATAAATTACCTTTGACATCCATTAAAGCTTTCAGCAGAGCAGGAAACCACCCAGTCTTGAGGAGTATTGATGGCAGGTCTCCAAACAAAGGAACACATGCAGACAATGCTGTAAATGATAAACAGGTGAACAAGTTCAACTTTCATAAAATTGGATTAGAATTTTTCATTGTTAGTTTTTTTAGCTAACGTCTGAACGCTGAGGTCCAATGTTCAAGCCCAGTATTGTCCGAAACAAGAGGCACAATAGGGCCAAATGGACCTTAGTCACCTGACTCTCTTGTCACCTACTGTCAAATTGTTTTAATTTGGTATGGGAAATTAGCCTATGTGACCATGACCTATTACGTGACCCCATATGCAATCCTAGAAATATGTTCTATATCAGATGCCTCTGCTATATACTGCTACTAAATTTTACCAAAAAATTAAGAATTTTTAATATTAACTTCTGTAAAATTTTACCAATGTTGACATACGTTAAACCTGACCTGCATTTTAGAACAGCTACACAACTATTAATCACATACATAGACCTTTTCAAAAACAACAATAGGGTGGAGAACGCATACACGAACAAACATACAGACAAGGATAACTAAAATGCCCTTTCACCATTCTTCCAATGTCAGGGCTATAAAAAATAGAATTTCTTGTTTTCTCAAAATATTCCTATGTAAAAATCAAAGTTCCCATTACGGGGCCCCAATTGACCCTAGCTCCTATATTCAAACAAGAGTGCTGCAAGTGGGCACAGATGCTCATTTTATTGAAGTCCATTAATGAATGTGTTTATGAAGTTTAGTCACTATAATGTAAGTAGTTTGTTCAGAAACAGAGAAAGAACTGACCGGATAATGCAAGTATTAACCAAGTCCATTAAATAGGTTAAGGTCAGTGATATAAACACTTTTTAGTTGATGGTGATCAGTTTACAGAATCAATAGTATTACTGAAAAATAAAATAAGACTTTAAAAAAAAAAACAAGCTCAACAAATACATTTAACCTAAGGTTTTAGATTTTTAGGTTTTAGTATGGAAATTTAGGTAAGTTTAGCCATAATAGGTGGACAACGATGACAAAAACGTTGACAACAACGATGACATCATGGTCATGACAATAGTTCTTTAAATGCTAAAAAAACTTGAAACCCCTTCTCACAGGGATCATTGATACCAATGTGACCAAATTTAGCTTGTCAAAAAAAAGTTTAAATCACAGTTTCCCTATGTTAAACTGATAAACACCCAGGTTAGGACCAATTTTAATCCAAGGCTTATGGCATGAACAAATATCATTACTTTATGCAAAATATAAACTGGAAGATGTTGTTGTTTATATATCCCACAATGGGGTACTTTACTTAATAGTTGCTCTGAGTTCCTTCAAAGCAAAAGACCCTTCTTCAAGGTCATTAAGTTTTGGAAATGTGCACTGGAAAGGGAGAATTTCGTAATTTTGGCTAATTGTTTCCATGGTAACAGAACACAAAATAAAAACTCCTTCATGGCAAAAAGTTCTACTAGACCATGAGGTTGACATCTGTATAAGTTTCATGAAATTATCTTGAACAGTTTTAAAGTTAAGAGAATTCAATAATTTTGGCTATTTGTTTCCATGGTAACAGAAAATACATTGAAAATAAAAACTCCTTCATATCTGGTCCCATGTAATCATGTTTAACGGATTTACCTTGAATACTGAGGAACCAAGTCTGAGATATCTGGTCCCATGTGATCATGTTTTATAGATTTACCTTGCATACTGAGGAAACAAGTCTGAGATATCTGGTCCCATGTGATCATGTTTTATAGATTTATCTTGCATACTGAGGAGACAAGTCTGAGATATCTGGTCCCACGTGATCATGTTTAACAGATTTACCTTGCATACTGAGGAGACAAGTCTGAGATATCTGGTCCCATTTGATCATGTTTAATAGAATTACCTTGCATACTGAGGAACCAAGTCTGAGATATCTGGTCCCATGTGACCATGTAGTTTTCAGTTATCTCCAGTACAGCTTGCCCTTTTTTCTTGTACTTGGCTGTGTATGCCCCACTCAGGAAACGGATGGATGATACAAAAAATTTGGATACACTGTCTTTTTCTAAAAATTCATCTGTGGAAACAAAAAACACCTGAGGTCATTGTAATTATGTAAACAATGACACAATGAGATGAAATTTGTACTTGTAAATGATAATATGCATACATGTATGCAAAATTTGTTTAGAAATTAATTCAAGAAGCATAATCAGTATTTATTTTCTTTCAAATAAATAAAAAAAATTGTATCATTGTAATATTTAGTATCAATTGTGACTATCTGGATCATGTCTAGTGTCTAAATGTCCGGAAATTTCCAGGCATCATTGATTAAACCAGAAGAAGCGGTTATGTTTCAAGTTGGATTTATACCACCAACCTTGATATATTCCTCCATAGCATAGGTTATATCAATGGATTGTCACTCGATCAACCGGATGTTCGAATCCCGTAACAAGAATGATACTTTTCTTGTTCATTTCAACACTGCTTTTTCCTATAGTGCTCCATAAACAGCTTCTAATTAATAAAAATCACAAAATGAAAAAAGAAATTGTCCATAATTATATTCATTCATATCATTGCACAAATCAACCAACCGTTCTATAACTGAAGGATGATGGAATTGGCCAAATATATACGATTGAATTGAAAATCTTACGATAATATTTTAGTCTGACAGCAAAGTAGCTAATTTGCCTATTATAACTACTGATCATTAAATTTAGATTTGAAACACGATTTAGGGTTCTCTCAGGCTGAGTGTGTGACGAGATGAGAGTAAATTACAGTTATAGAAAACATATACTGATTACAAACTTCAAAATATCATAACTAATGTAAAATATCAATGACTATTACACAAGTCTTGAAAATTATATGTTGTTATAAAGGAAATTTTAAGATAAGTTCTCCATTACTAACGGATACACAAAAGAAGGGCAAATCTACAAAATATCATGGTACCTATTTTGTGTGCCATCGCCCTCATAAGCATCAATCCTAGCGTCACCAAATGTGACCATACCACGATAAACTGAGGATCAAGTTCTGTAAAGTAAAATCATCAAAACTATTAACACATCACATGCCTTACTAGTATCTGAAATGGTTTCATCACAATGAAACATGTAATAAATTCATTGTTAATTTGTTATAAAACATTAATTTGCAATTGTTTTATATTCAAAAGTCAATTAAGAGTGAGGAGGAATTATATTGGCCACTCATGCCAGAGGTCGTGGGTTCGATACCTTGTTCGACCAGATGGCCTCTAATAAAACATTCAGTAATGATTCTACAGAGGAAACAGACTCAAGAGCCGTCAATAGAGCTGACTTCACAATGAAGCTAAAACAAATTAGCAAAACAAAATTAGCATAATAGCTTTCAATTATGTATCAATTTTCCATCTTTTATTTAAAACAATATTATGAAATTGCACCAATTTGGTACAAAATATACAGTCAAACCTGTGTTAGTGGCCAACTCTATTAAGCAACCATTTGTCTTAAACTGTCAAATTTTCCATTTACCTTTTTTATAGTGTTAGTTTTAATTAACTGTATTAAGCAGCCACCTGTCTTAAGAGATCAGTTTTGCTCTTTCCTGTGAGTGGATGTTTAAGACAGGTTTGACTGTAACTTATATAAATTGAAATAAAATCTTCATTGCAGACAACCAGCAAGTGTTCATACTAAAATCCATCTTAGCAAAAAACCTGTTTTCGTTTCATTCTTTGGCAACAGTCTTAAGCAAATAATATTCATCTTCCATCCAAATATTAATTGCTTTAATGGAGTTAATGTAAGTATTGATTTGGGTACATTAATGCCACCCATACAGTTCTGAATAACAGCACAAAGGACAAGACAGTTGTGTAGTTGATAGATAGTTTTTGTTGGCCAGAAGTTGCGGGTTCGATCCCCAGCTCGAGCCGATGCCTCTAAAAAACAATACACACACGTAGTACTGGTTGTACCCGGGAAGCAGATTCAGGAGCTGTTCATATAACCCAAGTATAACCAAAAGGGAGATATCTAATCTGATTACTCACCAACCGCTTGAATACCAGTAGCCACCAGCAGCAGCACATGTGCAAATTCTTGGTTCTCCATGGCAACCTTGGGCTCCACGATTATCAGGTTCAGGAAAATGTTACACATGATTATAAGGCTTGACTGAAATTTTTAAAATAACTCTTACTGTGGATGTCATGTATTAAGTGTACATTTTACATCTAAGTATGGGTCAGTTTCACTTAACATCACAAGTTGGGCAGTAGTGTAATAGATAAGATTGTTGGCCACTCACGCCGGAGGTTGGGGGTTCAATCCCCAAATCGACCCGATGCCTCTCATAAAACAACACTCAATACTGGTTTTACCCAGGAAGTGGACTCGAGAGCGGTTCATATAAGCTATTAGCTTTCATTGCAATCAAGCTAAAATAAATTAGTATAAACTAACATAAACTAACATGAATCATGTTGAGATTTTCCTCCTTTTTCTCAATTTCTGTAAATCTATACTCAATACACATTTAACTACTTCACATTTCAAAGCTGAAGTCTGAACACATATTTACACATTTACACAAATGATCAATGTATCGTAAACATAAGAAATTCACCGACATTTTTTTTTGTCCAGTGTGATGTGTTACTATTTATACTTACAAATCTAAAAACAAAATACCAAAAATATTACAATACATAGTAACTACTATACCTGAGTTTCTCTGCTGTTGGGAAACTTGATGAACTGCTCCCACTGTCTCCACATGTATAGATCCAGCACACTTAAAGCTCCACAATGTAATAGAATATGTCGCGGTAAATCCTCCGCTGTCAAATGGCACAACCCCGGCAGCAAAAAATGGAATATGTCCGCCCTAACATGTAAATCCTGCAAATCTTGATCACTAAGCTTGTCTTTATCAGGAGTCAAATCTCCAAATGTTAAAATATCAGTATTTTGTTTTGTCTCCGGTTTCAACTCAGAGTCAGTCACATGTTCACCTGTTGTTTCTTCATTAAAAGTCACATGCTTGAAAGCTGACTGGTTTTCTGTAGTTGACTTGTTCTCTAATTCACTATCACATGCCATACTTTCATTGTCACATTTCTGTTCAAATGTTTGTGCTCCATCATTTAAATGCTCGTTAGAGTGAGTTCGAGATTCAATTTCAGCTTTTGTTTCACTTGTTTGATCAGTCTGATTATTGAGATTATTTCCACTTTGTTTCACAATATCTGAATCATTACCTTCCATTGTCTGTTCATTATCATCACACACTGTCACATTTTCCATAAAACTGTTTAACTCATCAGTTTCCATTTCATTGTCAATCGTCTCACTTTGGTCTTGGTTATTTTCGTTTGTTGAACTATCCTTAGATGAGATTTTGTTGGAATTATCACAGGATTTGGATATTTGCTCTTTTCCACTTTCTGGTGGGATGCACATTTTACTAGACAAGAAAAAAAAGATATAAGACATACTGGTATTTATACTAATAAAATAATCTGAATAATAGTTGAAACCAGAATTAGTTTAGTTAAGGATACACATGCTTGTCTGTACTGGTAATATGCTGATAATTGCTAAGAAATGAATTGCAGGTTATTTGCTACATTTGATTGATTGATTGATTGATTGATTGATTGATTGAATATTGAACGTCATTTTTATGACATCAAGGGCTAACAGATGCTCAGTTTACCTAACCACTTTTTCTTGGAATCCTGAAAGGTTAACCAGTTCTTGAGCACACCCCATCTCCGCAAGTAACTGATAACTTTCCCACTTGAATCAGTGGTGAGAGATGAATGATAATGAAACACAGTGATGTATATCAATCATCACGAAGACTGTTTCCCGGGCAGGGATTCAAACTCACGACCCCTGGATTGATAATCAGACGCATAACCGACTGAGCTATTCAGACTCGCCTGCTACTTTTGAACTAATTACATATATTACATTATTGACATGCAAATGATCTGGTCATGTGACTATTGTTATAAAGGTCTCACTTAAGAATTACCTCCCTTACATAATGGTAGCAAGATTCTTACACCCAAGAAATTAGAGCTGTGTAGAGTGACTGGGCATTTTTTTGTTAAAATGCATAAAATGTCATATTTCTTTGTGTATATGGGAACATTTTAATGATTTCTACCAAGTTTGGATGACACTGGGAACTGTTTGATGAAGCTATAATAGTTTAGAGATGCATATTGATAAAATGAAGGGGTGCCATCAAACCATAGACATTGTGAAAAAGCAACCTCCCAACCCTATGTTTTTTTCTGCATAATTGGACCAACAGAGGACTATCTATGGGAACAAGGCACTTTTAGAACCATTGGTAATGTATCCAGTGTTCCAGAAGTGCATGTCTCTATATGTAGAACAGTACAAAATTAATTGTTGCGTGAGACGTAAAGTACAGAGGGGAAAACAATGATGAAAACAGCATATGTTTGTGTAATACATGTAGATACAGTTAATACAAAATTACTATTAGTCCACTATGCCATTAACCCCTAGATAAATATGCAGAAACGGTTTACCAGATCTTTAAAAATAATATTTTCATTTAATATTTATTACTCTAAAAGGAGCAAATGTATTTCAATTTATATACTGTAAAAAAGGACTGGAAAACTCAAGCAGTGTATACCTGATTTGTACGAGGAAAGGTATCAACTCGTACACCTCTTCTTTCAAAGCCGACGTCTCCTCCGCTAACCATGCCCCCAACACACGCACAGTTGCAAGGATGATACTGTTCCACTGTGCACAATAAAATATAACAATTGTAATAGAGACTGATTGTTGCACACAACAAATACAAGTGTTACACTGTACCACATCTTACATATCTATTCATATTCTGGGTCTTCACTGTTTGCTACTTATTCCTTCATTTTCTTTACCTGGACATGCTTTCAAAACAAATTTACAGTTCAGAATGGAAATATTAGCAAAATAGGGTTTATGTGACAGATCACATCTTTGTAAGATTTATTGGTTTCGAGTTGGTTCTCTCCATTATGGTTTAATAGACAGTATCCAGCTTTTTACATGTGAGATATATGATAGGTCACTGTGGCACAGTTTATTAAAACTAATTGTATGGAAAATAATTGCAATGTCCAAGCAGACCACATCTAAATTGACCAGATGTGAGAATGATTATAGCTCTGCCCACGTGGCATTGTTTGTTCTAGTAAATACAATTAATTATTTACTTAGACCTCATTAGCTTGTCTAAGGAAAATGGTGGCGTAGAAACCAATATTGATCGCCAATTGGATTATCAACTTGTTTCATTGACAGCCCACGTCAGGTCAGTTATAATGGTACAGTTGTTTGTAATGTGGCATTAATTTGTAAGTAAGTCATTAACAGCCATGTGCACTTAAAATTGTTTTTATAGTTAAACTACATCTTTGCTTAACTCAAAGAATTCCATAAATCATACCTGTGAAAAAAACAGGTTTCATATTTAAACCATTATAAATAATAATGACCTTTCTGACAGCATTTCAATCTGTTTAAGTATAAATAGTGCTTCAAAGGTTCAATACAAACCTTAATACATGTAGTATCATTAAATAAAATTAAGAAGAAAATGTGCCCGAATGTTCAATCTGAATTATGCTCCATACACATAGATATACAACTTCAATCTTACCTGTATAGACGTATCCATGGAAACTCTCTTAAGGAAGTGTAATACAGCACTAAATGCTCCGACCATAGCTGAGTGCAGTTGTAACACCTGTCTATCATCTAGACTGAGGGTGGGGCCAGCAGTCATATGATTAATAATGTTTTCTAGATAACTGTAACACGAGGACAATAAACGCCCATTGTCTGATGCCTGAAATGATTCAGAAGATGGGAGATATTAGGCCTTGCCATAAATATAAGTAATATGTACAGAACAGAAGTGTAATAACACGCGACATATTTTTCATATTGACCATGTGTAATATCACTGCCAATTTATCATTCGTTATGTTGTAGAACTTGGTTCTTATAGGTAACAAGCCAAGTTACTTTCTCACTTTAAAAATACTACACATACCACTTCTCTGAGTTTATGCAAATAAATTCAATAATATTTGATTTTCTATTCAAAAGTTAAAATAACTCTCTAAACATTACACCTCAATATATCATAAATAACTTAATTTATTGCTGGTCAAAACTGTACTCAACAAAGATTTTATTTTTTGCCTATAGTTTGTTTGAGTATTAAGCATCATCTTATGCCATCGAAGGCTAACAGTTGATCAGTTAACATGACCATTTTTTTTCTTGGAATCACCGAAAAGTAACCAGTACTCGAGCACACCAATCTCTGCAAGTAACTGATAACTTTACAACTTGAATCATAGGTGAGAGATGAATGATAATAAGACACAATATTGTATATCAATCATCATGGAGACCGTGGCCGGGCGTTTATTCAAACTCACAACCCCTTGACTGATAGCTGACTGAGCTAACCAAATCTGTGTTTTTTAATCTAAAATTCACTTATGTGTACTCCAGTAGCACACAATGCTTAATGACTTTATATGGAAAGGGTCTGAGACTATTTATAGCAGATAACAGGTTATATCATGGCATCCAGTTTTATTGGTGAAGTAAGAATTTAGAATGAATCTGAGTAGAACCACAGTCTTTCTGCAAGTAACTAGCAAACTTTCTCCCTACTGTCTTTGGACTGAGCTCGGCTTGAAAGTACAACCTCAGAGGTGGGAGGTCAGTGATTTTGATAAAGTGCCTTAGACCATGGAGGGCTGGACTGTTGTTTTCAATTGCGTAGCCTTTCATGACTAAGTTGTCACCTGTGTTAGGTCTGTATTCTCCAGCACCATCCTGATCTCTATACAACAAAGATGAGTGGTAAGCAGGAAGAGTTTACAGTCTGGAGTGTACGGAGGCAGAATGCTGTATATCCCAGACACCTGCACCAGCATAGACACCAGCCGCAGTGCAGGCTCTCTCTGGTTGGCACCTGTAAATATAAAAAAACAGTTCAATGTAATCAAATGTCTCGCTTGTATTGCTACATTACAATTTGACACATGAAGGTGATATTAACAGGCCTAAAAAAAAAATATTGTTTTTTGTCCTTTACCTACCCAACATTTCCAACTTAGGTAGATAGGTAGGTAAATTAATATATTATATTTTACATTTAGTGGTTTGTCGGAAATAACAACTTATAATTACCTTTTCCTCGCGCATTATCTCTTTGAAAGACTCATGATGTTTATTTTATTAAGAACAAAATGACAAACATATTTGTAAATTTTAAACCACTTTTATGGATATAATTGATTGATTGATTGAATATTTAGCGTCATTTTTATGCCATCTAGGGCTAACAGCCGATCAGTTAACCTAACCACTGTTTCCTGGGATTAACCAGTACTCGAGCACACCCCATCTCCACAAGTAACTGATAACTTTCCCACTTGATTCAATGGTGAGAGACAAATGATAAAGAGACACAATGTCGTATATCAATGATCATGGAGACTGTTGCCGGACGGGGATTCGAACTCACGACCCCTGGATTGATAGTCAGACGCGTAACCGACTGAGCTAATCGGGCCCGGATTTATGGATATGAGAAACAGTTTATGGAGCACTGTAGGACAACAATAGTGTTGAAAGGGAAAAGAACAAAAAAGTATAATTCTTGTCACAGGATTCCAACTCCTATCATCCGATTGACAATCTGCAGATATAACAGGAATGTTGGAAATTATCTAATATTTTAGCAACCACAAACAATAAACATAAACATTGTTTTGGAAACATTACTTCCAACTGATTTCTCAGTGTTTTCCCTATAACTCAGCTCTTGTATGCAAATTGCTACGGTCTGACTTGCCCAATATATAAGTGAAGTTGATTTGTCAAGGTAAATGTCGTTATTGAATGACAGAAACTAACATGGCCAATTTATTCTCATTCCTAATAGAGGTGACCTGTAACCATTTTCCTGAATTATGTGATAAAAAGAATCTTACATTCATGCTTATTTATTATTGAATTTATTAAACTCATTGGCAAACATGATATAATTATCATAAGAGCCGCGCATAATATATTTTAGCCAACTGGTTTAAAAAAATCAAGAATAAATAACCAATTATGTATTTAAAGTCCTCTATCTAACATCTAATGATGACATATTTTTAAATGATATTTATGGTAGTAAAAATAAAAATTAATTTTGACAGGAAAAATCAATCAATCAAAACAAAAATTATTGTAGCGCATGAAATTTCTTTTTTTTCTGAAAGGGTCAAAATCAATATAAGCAATAGCTTAACATAAACACATTTGTGGGCCAAGTTAATTATAAACAGGGTTCAATATATAGGCCATCTGGTATAATGTTCAAGGTGTTAGTAACACTTATGACAAAACTATGGGTCAAGAAAGGTCAGCTGAGGTCAAACCGTAGAGATAAATGCAAAATCTTTGGAACAATTTAAACCAAAGAGATATCATACAACCATAATTAATCTATGCCAAATGTTCAAATAACAGAAAAAAATGCAAATAAAAACATAACATTTTGTAAATTGATTCATATCAAACATGGACAGGATAATAATCTCACCCAATTTACTCTTCAAAATGCTGTCCAGTCCTCCAACAATGTATTTTATCCAGGGTGGTTCATTCGACTTGTCCTGCAAGACAAGAAATATAATATATAAATACATTAATCAACTCCAATTCTTTAATATAATGTCACAGAAAAAACAACAACATCCTGACAACCACATGTTTTATACCAGATACATATGCATGTAATATCTATCATAAGATTATATAAGAACTTATTTCCTTCTTCGTTCAATGTGAAATCATCCGGTCAATATATTAGTATATGGCCCAGTTCAATATAAAACATATAAATAATACGAAGTGTGCTAAACTTACGATACTTCGATCTTGCAACATCAAAATGCCAGATGACAAAAATTGCCACATTTAAACAGAATTGTTTATTTAAAATTACTTGATGCTAGAGAACAAGTTCACACAAAATATGCAAGAAACATGCTGTTAAGTTATTCAGGGACTATCTGTAAGGGAAAAAGATGTGAATGTAGACTATAACCTCTCACCCATATATTATATAAAAAATTCTGACACCCCAAGCAATATATTTTTAAATTTTACCCCACCACCCATAGGCCAAATAAAAAATGATGTATGGTGTTAAGCATCACTTTCAGCAAATTATTAGTCATATCACGACAATGTCTACTCGAGACAATATTCTGAGTGCTGCCACACTGGAGTATCATGCCGCAGACACCTGGTATGATATTCCGGCAAGTCACATTATACTGAAACCAGACCGACCAGACCTAGAACTATCCTCTAAATGTTGGGTTCAAGCAAGCCCTTATCCCCAAGAGTGGTAAATTTAAATGTAACACACTCTGATAAAGGTTGCTTGTACTTAAGTGGTGATAATGTTTCTTAATTTTATTTTTTTTTTAAAAATGCTTAAGCTTTATTTTCTCAATATAACATACCAGATTTCTGGGTATAGTTGTTAAGAGAAACACCAGAGTTTTACACAGCTCAAACTTCTTTTCCCCCTGTAACAAAAATATATACATTTAAATACATGAATAATAAAAAATCTTTAAATGTGGACATATAAGTCAGGCTTTTAGATTTTAAGTTTATAAGACAAAATTAGAAGGGGTCCTCAACAGCTGTGTGGTCTAATGACCACCTACCTCTCACCACTGAGGTCATGAGTTTAAGTCCTATTTGGTCTGAAAACTTTAAATGAGAGAGTTTAACAGTCACTTACTGAAGGATGGCGGTTCTACTCAGATTCTTTCTGAGGTATTCCACCAATAAAACATATAAGTCATATAACCTGTCATGTTTTAAAAATGGCGTTTAACCATTTTCTTGCAAAAAATATGAACATCATGATATATTATTTTTGCTTTTAGTCTTATTAAGTAACAGTTATAAATTAATATTAAAACTTACAGCGTCTTCCTGGAACAGTTTACTGAAGTGTGAGAGGAGACCATGGAAGCCAGGTTCACATCCCTCCCAGGCATCAGATCCAGCACATGACACAACACAAAACAACACGTCCTGGGCCTTCTCATGACCTGTAGTAATATATATATATATATATATATATATATATAGGCATAGTGCCACCATTGCAAAAAGGAAGTGCTTCCGTGGGGTAGTCGCATAATGGCGGTTGTAAATAATCCTCAATTCTTCTTCTTTAAAAATGCATTTTCCTATTTTTAATGCTCATTTTTTTATTTGAATGGCATTATTGATGTATTTTGAACATTTTGATAGCATTGTCATGTTTGAATTGTGAATTTAGAAAAAAAAAATGATGCTTGGAAATTGGGGTATGAATTCATGATTTCGGAAGTCTACTTTCACTTTGTCACCAGTGTACACACTGAGCAGAAAAAAAAATCTCTTATATGACACATGACCCCTACTTTTCTCATCATATTTTGATAGTGCAGAGGTTGACAAACAGTAAAATGTAGGTTTCACTTCTTTCATTTGGGACCCTCTATGAATGACAAGCCTTCAAACTTTTATTATTTACTATAGAATAAAGAGCAAAAATCAATGGTGGGGTTACACCTATATATATATATAGATAATACACGACACAACACAAAACAACATGTATTGGGCTTTCTCATGATCTGTGGTAATACATGTACATATATATATAAAACAATCATGACATCTTGGGCCTTCGTATGCTTCACATGATCTGCAACATTATATATAAATTTAGACAAATTTGGGTATGTAAACATAATTATTAGGTTTGACAACTTTTTTTTCTATATTCTTTTTAAAATTCTTTAAGGTTTCTATTTATGCAAAGTATGAAAATATATATTCTGAATTTCATCATTAATATTTTATATGCTGGTACAAGTCTTGCCAAATGCACAAATTTAACAAAATGTACCAGTTTAGCTGAATGATTGAATAAATCTAATTAAACATGTTTAATTAAATTATTACATTTACCTACATGTAAATTTACAAGTCTACTTAAATATATAAGCTGACCTAAATAAAAAATTTGACACAAATAAATATGTTTTCCAAATACTATAAAAAATAGTGTCAGACTATAAATGATGACAGAAGGATGTTTTTTAATAGGGAAAGTTCATTAGAGTGTAATTTAATAAAAATATAGCAATATATCAAATGCACAGTTGTTTTGTTTACAGCACTCCAACATAATTGAGAATCTCTGACCAGGGGTTTATAACAATCAACATACTGAATACAGCTGCCCTATTACCACAACATATAAATGTAGAGAATTTACATATCACCTGCCTAGAAATTCAAAACGAATAAGGAGAGAAAGAGACTGCGTGTCCTTCCCCTACCAATGGGAATAAGTTTCAATTATGTTGTTGAAAAAAAAAAAATTTGAATATGTGGGTTATTTGTACAGGAAGATCAACATAATGCTAGCCAGACAGCCTTTAAAGATCTCCCTGTTGTCACAAAATGACTGGGGGTAATAAACTTACCATATGACTGTGATATAACAGCCTGACAGAGAGAGGAAGCAGACTTAGCCTTCATAAGACTGTGCATTCCTGTTGAAGTCTGACACAGACTGTTGTAGCACTCATATGTATCATCCACCAGCTGTCGGTCCTCTATGTCATTATCTCTGATAAATAAAACATTGACATGAGAAATTATGCTGTTAACATTACATATTTTAAAGAAAGGTTGGTTGGTGAGAACAAATAACATGATTTGATAACAGATTCAAATACCCACCTTCAGCAGTGCCATTGATAAATATATCAAAAGTGGAGTAGTAGTGCAGGAGATAAAGTGTTGACCACTCACAATAAAGGTTGCGAGTTTGATCCCCAGCTCGACCCAATGCCTTTCAAAAAACAAAACAAAAAACACTCAGTTCTACCCAGGAAGCAGACTTGAGAGTGGTTAGTATCAGCTCTGAGCTTCCTTCTAGATAAAATAAATACCGGTAAATACAAACTATATTATTGTACCCTTACAATATCAAAGCACTCTGTGAAAATATGCTACCACTTTTATTAAAGAGAAATGTATTGAGTCCTCACAATAGCAATTACTGTGAATATAAAAACTACCATCTGAATGTGATTAATAAGCTATAATGTATTACTCATATTTGATAACTATAATAGTTGTAAAATCTTACCCTGGGTTCAGCAGTATTATACCGTTAAAACTGGTAATATTTTCTGTCAGTACAGAACTGCAAGCCTAAAATAGAAAGAAGCAAAATTTAAAACCTCTTTCAAAGGTTAGACTGTTTTGTTGCACATTCTTAAATATTTCTATGAACTTTATTTCAAACCTAAGCGTTTATAAGTTTTACTGCATGTTGTTTGCATCAAATTGAAAAGCAAAATATTATCAATAGTTTTGAGAAAGATGCATCCATCATTTTTAAGCATACTTTATTTGATAGCCATGTGATCAGCATTTGATTAGTAATCCTACAGTATCTAACATTGATTAGACATCTACTGTCTGCCAAGATACAAAATGTATATACTCATTATGACAGGTCACTTAAAGCCTTTATCTCAGAATCTCAGTGTAGTAGCTGTGTCAGCAAAATGACAAAAGGTTATTTACCACATCAGGCTGTGTACTCAATGCTGATAGTACAGACATTGCAACTGTTTTAAATATATTGGCCGAGCATTCAGCTGGAACATTTTCTGAAATACAAACAGATAGCATTAAATATGATTTGAATTTGGAGTGTAAAGATATACAATTAAAGAGACAATTGCTGTTTTACATAGATTTAAAGGGATACACGGCAAATTAATAATAAATATATACCGGGTACTATTCCATGTGGAAATATTAATCTCATAACAGGAGTAGAAAGAGTGTTGGCCCCTGATGCTAGAAGTTGTAGGTTCAATCTCCAGCTCTACCAAATGCCTCTGAAACAATTGACACTCAGTACTGGTGCTACCCAGGAAACATATCTGAGAGACGTTAACATAAGCTCTGGGCTTTCTTGGCAATTTAGATAAAATAAATTTAATAATTTAATCATCCAGGGTTCGACATTAACCCACGTCCGACCGACAAAGTCTAGTAAATACTTGATCCAGTCGTGTTCTACTGGAGCGTAGGTAGCCCGACTGGTTGTGTTAAATCAAAAGAAATCAGTTAAAAACCACCAAAACCTGAGATGATAATGTTTATCATTGAATCAATTAAAATGCACCTGCCGACAAGCATGTAATATCATTGATTATTGATAATTTGTAGCATTACGGCAAATGCAAAAAAACACATAACGTAGAATTATTAAGTGGCCCAAACTAAGTGGCATAACTCTAACCTGTTCTAATGACGCAACATATTAAGCAGCATAACTCTTCCGGGTACAATCGGCTTCAGTTATTTTCTTCTATATTTTTTGACATTAGAAGGCTAATTTATGATCTATTGATATTAATGACAAACAACACCTTTCGACATGTCTCTTTTCATTTTTGGCTTCACCAGGGGAAAAGATAAGGATGACAAAAATACAAAAGGCAGAACTGAAACAAAGAAAACTTATGAGAAAGCTCTGATTGTGATCAACTTTCAGTACTATGTCTGGAGTCCTAGTTACGATAATGGTCTGGGCTAGTGGAAGTTTGGTCAGGTCTAGTAGTTTTACTGAGTTACTAGCCCAGCCCAGTGGTCCAGTGGAAAAAAAAGTTAATGTCAAACCCTGTCATCCTACATGGTTTAACCATTGCTGAACTTACTTGTTTTTAATAGTCTTGCAAAAAACTTTGAACCAACAGCTTCAAGAATTTCCTGTTTCACATCAATGCTGCAACTATCGTCCTTAGTAACCTTGGCAACCTGCATGAAATTAAATAAATTAACTGCAAATATATATAAACATATTAATGTAATTAAACTTCAAACATGTTGTTTTATTGAGTCAATGGATTCAACTCATTCATTAAATGCAACGTGACGACTGGGGATTAGAAAAAAACAAAACCACAATATGCGAAAACAAATGACAATTGATCATTTTAAACAAACTATTTGACATTCGTCCGTAGAGGGAACCTAATTACCATGAGAAGAGCTGCAAATTTTTCATTATCGGTTTGAGCTCTTTTAAGAACATCTAGATAATGAGAAATTTGTTCCTTTTGTTGTGTTTCCATGCTGTTTTCTGTGTTCGAAGTATAACCGGAAGTGGACACTATTTTCTATCTCCAGTATGCAAGAGTTTGGCTCTGTGTCAGTAAAACGCTAACTTCTATTACTATTTTTCATTAATTTCAAAATAAAGCTTTCCAAATACATTGATCAAAATCGAAAAGAAAGTAAACAAGCATGGCTGGATTGGAACTTCTCTCTGATCAAGGATTCCGTATTGATGGTAGAAAACCGCCTGAATTGAGAAGAATTCAATGCCGTATGGGTGTGTTCAGTCAAGCTGAAGGCTCAGCATATATTGAACAAGGAAACACGAAGGTTCTAGCAGCTGTGTACGGTCCACATGAGGTAACCACTGCGTTGGAAGCTAGTCAAAACGTCCCCTAGTCAAAACACCTCCTAGTCAACCCCCCCCCCCCCCCCCCCTCATTTTGGTAAAAAAAAAACTTTTCTGGTCAAAACGACCCCCTTTAAATATGACTTAGTCAAAACACCCCCCTTTATAAAAATATGTATCCCTTGTATACCTAATACCGCGATATACCTATAACTGCGAATGCCCGTATAAAAACATTCTGGGAAGACATGTGCAA
This sequence comes from Panopea generosa, assembly GCA_029582155.1. Taxonomy (NCBI): domain Eukaryota; kingdom Metazoa; phylum Mollusca; class Bivalvia; order Adapedonta; family Hiatellidae; genus Panopea; species Panopea generosa. Next base: position 52,413,486 of record CM055900.1, on the reverse strand, counting down.
AGCTCCAACTTCTGTAAGCGTCGGCATTTGTTTGCATTTTGTATCGGCAACTGTTTTTTACTCGATACACTTGAGTCACCTTATTACTGTTTAGTATTGATGCCATTCTTTACATGGTTAAATTTTTTTAGACTCGCGGTATTAGGTATGACCAGTATATATTGCTGTGAATTGACTTTGTAAAATATAATGTATTTTTAAAATAAGATATTGTTAAATTTTGTTATATTTCTATGTTTTTGTACATGTATACATTTTGAAAGGTATATTGTTAATATAAGTTTAAAATGAATGTGGAGCACGTGGTCCAGTGGTATAGCACCGAACACATGATCAGAGGGTCGTGGGTTCGATCCTCTGCCACGGCTATGTGTGGTGTCCTTGAGCAAAGCACTTTTGCGCATTTGCTTAATACTGGTTCTAACCAGAAAGACTTTGAGCGTGATTTGCTTAAGTTGTAAGAACTTGTTTCACCATCGAAGTAAAATAAATAAGTTTAAACTAATGAATGAAATAAAATAATAATTCTAAAGTGTTTATTGCTATAAATCTTTTAATTACAAAATTAATGCATTATCGAGAAACAAAGGTCACCAACATCTGATATTTGATATTTACCAAACATACACAGTAGTTATATAACCATATCTCAAGACAAGTCTTTTTAACTGACAAAATTGCAATGTTGTTTTTTTACCCAAAACTGATTTGATTAATGAGTTATGACACTTAAATCATAAAAATATTGCCTTATTTAAGTTGTGTCCATTGAATATTAAAAATTGTTTTATTTGGTTCAATCTTCCTTGCCACAGATGAGAGATTTCTGGTCAGCTTGGTCTTCTTGTTTTTAATATAACATCAACACCTTTAAAAGTGTAACCTTGACCTGTGAGCTTGATGGTTCTGCATGTTCACAAGTTGGAATTCAAGCACTGGGGTAAGAGCGTGCACTCTCAAGGGTCTGTCCCATCAACATTTTCAAGGGATGTATAGAGCACTCATTAAAATAGATTTACATTTATAATAACAGATATTTATGGTATAGATTTAGTATGTTTCATTTTATGCATTAAAATAAGTAAAAATATGCTAAGAAAAATGAAGATTTAAAGAAATGTTAGCTTTTGAAAGATATTGTTTAAGATTTCAAATGCTGGGGGTATACCATTTCTGCCATTCGAGTGCTGGGGTGCCACTGTGCTTAAATAACCTGCGGAGAAGCCTGCTCTTTATGTTTATCATTACTCGAAATAATAACAGCAGTCGTGTTGTCTGCAATATTTCCCAGACCCAGAATCACTCATACTCAGCAGGGCTGTCTCTAAGTTTCTAAGTAGAAGGGGAAACCAAAAAAATAGATGGGGGGTCTGGGGGTACACCCCCACCAGGGGGTCAAGGGGGTCAGCGCCCCCTTTGTCCTGGGGATTTCAGGCATCTTTAGGGCCCCCAGATGGGTTTTTCTTAGAGCAATTTTACCTCCTTTTTAGATGCATTTCAGCATAAAACTACTTTTCATTTGATAGTAAAAGTATTTGATCTTAACATGAAAACAATTTGACAAAAGTCTAATGATCTTAAAACTAGTAGAAGTACACCTTGAAATGGGCTGTCCTGAGAACTAAATATAAAATCTTTTTTGAGCAAATCTCTAAGTACAAAGCTTGTTAGAAGAGATTGTAGTTCTTCAGTCACTTCACTATTGTAGTCTTGTTTAGTAAGTCAATTGGCCGATGGAATAACTGTTTAACTTTAAAAAATTGCTGAACTAACTTCTCAATAATAAATCTGTTCTCCAAAATGTACAATTTCAGCAAAAATCATCATCATCATCTTCTTCTAAGCACATGTCATCCGAAGTTGGCAGGTTACAGGCTTTGGCAAATACCGTAACTTCTTTTCTGATGAGAGCTTGGATCTCTTCTCTGCTAGTGGGAGCTATAGAAATTACACCTGATGTCTGTACCCCTGCATCTTACAACTCCACAACTGGTTGCTGGGTTGCAGGCTTGATTTGCACAGCTGCTTTTTTTGGCAGTGCTCTTCAGCTGTCTCCATTTTTAACTTCTTTTTTTGAAGACATTGTCTCCGTTTTTAACTTCTTCTTTGAAGACATTGCGTTTCTTTTCGGGTTTTTTTGCCAGAAGTTGACCGCTATAATCAGACTCGTCGAAGTGTTTGCATTGCACAGTTTTTTTGTTTGCATTTTTTTCGTAGCGTCTACATGACTTGATTTGATTCAAATTAATAAAGCGGCTGCAACTGGGCTGTGTTCAGCACCGTTAAACAGCAAAGGCGTTTAATGCCTGGTTCCCTAAAATTGTTGCATCATGTGCGCTAATGTGAGGTTGGGCCAGTGTCCAGGAAAATATGTTAGCTACCGTTATCAAACGTTTAAACGAACTGAACGCAGCCCAGGCATTGATTTATCATAAAGCGCCCTTTTCATCATGATCTTCTTAAACAGAAGTGAAAAGAATAGAACAGAATGTGTTTTATCAATTTATGTTGCCAAAATTTAACCGATTTATACATAAACACTGTATCCCTGAAAGTAATTTGACTTTTCTTTGTTTTTTTTCCATCTTATTTAAAATTAAGTTGAAAATATTGGTGATCTTTAGCCCAAAATAGCCAGTGGTTCTGCTGTGAATTGAAGGATAAAATCCCTGGCCCTTAGAGACAGCCCTTTTACTGTTACTTACAATTTTTTTCATTTTAATAGACTAGTCATAGAGACAAGCTTGGTAAAAAAAAAACTTAATGTGAGAAAGTTTGTCATTTACTAATAGAAGGACAGATGTTCTGGTCAGATTCATTCTGATGTCTTTCTCCATCAATAAAACTGAATATGCCATACATGGTGTTTCTTGTGTTGAAAATGGTGTTTAACTTCGTTCAAAGAAATGAATGTTATTGGCTGCCAGATGGTGTATATAAATTATGTAACATTTGACGCAGGATGATGTATACTCAGTATTACTGGTATAATGTTAGATTGTCAGTAATATTTAAGTATACGTATATGACCATAACTCCTGTAAAATAGGACAAATATTGAACTTGACCTGTATTTTATAATTATATAGTTACACACCAACTATTAATTAAATACATAGAGGGGCAGTAGTAATTGATGGAAAACCAATTTTTTTCCTTCAATTGATCGAACAGATCCTGGACAGGGTTAACATTTAATGCCCCATGACCTTTCACATTCAAACGGTGCAGGTGCCATAGGATAAAAAATACTCATAAAAATATTTCCAAAAATAAACATTGATCAGAGATTTTAAACTTTGAAATATATAGTAATTGTTTTATATTATCTACAATATAAATAACAAATATTATATGCAAATTGAAAAATGTAATAGTAATATTTAAAGTGAATACCTCAATACCTAAATATTTCAATTTTCAGATCCGTGGTAGCAAATCCAAAGCTCTCCACAACAAAGTGCTTGTGAACTGTCAGTACAGTATGGCAACATTTAGTACGGGAGAACGGAAGAGGCGTCCTCGTGGGGACCGCAAATCCAAAGAAATGACAATGCACTTACAACAGACATTTGATGCAGCAATCCTCACAAACTTGTACCCTCGGTCACAAATAGACATCTTTGTTGAGGTACAAACTCTTAAAATCCTTTATTGAAGTTACTAATTGTTGATACTGCAATCAATTTGAAACATTGGAACAAGTGTTTTTTCCAAAATTAATAAGAAAAATATGGTTTCAAACTATCAGTTCTAGAAACCACAACCAATGGTTGTTTTTTCAAGCTCAAACTATTCATTTGTTGATAATAATCCATCATCTGAACAACACTAAGGGATAAAATGTTATAAAAAACAGGTTGAAAGGTAACTTGTTAAGGATTTGCACAAATTTGCAAATATGGGATGCATAGTTTTCCAATAAAATAGTATTGCCAAATTAGATAACATTATCTTTTTATAAGGCCAGTGTCCTCCATGGCCGAATTGTTTAAGGTTATTTACCTCTCATCGATAGTATTGTAGGATAGAGTCCTGCTCAGTCCGAAAACTTTATGTGAAAAAAATTTGCCAGTTACTTACAGGACAATGGTTCTGCTCAGGTTCATTCCGACATATTTTTCCACCAGGAAAACTGGATATGCCATGTATCGAAAATTCTATTAAAACATTATAAAAAAAACATGTAAGTCCAAGACAGCATGAATATTTCTCTTTTAAAGCAACACATCCACGTTTAAACTTTTTTAAAAAGTTTTTCAATTGAGTTGTGAGCACATTTCCCATACATAAATATATGGTCAGTAAGCTGTATATGTGCTAACAAACACTATCCAGAACGCTTTAGAATTATAAAAAAAGATGTCCAAATTATAAAGCGTGACAAACGCTTTATAAATTATTTTTAAATTGCCGAGGATTCCAACTTGGCTTCAAATTGAATTATGCGAGTCGTATTAAAAAACTTCAGGTTTTAGTGCATAGTGTACTTTACCTGCCTTGAAAGTCATTTTGAAAATTTTTTTTTTGACTCGGGTGAGTTACACGCTTGTTTTATAAAGTGTTAGTCACGCATTATAATTTGGGCATCATTTTGTTCCGGATTGTGTTTATATGCTCATATACAGCTAATTGATCATATATTTGTATGGGAAATGTGCTCATAACTCAATTAATTTTTTTTTTTTAAAGTTCAAACGTGGATGTGTTGCTTTAAGATATTTTGTTTTAAATTTTGGATTCAGCGAACATTATGTTGTAATGATCATTAATGTAAAACTAAAATGATTTCCCATTGAAGTGTTAGATATTCAGCTTAGGGAATTTTAACTATGAAGTGTGTTAAAAAAATTCATATTACAAAAGCCATGTATTTTTAAACACACCTCATAATATCGTTAGTGACTGCCATGCTTTTTGGATCAATACAACTTTAATTCTTTTGTCATAAAGTTCAGTTTTAAAATGAAAGGTACGAGGAAGAACATACATCTTGCATTGTTATGTTATTTACCTTTTTGAATTGGTTACGTCTTCAGATTTAAGTTACAAATGGTGATTTTGTATTTTTTTATGTTGCCCCAGGTATTACAATCTGACGGAGGCAACTACTGTGCCAGCGTGAACGCAGCAACCCTCGCCTTGATTGATGCTGGTATACCTATGAGAGACTATGTGTGTGCCTGCTCAGCCAGTTTTGTAAATGACAAACCAATAGTTGACATTAGTTACCTGGAGGAGTCTTCAGGTGGCGCTGAACTCATTGTGGCCACTCTTCCTAAATCAGAACAGATTGTGTTTCTGGAAATGAATTCACGTCTGCATGAGGACAATTTAAGTAATGTACTTGACATGGCTGTGAAGGGATGTAAGGATATTCACGATGTTCTGGATCAAGCTGTGAGGGATCATGTGGGCGAGGTTACAGCCGTGTCTGGGCTGGAATGACACTGCTGACTGTATTGTGAATAATCTAGGTGTATTGAAAGTTAAATATGAAACAAAAACATTGACTTTTAATGAAACAAAAAGACATGGATAAATTTTGCAAGCACTAAGTGCCATTTTATTGCAAGTAAAATCAAGTTCAGCTAAATATATGCTCATTCTGTCCATTGTCACCATTTCTTCTCTGTATCAAGGGAATCTATTGATTGAAGATAACACAAAAGAAAGTTATTTTATATCATATTGGGTTTTATACAGTCGTGATACATGTACATTATCCAGAGGTAGTGAATTTGGATCCCCAATGGCCACAGTCGCCGTGATGATTGATATACGACATTGCATCTCATTGTCATTCATCCTTCACCGCTGATTCAAGTGGGAAAGTCATCAGTTACTATGGAGATGGGTGTGCTTGAGTACTGGTTAACCTTCCAGGATCCCAGGAAAGAGTGGTTAACTGATCGTGTTAGCCCGAGGTGACATACCAGTGCGCAATACAGATTTTTAGATAGTAATATAAATTTTTGGAATAAAACTTACTAGATGGATGGACAATAATTTTGTTGTGTGTATAAAAGGAACTCAATTTAACAGGGAGTCACTAAAACTCATAACTTCATTTAACTTTTGAGTATTTTTTTACCAAGAATTAAAATTTTACCCAAAATCTTTTTTTGTTAGTAGTTGCAGGCATTTTCTGTTAGTGTTATGTGAAACTGAATCAAGATTATATTCATGAAGAAAAGATGTAAAAGTTGATTATTTATCTCCAATGAACATCTTAAGAGTTATTTGAATATTTTTAATAAAATGCTGCAATTTATAGTCCATTTTCTTAGAATTTTGTGACAAAGTTTGAACATAACTTTAAAGCAAGCTTAAGTAGATATTTCATCAACTTCAGATAAATTGTGATGACATTTTATAAGCTCTGGTGGTACAGGAATTAGAATATAAGATGTGCACATGTCAGTCACAGGGTAATTAACTAATTATAGTTATTGGTCAGGCCAAAACTAAAATATTGTTTATTAAATAAATAAATTTTGCTCTCCAATTACCTATCTATAAAACAAGCTGCCTTCCTTCTCTAAATCGTGTTGGGGTTTTTTTTCAGGTTATGGAGATGGTATATATTTTTGGCATTTCATCCGGTCAAAAACATTAATATATGTGTATTATTTGTATTATTTGTATAACCTTTTTTTTAAAAAGTAGGATCAGGAGAGAGCAAACAAACACTATTTTAATGCTGGCATCAATAAATCAATACAAAAGTGTAATTGTCGGAAGTGTCACTTCATGTCTAAAAGGTAAACAGAAAAAAAACAAATGTAGATGTATGTATCATTCAGGTACTTTATTACATTTGTTATATATCACAAATATTGTAAATGTATATAAACATTCAAACAACATGATACCGTATCTTCTTTGAAAATTTGAATAAAATCTATAAATATAGCAGTATTATGAATACTGTTTGTTATCAAGTAAAAAGTATTTTTGCCTTCTTTTTTTTAAAACCCATTTAAAAAATAAATGAACCCTTGTATTGTGTTTTATATAATATATAATAGCCTGTTGCAATGTCCTACAATGTAATGTGTCACTTCGTTTTTCTATAGAATTTTTTTCCAGGATTCAAGTAAAAAATTAATATATTCAGTAAAATGCAGTAATTATTATCATTGTAATAGCTATGCTGAGTTCAGTTATAACAATCATGGCAACAAACGATGAATTTCAAATCACTGACCAATTCCAATGTTTTTGTTTAATTATATTTCAAGTACAAACTTTTATGACTAAATTTCCAATATTTTTATAGGAGAAATACATAGCTTGGTGATTACTGTTATAAATAATATATACATTTATACAAATATTGAAATTACTGAAAAATATACCAAACTTTCAAGAAATTAACATAACAAAATTATCACAGACAAGTCAAAAAACAATAACAGTACAAATAATGAATTAAAAACATTCACTTATAATATCAAAATTTCAAACATTCATTTAAAGCTTTCCTAATTAAACATTCTATATTAAAAGGCACTTTTCACAAGTAATACGGACCACAATCCAACATGTGAAGCACTGAGTTCATATTTAATTTGAATCGGAATTATTGCTGCAAGGAAAAATGTAACTTGTAACTGAATAAATGCATCATGCAATCTCACATTTATAAGTTATTAAATTTGACAAGTCATTATTAAACAGGATTTAAATTTTATTAATTAACAAACAATGCTGATATAAATTAATGGCTGTTTTTTTTCTCTCACTTGCGACCAGTCCTTGAAACATTGCCTTTCTGTAAACGTTCTACAACCTTGGATTGTTCAAGAGGCTCAGTTTCGTATGGTTTGTCTGTTCTGAACACCCAGTTGATATATTTGTCCATTTTGACATTGTCTATTTCAATATCTGCTTGTAGAATTGAACGCTTGAGGTCATCCACCCCAACAGGGCTGTAGTGAGAAAAATATTTAAAAATAATGTGAAATATTCAAAAAATGATGCCTCAAATAATTATTGAAAGATTTATGAGAGACAAATATTCAATTTGTTATGTAATTATAGCTGCATTGTAAACAAACAAGAGCATCAGAATACCTAATGGATGCTCTCCAAACAAGTGCTTGATTAAGTAGTCAAACTGCCTTTCATGCTGTTGATAATATTCTGGACAGGCAAATAGGGTTCAAAAGGGGAAGATAATTCTATATTATTCAAGGTAGAGTTATGGCACATGGCTCTCTATCCATATTCCATGTCTCGTTCAATTCCCTGGCAGCCTGACAAGTGACAGTTGGATACTACTCTGTCTTTTCTGCACCTGGCAGCCTGTTAAGTGACAGTTGGATACTACTCTGTCTATTTTGCACCTGACAGCCTGTTAAGTAACACTTGGACACTATTCTACCTCATGTGCACCTGACAGCCTGTCAAGTGACAGTTGGATACTACTGTCTTTTCTGCTCCTGACAGCCTGTCAAATAACATATGGACACTATTCTACCCCATATGCACCTGACAGCCTGTCAAATAACACTTGGACACTATTCTACCCCATGTGCACCTGACAGTCTGTCAAGTAACAGTTGGGACACTATTCTACTCCATGTGCACCTGATAACCTGTCAAATAACACATGGATACTATTCTACCCCATGTGCACCTGACAGTCTGTCAAATAACACTTGGACACTATTCTATCCCATGTACACCTGACAGCCTGTCAAATAACACTTGGACACTATTCTACCCCATGTGCTACTGACAGCCTGTCAAGTAACAGTTGGATACTACTGTCTTTTATGCACCTGTCAGCCTGTCAAATAACACTTGGACACTATTCTACCCCATGTGCACCTGACAGCCTGTCAAGTAACAGCAGGATACTACTCTGACCATTCTGCTTCTTGCAGTAGAATTCCATTCAAAACACCTTTTTGTTGTACTTACTTGCAATCATCCAACTGTGCCTTGATATCGTCCACATATTTCATCCTCTCCGCTGTGTCCCACTTTCTGACCTCGTCCAGGAATGGCCCTGTCCTGCCTTCATCATCCTATATATAACAGTGATCATGACATTTAGATAGTTGGGAGATAAGTTTACAACACAAAATCAGAAAAATAAATTTACCACACAAAATCAGAAATTTTTTTTTACAAAGTCTCCATGCGGAATAATATATGCCATTGCATCTCATTTTCATTTGTCTCTCACCTCTGATTGAAGTGGAAAAGATATCATTTACTTTTTTAAGAATGGTTTGGCTAACAGCTTGTCTGTCTGCCCTCAATGGCAACAAAATTATGCTAACAAAATCAAACAAAATCTGTAAACAAATGTGTTTGGATAAATTATGATGGTTCAATTATGTCCCATCATGTCTTCAAGCAATAAAATAAAGTACCAGATACAGACAAAAATACAACCTTTCTCACCAACAAGAACGTTTTAATATTCCGATAAACAAATAGCAACTCTACAGGAGTTCCCCTGTACGAGGCTTTGAGAACTTTAATCTCCATCCTACAAGCCCACCACAAATACCTGGCAAATAACTTTTATACTCATACTTGTTTATACCAATTTATTTTAGCCTGATTACAACGAAATCTCACAGCTTACATGAACCGCTCTCGAGTCCTCTTCCTGGGCAGAACCAGTACTGAGTGTTGTTTTATGAGAGGCATCAGGTCGAGCTAGGGATCAGACCTCTTGCATGAGCGGCCATCACTGTAGCCATGACACTTCCGTCTGCTCATACTTGACAGGAACATGTACATTAAAGCCTCAATTTAATATGTTTGTACACTGACCTCCATAAACAGATTTTTATATTCTATTTCATCAGAATCTTTGCTGTCCATTTCAGACTCTGCAGCCTTCATCATGGTGTTCAATGTTTCGTTATCAACTCCAACAAGGTAACTGCTCACACCCTCTCTGAAATACATTGAAATAAATAACATGTGGTCCGCTGGAGAGAATAGTTACTGGAATAAAATAACATGAAATAGTTTGAATCTTCATATATGGCACAGTATTGGCTCTGTGTGGTTCCAGGGAGATATGTTGAGTCATGGCAAGAATAGGATCACTGTGGCTCATGTATGTCGTAAGAAGCGACAATTTGAGTAATATGCTGAAACTGCAGTTCTGCAAGTATCAGGGTTCTAGGTTCAGTCTGCATATTCATTTGTTGATGTGATTTTTTATATGAATGCTAATTTGTTGTTTTTGCACATGTTGAGTGAAACCGGAATCTTCCTTCCTGTTGACGTTAAATAACCTACAATGTGTTAGTATGCCGTAAATCCCCATTTATTCATTCATTCTGATTGCATTGGTGGGGGATACCTATATACATTGCTGAGTGTGCTGTCCATTGGTAGAGTAATAACTGGCCCTAAACAAGAAATAGACTGGAAAGTGGTACATATTAGTTCTAAGCTTTATTCTCAAGTTGGCTAAAATATATTGATATAAACTAACCTGAAGTCTGCCTTGGTGAGTTTTCCTTCATTGCCCTTGTCCATGTCTATCTTGGTGAGATGGTTCATCAGTTTCTGGATCAGCTGTAACTGGTTGTGGTATATCTCCTCATCTATCTACAGACAGAGAGAACACTTATATATAATCAAACTGAACACCACAGTGGTGGTTTAATGGTAGAGTGTAACTGGTTGTGGTATATCTCCTCATCTATCTACAGACAAAGAGAACACTTATATATAATCAAACTGAACACCACAGTGGTGGTTTAATGGTAGAGTGTAAGTGGTTGTGGTATATCTCCTCATCTATCTACAGACAGAGAGAACACTTATATATAATCAAACTGAACACCACAGTGGTGGTTTAATGGTAGAGTGTAAGTAGTTGTGGTATATCTCCTCATCTATCTACAGACAGAGAGAACACTTATATATAATCAAACTGAACACCACAGTGGTGGTTTAATGGTAGAGTGTAACTGGTTGTGGTATATCTCCTCATCTATCTACAGACAGAGAGAACACTTATATATAATCAAACTGAACACCACAGTGGTGGTTTAATGGTAGAGTGTAAGTGGTTGTGGTATATCTCCTCATCTATCTACAGACAGAGAGAACACTTATATATAATCAAACTGAACACCACAGTGGTGGTTTAATGGTAGAGTGTAAGTGGTTGTGGTATATCTCCTCATCTATCTACAGACAGAGAGAACACTTATATATAGTCAAACTGAACACCACAGTGGTGGTTTAATGGTAGAGTGTAAGTGGTTGTGGTATATCTCCTCATCTATCTACAGACAGAGAGAACACTTATATATAATCAAACTGAACACCACAGTGGTGGTTTAATGGTAGAGTGTAAGTGGTTGTGGTATATCTCCTCATCTATCTACAGACAGAGAGAACACTTATATATATATAATCAAACTGAACACCACAGTGGTGGTTTAATGGTAGAGTGTTAGTGGTTGTGGTATATCTCCTCATCTATCTACAGACAGAGAGAACACTTATATATAATCAAACTGAACACCACAGTGGTGGTTTAATGGTAGAGTGTAAGTGGTTGTGGTATATCTCCTCATCTATCTACAGACAGAGAGAACACTTATATATAATCAAACTGAACACCACAGTGGTGGTTTAATGGTAGAGTGTAAGTGGTTGTGGTATATCTCCTCATCTATCTACAGACAGAGAGAACACTTATATATAGTCAAACTGAACACCACAGTGGTGGTTTAATGGTAGAGTGTAACTGGTTGTGGTATATCTCCTCATCTATCTACAGACAGAGAGAGCACTTATATATAATCAAACTGAACACCACAGTGGTGGTTTAATGGTAGAGTGTAACTGGTTGTGGTATATCTCCTCATCTATCTACAGACAGAGAGAGCACTTATATATAATCAAACTGAACACCACAGTGGTGGTTTAATGGTAGAGTGTAAGTGGTTGTGGTATATCTCCTCATCTATCTACAGACAGAGAGAACACTTATATATAATCAAACTGAACACCACAGTGGTGGTTTAATGGTAGAGTGTAAGTGGTTGTGGTATATCTCCTCATCTATCTACAGACAGAGAGAGCACTTATATATAATCAAACTGAACACCACAGTGGTGGTTTAATGGTAGAGTGTAAGTGGTTGTGGTATATCTCCTCATCTATCTACAGACAGAGAGAGCACTTATATATAATCAAACTGAACACCACAGTGGTGGTTTAATGGTAGAGTGTAAGTGGTTGTGGCATATCTCTTCATCTATCTACAGACAGAGAGACCATTTATATATAATCAAACTGAACACCACAGTGGTGGTTTAATGGTAGAGTGTAAGTGGTTGTGGTATATCTCCTCATCTATCTACAGACAGAGAGAACACTTATATATATATAATCAAACTGAACACCACAGTGGTGGTTTAATGGCAGAGTGTAACTGGTTGTGGTATATCTCCTCATCTATCTACAATCTCCTCATCTATCTACAGACAGAGAGAACACTTATATACATGTATAATCAAATTGAACACCACAGTGGTGGTTAAATGGTAGAGTGTAACTGGTTGTGGTATATCTCCTCATCTATCTACAGACAGAGAGAACACATATATAATCAAACTGAACACCACAGTGGTGGTTTAATGGCAGAGTGTAACTGGTTGTGGTATATCTCCTCATCTATCTACAGACAGAGAGAACACTTATATATAATCAAATTGAACACCACAGTGGTGATTTAATGGTAGAGTGTAACTGGTTGTGGTATATCTCCTCATCTATCTACAGACAGAGAGAGCATTTATATATAATCAAACTGAACACAACAGCGGTGGTTTAATGGTAGAGTGTAAGTGGTTGTGGTATATCTCCTCATCTATCTACAGACAGAGAGAACACTTATATATAATCAAACTGAACACCACAGCGGTGGTTTAATGGTAGAGTGTAACTGGTTGTGGTATATCTCCTCATCTATCTACAGACAGAGAGAACACTTATATATAGTCAAACTGAACACCACAGTGGTGGTTAAATGGTAGAGTGTAACTGGTTGTGGTATATCTCCTCATCTATCTACAGACAGAGAAAACATTTATATATAATCAAACTGAACACCACAGCGGTGGTTAAATGGTAGAGTGTAACTGGTAGTGGTATATCTCCTCATCTATCTATAGACAGAGAGAACACTTATATATAATCAAACTGAACACCACAGTGGTGGTTTAATGGCAGAGTGTAACTGGCTGTGGTATATCTCCTCATCTATCTACAGACAGAGAGAACACTTATATATAATCAAACTGAACACAACAGTGGTGGTTTATTGGTAGAGTGTAAGTGGTTGTGGTATATCTCCTCATCTATCTACAGACAGAGAGAATACTTATATATAATCAAACTGAACACGACAGTGGTGGTTTATTGGTAGAGTGTAAGTGGTTGTGGTATATCTCCTTATCTATCTACAGACAGAGAGAGCATTAATATATAATCAAACTGAACACAACAGCAGTGGTTTAATGGTATAGTGTAACTGGCTGTGGTATATCTCCTGATCTATCTACAGACAGAGAGAACACTTATATATAATCAAACTGAACACCACAGTGGTGGTTTAATGGTAGAGTGTAACTGGTTGTGGTATATCTCCTCATCTATCTACAGACAGAGAGAGCATTTATATATAATCAAACTGAACACAACAGTGGTGGTTTAATGGTAGAGTGTAAGTGGTTGTGGTATATCTCCTCATCTATCTACAGACAGAGAGAGCACTTATATATAATCAAACTGAACACCACAGCGGTGGTTTAATGGTAGAGTGTAACTGGTTGTGGTATATCTTCCCATCTATCTACAGACAGAGAGAACACTTATATATAATTAAACTGAACACCACAGTGGTGGTTTAATGGTAGAGTGTAACTGGTTGTGGTATATCTCCTCATCTATCTACAGACAGAGAGAGCATTAATATATAATCAAACTGAACACAACAGTGGTGGTTAAAAGACAGAGTGTAACTGGTTGTGCTATATCTTCCCATCTATTTACAGACAGAGAGAACACTTATATATAATCAAACTGAACACCACAGTGGTGGTTTAATGGTAGAGTGTAACTGGTTGTGGTATATCTCCTCATCTATCTACAGACAGAGAGAACACTTATATATAGTCAAACTGAACACCACAGTGGTGGTTAAATGGTAGAGTGTAACTGGTTGTGGTATATCTATCTACAGACAGAGAGACCATTTATATATAATCAAATTGAACACCACAGTGGTGGTTAAATGGTAGAGTGTTACTGGTTGTGGTATATCTCCTCATCTATCTACAGACAGAGAAAATATTTATATATAATCAAACTGAACACCACAGCGGTGGTTAAATGGTAGAGTGTAACTGGTTGTGGTATATCTCTTCATCTATCTACAGACAGAGAGAACACTTATATATAATCAAACTGAACACCACAGTGGTGGTTAAATGGTAGAGTATAAGTGGTTGTGGTATATCTCCTCGTCTATCTACAGACAGAGAGAACACTTATATATAATCAAACTGAACACCACAGTGGTGGTTGAATGGTAGAGTGTAACTGGTAGTGGTATATCTCCTCATCTATCTATAGACAGAGAGAACACTTATATATAATCAAACTGAACACCACAGTGGTGGTTTAATGGCAGAGTGTAACTGGCTGTGGTATATCTCCTCATCTATCTACAGACAGAGAGAACATTTATATATAATCAAACTGAACACAACAGTGGTGGTTTATTGGTAGAGTGTAAGTGGTTGTGGTATATCTCCTCATCTATCTACAGACAGAGAGAACACTTATATATAATCAAACTGAACACAACAGTGGTGGTTTATTGGTAGAGTGTAAGTGGTTGTGGTATATCTCCTCATCTATCTACAGACAGAGAGAACACTTATATATAATCAAACTGAACACAACAGCAGTGGTTTAATGGTATAGTGTAACTGGCTGTGGTATATCTCCTGATCTATCTACAGACAGAGAGAACATTTATATATAATCAAACTGAACACCACAGTGGTGGTTTAATGGTAGAGTGTAACTGGTTGTGGTATATCTCCTCATCTATCTACAGACAGAGAGAACATTTATATATAATCAAACTGAACACCACAGCGGTGGTTTAATGGTAGATTGTAAGTGGTTGTGGTATATCTACTGATTTATCTACAGACAGAGAGAACATTTATATATAATCAAACTGAACACCACAGTGGTGGTTTAATGGTAGAGTGTGTGGTTGTGGTATATCTCCTCAACTATCTACAGACAAAGAGAACACTTATATATAATCAAACTGAACACAACAGCGGTGGTTTAATGGAAGAGTGTAAGTGGTTGTGGTATATCTCCTGATCTATCTACAGACAGAGAGAACACTTATATATAATCAAACTGAACACCACAGTGGTGGTTTAATGGTAGAGTGTAACTGGTTGTGGTATATCTCCTCATCTATCTACAGACAGAGAGAGCATTTATATATAATCAAACTGAACACAACAGTGGTGGTTTAATGGTAGAGTGTAACTGGTTGTGGTATATCTTCCCATCTATCTATAGACAGAGAGAACATTTATATATAATCAAACTGAACACCACAGTGGTGGTTTAATGGTAGAGTGTAAGTGGTTGTAGTGTATCTCCTCATATATCTACAGACAAGAGCATTGATATATAATCAAACTGAACACAACAGCAGTGGTTTAATGGTAGAGTGTAACTGGTTGTGGTATATCTCCTCATCTATCTACAGACAGAGAGAGCATTTATATATAATCAAACTGAACACAACAGCAGTGGTTTAATGGTAGAGTGTAACTGGTTGTGGTATATCTCCTCATCTATCTACAGACAGAGAGAACACTTATATATATATAATCAAACTGAACACAACAGCAGTGGTTTAATGGTAGAGTGTAACTGGTTGTGGTATATCTCCTCATCTACCTACAGACAGAGAGAACTCTTATATATAATCAAACTGAACACCACAGCGGTGGTTTAATGGTAGAGTGTAACTGGTTGTGGTATATCTCCTCATCTATCTACAGACAGAGAAAACACTTATATATAATAAAACTGTCATCTCTCTTTTTGTTGCATGAAAAGCATGAGACTTACGTGTAGGGATCATTTTTTCAATTGTCACATTTGGTACTGATCTTGAGTTACTTTTATTTCCATGCAATAATTTAAGTTGCCTTTCATGTAAAGGTATTCTTTTCACATATTGTCCAATTCACAAAACTAAGGTCAAATGGATTTGGTAGTTTTCATTTCTTTACACTTTTCAAGAAATGGGGGAATTATTGTACTTGCCTTTTTATGTAAAACTGATATGTCATTACACCCTTTTTACTTCACACTCACCTTCACTAGAACTCAGAGAGATAAGCTGGATAGCTCTGTTTTGAATTTAGACAGAATTATTCTATAATTCTATACATAAAATTAATGCCACAGTGCATTGTGAAACAGCTAAGGGACAAAATTCGTAGTTGAACATACTGTTATTTATTTGACAATTCTAGTTTGATCTAAAATTATTACATGATTTAATGACAATTTACTATGTTTTCCTTTTCAATTCAACTCCTTTTCAGTGTAATTATGTTCAATTTCTATTTTCTGCTCATAACAAGCCCTTCTACAGTAGTAATTGTATCATGCTAGATCACCAGCCCAATTTGATGCCCCTAATAAAAAAATACTCAGTACTGGTTCTACCCAGGAAGAGATTTGTAGCAGTTTAAATATGTATAAGCTCTGAACTTTCTTTGCAATCAAACTAAAGAAATTAGCATAAACTAATTGTATCAAGTTTCACTTACCTCTTCCGTGAGGACTCCAGAAAACATGCCAATGTGTTCATCATGAGCATATCTCTGGCAGGCGTCATGCAGGTTGTAACCCCATTCTATGATCATCTGGTCAAGACCAAATCTACGCTGCAGGTATGTATACAGGAAATCTCCCATTTTCTCACGGATACCATCAGATTTCTATAAAAATACAATCATGAAAAGAACTATCTGTTATATATTTTAAATTGTGGATTATCTATTAATTTACACAATATTTACAGTCAAACCTGTCTTAAGCAGCCAGTCAAGGGAATGAGCAAAAGTAGCCTTTTAAGACAGGTGGTTGTTTAATAAAGGTTAATTTGCTCTGAAAGTATAGTAATTGGAAATAGCAAATATTGCTGCTTAAGACAAGTGGCTGCTTAATTGAGGTGATCCTTTACACAGGTTTGACTGTATATCTAAAAAATATGTTTTGGTAAATTTTGGTAATTCATACTCCATCAATTATGCAAAACAATCTATAGATTAAAACCTGCCAACCTATTTAATAATACAATCTATAAAGTAGGATATACTAGTATTGTATTCCACGCAAGGAAGAAAAAAATTGTTTCTGGTATGTCCCGTGCTGGATAATAAAATATTCTATCATATTACTGACAATGCAGAAGTGATAAAGCATCATATATAATTTTGATAATCCACGGGTGGTACAATGCAAAAGTTCTGAATTGATTATAATATTGTCAGCAAACCAAGATTTGAGTATTTAAAAATACTTTATTCATAGACCTACATCGGCAATTATGTCACATATGATTCTCATATAGGAGAGAGGCTTCATTTGAATTTCATATGAGAAATACATGTATCACAAGTACCTGTGTAATTTAAAGGCTAATTGAAGTCAACATATTGTAATAACAATAATCATAACAGTATTAAAGGCTTTGACATCATTTTTATAATTAACACAAAATAATACATGTATATGTTTAGTTCTATAATTGCATCTTGGAAAGCCAAATAATTCCTACAAATAACCATGAAATGTTGAGAATCTTATATTTGTGATCATTTAATTTAAAATTTATAGAATTTCAATAAATTTATTCATAAACACATGTAAGTACTAACCTTAAAAATGATGAAATAAATGTATTTTGTACAAACTATTTGTCGACATGAATTTAAATTTCACAAACATTTCTGGTAAGTCGTCGCCAAGTATATCTGGTCACACATGAGCAATCATTATCAGTACTTCTTGGTTTTTAATTTGATGATATTTATGTATGTAAGTAATCAATTTCATACAAGCGTATATAAATCTTATATCAAGCAAATGTGCACAACACCGAGATTCTTTCATTACCAATATTTTGATTGGTGAGAAAATGAATCTAACTACTCGGAATCTGTAAGTGATTTCCAACTGAAAGTCTTTTAAGAAAGAAAGTGGTACATGCTAATTTGTCATTTACAACCCAATATCTACACTTACAGCAGCATCATGTGCTCCCTTCTCTCTCCAGATGTCCTTAATAAGGAGTGACGCATCACGTTTTCCGAGGCGTCGATTTCTAACTGGACCTTCATGTTGTAGGTATTTTGGAATAGATGGACCAGTACCCTGGAAATAAAATAACATTAAAAGTAAACAATTGTTTTTCGGATCTACCGATATTTGCATTTACAACAAAATGAATAAATCTTGACACAGTCAGGTAAATAAAAATCCTGTATCCCTGCGTATTTGAAATATGAAATGTTCACAAAATATTGTTCTTACCTGATTTAATACATATATGGACTTTATTAATTAATATAAACAACTTTTACAATAATTTACAAATGGATTGAAGCAAAAACTAACATCAGACCTGTAACCACGCCTTCCTTTTATTTCTTTAAAATATCATCTGAATATCTTGTAGGCAACATAATTTATTGAGAAAAAACTGACCAGACGCGGACTGTCAATCAAGTCAATTATCAAATCAGTGATTGATATTGTTTCCAGATCTCACATTTTCCTTAAACAAGCTAACGGTCTCTAAGTAAACACTACATTGTAATACATTGTATTTACTTGGACAAAAAAAGCCATGTGATCAGTGGGCGGAGCGATATTATCTCTCGCACCAGGTCAATTATATCAGGATGGATAAATGAGTGAATAGACAGCAAAACACTGTATGTGGCGTACCTCAATCCCTCAATGGCAAATGTGTAACCAATATAAGAATATCTACCTGTCCATCAAAGTATTCTGCTCCACCTGTATCGACCACCTCACCAGAAGCCATCTCTGCCAGTAATGTATCAACAAGCTCATTACTTGTCTTGCCCTCAGAAAGTTCCTTCCATCTAACCATACCACCATTAATATTGTCTGCACATTTGTCCCAGTCTGGCCTGAATAACAAACAGATAACTAAATTCAATACCAGATATTAATTACATTTGTATTGGGACAGGGTTTTATGCTTTTAATCTTACAGATTAAGGTACAAATCCTCCCTGGCCAATTGGTCTAAGGTAATGTAACTGGTGACCTCTTACCTCTCAATGCTGAGGTCCTGTGTTTGAGCCCAGTTCGATCCAAAAACTTTCTATGAAAATTTTGCCAGTTACTTGTGGAAGGATGGTGGTTCTACTCAGATTCATTCTGAGATCTTTCTCCACAAATCACACTGAATTTGCTATATATATAATGTTTCATATGTTGAAAACTAAGTTAAACCCTATCTGAGTCCCCCCAACCCCCATCAACAGATCCAAGTATTTCAGAATCTCTGTATTATTACAGGATTCATTACTTAAAAAAGTTTTGTGATTGTTTTCTATTAGATTATTCTTATCCATTATATCAATAGCAAACGATTTGTTATCCAAAATAAACTTTTCTTACCTTGGGGTGGAACTTCTTCGTAGAGTTTCACATTCTGTGTAAAATTCATCTCTTTGTTTAACAACCTGCTTGTGGACTTCTAACAAAGCTCTGAAACAGAGATGGTATATGGAGAAGGGTTTTTTTATGCATGTACCTGTAAATAGTATTTGCTAAATTTATGCTTTAGACATGGTGTGAAATACTGAGTGCTAGACAGAATATTCTGTGTCTTGCGTTTTCTGAACTTACCTATTAATATTCAATGACACTTTATTGACAGGGCATAATTATAATAGCACATGTACATAATGATACAGTATAAATAGGAAAAACGTTTCACTTTCTTTGGAGTTAGCTCCCTTTATACCATCCATATAAGATTTTTCATTTCAGATAATGACCATGTCTGTCAAAAATTGTAAACACTTATGCCTGTATTTATAGTGCTTGTTTTAAACATTTGAATTTTATTTAAAGGTATTGGAACCAGAATAGGAGTTGTTTCAAACATGCATTTACAAATCAAAATGGATAAATGCTTTATTGTATATTAGTTATTAGTTGTTCATTTGATATGTTCCAATGGAGCCAAATGTCGATAATTATGTGAAAATGAAAGCAGACGAAGTTAATACATATACATTAATATAATGTCTGTATGAATATTGTATTGTTATATTCTCTAATAAATAGATTTTAATTATCTACAAATGTCACTATTCATTCTTGAACAATTTTAAACAGTACTTGTTCAATTAACACATCTTTTATGGTATCATGTTTAATACAATACAGCTGAAACTCGTTATCTCAATATCGCGTGAGTCGATATTCCAGTAGCCCTTTACTTCATACACCTTTGGACACCTCTAATATTGAAAGCATTAATTCACCACATATCAGCAATGGGTGAATTATCTTTAAATTAACTGACAGAGTGGAAAACAGTGCAGGAAGTGTTCAGATTGCTCCTTACGTTTTATTAACTGACAGAATGTTGCAAACATCTTGTCATCTAATTGGATGATTGCATGTCAATTGTTTAAATATCATTTGATTCAACCAATCAGCCTCAACTTATATTTCGCACTGCCGAGAAATTAAAAATTAGCATTTATCATGATAGTGTAATTCTACTGCATGGACCGTAATATTAAAGTGAAAGTACAATTGACATTCAACAATTATCAGGTGATGAAAATAATTATTGATCTTCAGACAAAATCTATGTTGAAATACGGATATCTCGAGTTTTGTTTGGTTGTCCCTCCAATATCGAGATAACGAAAAACTACTGTACATAAATAATTGTACTTACTCATGTTCTTGTTTCAGTTTAGCAAAGTCATTCTGTATCACCCCCACATTCTCTTCTAGTTCCTACAAGTACAAATTATTCAAATTAATGGAATATATTTACAGAAACAAACGCAAACTAAAAGCAACCTTGTTATCAATTTATATTGTGAATCGCATGGTCCAGTGATAGGGCATTGGATCAAAGATCGGAGGATCATGGGTTTGATCCTCTGCCACAGCTATGTGTGGTATTCTTGAGTAAAACACTTTATCCACATGTGCTTAGTACTTGTTCTGCTCAGGAAGATTTTGAGCATGATTTATCTAAATTGTAAAAATGTGTTTAGTTTAAACATATTTTATTCACAAATAGTATACAATTACATTGAAAATATCACATATTAGTTAACACATGTGTATACAATTATGAAAGGGATTCAGAAGAAAGCTTACAGCTTTTGTGAATCTGTCTCCCAAAATCAATCTATTAAATATGTGACAGTATTACAATTATATATATATATATATATATATCAATGAATGATAGTATAAGCATCTGTAGATGTTCCTACATATTATATATAGAGATATAAATTTCTTAATAGAATATGTCAAGAAACTTTGCATATTGTAACAAACAGAGAGAGAGAGAGAGAGAGAGGGAGAGAGAGAGGGAGAGAGAGAGAGATGGGTGAAATTTTGCTGTTCGTCTCAACAGGAATAGGAATAGCCATTGAGGGACTTAATGGTATGGTCAGTTATGTACAGATATATCGAAACTAAGTTCAGATAAATGTTAGTTAAAATTAAGATTTGAAAGGATTTGAAAATATTAACTGTTAAGTGGTTTATGCGCTACTTGAATCTTTTTGATGCTATTATATAGTCTTGTACTATTAGAAATAAGCTTGTATTGATTTCAATGGATAACAAGGGATCTCCAAACAAAAGTGTATTTACAGTTGGTTGTATGTTTAATTCTCGTATTTTTTGTAACATAATGTCTCTCTGCTCCGTATACAAAGAGCAAATGAAGAGGTAATGATCTGTGTTTTCTATTAATCCACATGTACAAAGTGGGCTGTTGATTAAGTTTTTAGTGTATAGAAGATAATTAAGAGGACTACAGTATGTTCTTAGGCGAGTGTGTTGGATCTGTGATAATCTCTTCCCTGCATAATAGTGTTTTGGAGTAATAAGTCGGTTGCTATTGAGTTTATTCTTAAAAACTGTAATTGATTCTGAGTTTTTTATTTCTATTGATAGTTCGTTCCAGTCCCTTGTTGTAGAGGGAAGAAAAGATTTGTAAAAAAGCTGGGTATTACATGGTAATGTACGGTTGTCATTTGAATTTCGCAGGTTGTACGTAACTGTATTACCGATGTTTGCAGGGACTAGAGCAGTAAGAGGAGATGGTGCAAGGTTGTGAGTCATTTTATAAAATAAGGACTCTACTACTAATCAACTTGTAGACATATACAATACTTTTTGCCAGGCCCTAGACGAAGGAAAGGAAGTACGTGCTGTGTTTTGTGATATATCAAAAGCCTTCGATAGGGTCTGGCATAGAGGACTTGTTCTTAAACTAAAGTCAGTTGGAATAACGGGTCCTCTATTAAATTGGATTACAAATTATCTCCAAGACAGAAAACAACGTGTTGTTATTCCTGGCCATATATCAGACACTACCTCAGTTGAGGCTGGAGTTCCGCAAGGATCAACGCTCGGGCCTCTTTTATTTTTAATCTACATTAATGACATTGTCTCCCAAATAAACTGTCAAATTAAATTGTTTGCAGATGATACTAGTTTATATATTTTAGTAGATACACCCGAAAATGCTGCTACAATGATCAATCGTGACTTAGCCACTATTAACCACTGGGCAAACACATGGCTAGTTACTTTTAATCCTATGAAAACCGAATCAATGGTTATTTCGAGGAAAATTAACAAACCTGTTCACCCAAACCTAATAATGAATAACGTACCCATTAACGAAGTAAACACTCATAAACATTTAGGTCTAACTCTATCTTCAAATGGAACATGGCACGAACACTTTTATAGTATTAAAGAAAGGGCTTGGAAGAAAATTAATATTATGAGAAAATTTAAGTTTCAATTAGATCGAAAATCATTAGAAATAATGTATTTAACATTCATTAGACCCATCTTGGAATACGCAGATGTAGTCTGGGATAACTGTACCCAATACGAAGAACAAGAACTAGAATCCATTCAAACAGAAGCAGCTAGAATAGCAACTGGAACTACTAAACTAATCTCAATTCAAACACTTTATCAGGAAATTGGCTGGGAATGGTTAATACATAGACGTAAAAAAATGTGTTTCACAATCAATGTAAAATAAATAAGTTTTAAAACACATTTTGGTATTGACATCATTGCATATGAAAGCAATATTATATTTATGAATTATATGACAATCCTATCCCACTGAAAATTGGAAATTTCATCTTAAGTAACTTTTCACACAATCAGTCCTCCATTTCAAACATTTTTTTTTTTAAATAAGCCATCCAATAATTTCTTATTATAAAGTTTTAAACTTACAACATGTTTCTTCTCTAGTCCTTCAAAGTCTCGTCTGGGTATGACATCACCATAGTCGGCTTCCATCTTCTGCAGACGAGTTGTAGCATTCTTCTCATCTTCTCTGGCACGTCTGGTAACGTAATCAAAATGTATAAGTTTGTTTGTTTGATATTGTTTTAATATTTAGCATCATTTTTATGTCATTGAGGGCTAACAGACGATCAACTGATCTAACCACTCTTTCCCGAGATACTGGAAGGTTAACTAGTATTCGAGCACACCAATCTTCACAAGTAATGTATAACTTCCCCCAAATGAATCAGCAGTGTGAGACGAATGACAATGAGATACAATGTCATGGAGACCGTAATTAGGGCGTGGATTTGAACTCATGACCCCTAGATTGATAGTCAGTTGCGCTACCTAATGGGATAACCAGGCATGGCTGCATTATAAGAATAAAAACATGTGGATGAAATATAAAGCATTAAGTGTGTGATTCTTTACCTTCTAGATAATAGAGATATTTACACCATAGTTCTCTTATTTATCTTATTTATTTATTTATTTATTTATTTATTTATTTATTTATTTATTTATTTATTTATTTATTTATTATCTATCTATTTATTTGATATCTAAATAACATTGTATATCAGTTTTAAATCTCCCTCCCTTAGTGAGCTGCTTTGACTCGCAAGTTCCTCACTAAATTTTCATATTTTTGGCAGTCTGAACTGCTTAATATTATATAACTTTTGTTAATATTAAGCCAACTTACAACAAAAACAATGTAGTGGTGACTGAGAAGTTAAAGATAAGAGTTCTTTAAATTGAGTACCGGTAATGTATGGAATTATATAAAACCTGCACAGAGTCGTAATGTGATTTTAATATCACAGTTGGGCCTTTAACCAAATTTTGGCATCTAAACAACTTGACAATTCTCAGTATGACAATTCAAATTCTTTGCAGAGCTGTAGCAAGAGCAGTCCATATAAACTTTAAGCTTTCTTCGCAATCGATCCAAAATAAATTAGTATAAACCATCTTACTTGAGAGCTATTTTCAGCATAACCGGGTCATCCTCCTCTTCATTTTCCTGTTTCTGCGACATCTGATAGTCCTCCTGTTGATATCGCAGGTCGTTAATATCCGACTGCAGCAGTTTACGGGCATCTCGCTCGTCCCGGTACAATTTATACTGGGCTGCCAGTTCATCCTGCAGCTTGCTCACCTGTGTCATCAGGTCCTTCTGTTCATTTCTCAAGTCCTCGATCTTCTTATATAAGCCTTTGTTCTCGAACTTAAGGTCTGTCATTTCTAAACAAGCATGACATAAATAGTGTTATTTTTATAAAAAATCAATATAAACAATATTAAAGTATTTACCATGTTTTTTATCAAAAAAGTATTGTTTTGTCTACCAAAAAAACGAACAATTAAAAGTAATTCTCTGTGATTATTTTTTTACAAATACACAGATGATATCATGACAATGCATTTTTTCATGGAAATAGTAATTATAGAATACTCCCCAATGCAATATAATTCTCAAAGGTTATTGTTTTCTCAAAAATTTATTTTGTTCACATATCAATTCAACCTTTAAACATATGATTTCATGTCTTATAAATAATTGTGGATAATGAAGGATGCCCCTTTAAGATTTTAAAAATTTAAAATGATCTGTACCATCTGTTGAGGGGCGGCCCACCCCAACCCTTGTAAACCTTACATAGGACAAATAAACAGATCACTTTTAAGTGACCGAAATAAAAAAACAACAATTTTTTAATATTACATGAAGTGAAGAGCAGATAAACAAAGGGGGAACAAATGACCTTCCCATGCTCAGCAACCATCTTAATATTTAAGATATATTAAAAACACAAACTTGAAACAGCCCATCCAAAATAACATGTCTACTAACTTTTAGAAGATGGAATTTTTTGCCTATTGTAAGAACAGCAATATTTGATATCTGTCGGAGCTATATATATAAAAGTGATGATAAATAATTTCTGTTCGTTAGTCCGTATCCTGGCCCAGGGCTTGTAAAACATTTTTTATGCTTAACTCAAACTCATACTCATATGACAATTTCCAAGATTCATATAAAAACATAAATTAAAGCGCCAGACTTCGTTTCAACATTTATGAATATATGTAATTTAAAACTAACTTTTATCTGTTTATGCTAATGGCAGACATTTCATGCAAGAAGTAACGGTTTGATGCCAAATAATTGATTGATTGAATATCTAGCGTCATTTTTATGCCATCGAGGGCTAACAGAAGATCAGTTAACCTTACCACTGTTTCCTGGGATTAACCAGTACTCGAGCACACCCCATATTCGCAAGTAACTGATAACTTTTCCACTTGAATCAGTGGTGAGAGACGAATGATAATGAGACACAATGTCGTATATCAATCATCACGGAGACTGTTGCCGGGCGGGGGATTCGAACTCACGACTCCTGGATTGATAGTCAGACGCATAACCGACTGAGCTAATCGGGCCCGGCTGATGATGCCGAATGAACAACAGTATTTGACAACATAGGATAAAATGATTTTATTTTTTTTAATCAAGTTTTTCAACATTCATCATTTTCAACACATTTCAGGTCACATAATGGTATACCCAGTTTTATTGGTGGAGGAAGACCTCAGAATGAATCTGAGTAGAACCACAATTCCTCCACAAGTAACTGGCAAACTTTCTCACATAAAGTTTTTGGAGCAAGCAGGACTCAAACCTATGACCTGAGCGATGATAGGTAAATGAGACAGTGCCTTAGACCACTCAGTCACAGAGAACCCAGAGATAAACTGAACTGTAGTAATTGTTGTGCTTTAATGGTTGAACAAAACCAAAGATTGCTCCAGACTGGTATATAATATGATTCACTGTTTGGGATACATGTTTAAATTTAAATGTTTACCTTGTCTCTCATCGTCCCGTATGCTCATGACCTTCTGGTCACATTGTTCCGACACAGTAACAAGCATTTGCTAGAAAGAAACAATTATTTATAGTAAGTTGTTGTATTGGTACATGTGTATGATGAAAATATGAACTATTAAAAAGCAGTATGGCTTTTTTTAAGTTTTAGAATTGGTATTAAAAAAAAAAAGATTTTATTTTACCAAATATATCATGCTTAGATATGCTCTCATACATAATCAATATTTCCACCCATGAACACATAGCCACATGTAAATATTAATCTCCAATATTACTATCTGAAATTCCACATACAGTCAAACCTGTGTAAGAGGTCACCTCTATTAAGCAGCCACTTATCTTAAGCAGCCATATTTACTATTTCTAATGTTTGTCCTTTCAGAGCAAATTAACCTGTTTTAAGCAGCAACCTGTCTTAAAAGGCTTTTACATTACTTCCCTTGACTGGCTGCTTAGGACAGGTTTCACTTTATAAGAAAATTCTAATTCTAATTGGTGTCTCCATATAAAGTTAACTATACAAATTTCTGTGTTTTTGTTACGCATCAACAACATCAATACAAGCTTGACAAGTGTTGTAAATAAAATATCAATACTATTATAAATGACAATAAACTTGTTATATACTTTGAGAGGTTCTAGTTCCCTGATTTGTTGTCTCTGGTAGGCAAACATCATCTCATATTCATTCTTGATTGATGATAACAGTGGTTTATATGTCTTAAAGTCTTCAATCAGGTACTCAAACACTTCTCTGTGAGCCTGCATATATCAAAAGAATGAATGTAAGGTTAAAAATGCGAACAGTTTATACTGAGCCCACAGACAAACCAAGTTATAGCAAGGGCCAGCAAAAGCACTCGTCCGCTCAACCTGATGAGTGGTTTTTGTCTGCAAAAGAGTGACTTTTACCAGTAAATAGTCCATTAGACAATAAAACTTTTTTCCCGAGATTGAAAAAGGAACAATCGGAAAACTGTAAAAAAGAAATGATCGAAATTCGTTACGGTATTTATTCTTTCTATACGTCAATGCTGTAAATATCATTTGTAAATTTGACATTAAACGTTCATAACGTTCAACGATAACTTTATCATGCAATTTCTTGTAGAGTCTCCAAGGACACTTTTCATTACAAAGCGTTCGGCATAACTTTTTTATAAGGTTTCCTCCAAGTTGTTTGTATTCGCAACAAAAGCAACATATAAACATCAACAAATTTAATGTTTATTGCATGATCATAACATTCAAGCTAGTGGTGTACTTACTGTAAATGAAGTAATAAAATTCTTTAAGGTAAGATAAGGTTATCACAACGTGCTTCAAAATAGACACTTCAGTATAAATATTTTGGGCAAGTTAACTTTCCATCAGGAAGAGTACTTTTTACCAGTCCACTTGCCCGATGGACAAATGCTTTTAAAAGTTTTTCCAGACCCCTGTATAGGGAATGACACACTCTACTTTTAACAAACACCTCACCCAGAGTCTACACACAAACCAAGTTAAAATGAATGACAAACTCTACTTATAACAAACATCTCACTAAGGACCTACAAACCAAGGCATAATGAATACCAGATTTATTTAACATACAAACACCTCACTGGGGATCTGCAGATAAACCAAGTTATAATGAACAATGATCTTAACTTGTATAGCAACACATCAGGTTAGGTGCAGAATATATAAAGAATACAGTAATCAAAGTTAAGTCACTTTACACCACAAACATACATTACAACAATTTTAAGTGTGAGTATTTCATTTACCTGTAACCTTAATTCATTTGGTTCCACCGTTGTCACACCCAATGCTCTTAGTTCTTTCTTGAGATAATTTTCTAATTGCTCCAAAAATCTTGGTTTGGGAATCATGTTTGGTTTGCCAATCTGATCGTCACTGACCAGTACCATGTGTTTGTCTTTGGTCATCATGAGTGATGTACTTGGGATAGAGTGGCCACTGGCATGGGCTGGCCAAGGGTCAAGCTCACCAGACTTTGTATCAACATAAGGCTTTGGGGAAAAAGAAAATGATATATGTACATTTCAAAAACAGTTTGATGTCACACTAGCTCCAGAACTACATGAATTTCTTTAAATAAACAAAGTTTTAATGAATGCATTAACTATATTATATAATTTGATGTAACTTCTCCATAAAATATAAATATTGTTGTACCAAATTCAGTTTGGTATAAACCGTATTATTTTTTTGATGGGTCCTCCGTGGCTGAGTGGTCTAAGGTGCTGTCTCAAGATCACTTACCTCTCATCACTTAGGTTGTAAGTTCAAGTCCTGCTCGCTCCAAAATATTTATGTGAGAAAGTTTCCAGTTACTTGCAGAAGGATGGTGGTTCTACTCAGTCTGACAGTCTGATGTCTTCCTCGCCCAGTAAATCTGGATAACCTATATATAACCTGAAATGTGTTGAAAATGGCACTAAACCCCATCAAAAAAAAATATAAAAAAATTATGTTGCACAGACTAATGAGCTACATGAATGGTTAATAATGTGAAATATTCTCTGATTCTGTATGTTCTTATCTCAATGTGTAGCCAGTCTTATTTAAGGGCTTATGAAAATAAATAGGTTAAAATGCACTTGCACACAATCATGTAAACTGCACAAGGGACTTACATGCAAATGAATAGATTTAAACTGAACAAAGGACTAACATGTAAATAAATAGGTTAAAAGACCATGGGGACTTGCATACAAATAAATAGGTTAAAATGCACAAGGGAGTTACATGTAAATAAATAGGTTAAAATGCACAAAGGGACTTGCATGTAAATAAAAAGGTTAAAATGCACAAGGGCATTGCATACATTATTAAAATCAATAGGTTAAAATGCACAAGGAACTCACATATAAATAAATAGGGTAAAATACATAAAGGACTTAAATGTTAGAAATGAACAGATTAAAATGCATTGTAAATGTTTCTTCTGGTCCTGTCACATTGGTGAAGATTCCAAGTAGGAGGCTTTTTGCACAGCTGCCTAGATTGTTGTTTGTTACTGTTTATGGTTTGGTCATATTTGAACGTGTCAAATATCTTTTAGTAAGATGGGATGTGGTAGGTCTAAGAGACTTTTAAATGCAAATACATGTAGATACACGTACGTCAAAGCGCATATGAATACTATCAGGCCATAGAGCTAGCTTTTGTGATGACCATGATAGAGCTTTTGCTCAGTACATGGCAGTTCTGGGCTCAAGTCCCGTCAAAGTGTACATTTTTTCTTTGAAAATTTTCTGGTCCAGTTACACCTGAATCAATGTTTACTGCATCTTTTGGAGAATGTTTACTTCACTGAAGTTAAACTAGTTGTTTCAAACTCCTTCATTAATCTGATGAAATAATTACCCTGAGAGCTCTGGGAGGTGGCAATGCATGTACTTTTCCATTAAGTGTGTAGGTAGCTCCTGGTAACCCGTCAGCTCTTCCGACATTTCTTGGTGAGATATTAGCAACAGTTCTGGCCCTGAAAAAAAAAAGTTCCTTGTGAAATAATTATAAAGAACCAACATCAAACATTTTTTCTCCTTTCCATTTAATTCTTTACCAAAATTTGAGAGAGCTTCATGAGACAATGCTTCAAACCAAATTTGGTGAAAATCTGTCAAGCAGTTTCAGAGAAGCCATTTGAAGCTAAAGTTAACGATGGACAGACACTGGGTAATCACAACAGCTCATCGGTTTGGTAGGTAAGCATTTTTTTTAAAATCCCAACATAGTGCAACTGTTGGCTAAAATGTATATCATCAGCATGGTTTGGGCAGTGTGCAATTCAGTGTAATATATCTTTGAAAAGTAATATATATCCTATATCAGAGACCAATATACAGAGGTAAGTGATTTCATTTGCTTGTCTAAATATCCGGTGGCGCATTTGGGGCTTGACCCTAACAAAATATACTTGTGCTTTTGGTATCGAAAGGAAGGACTTTGGGTGATAAACTTTTCTTTTTTTTTTTAAATAAAAAAAAATAAGCTTTTCGAGTTATGCTTACAGTTATTTTTGTGTGACCATTTTCTCATTTTTAGTCCATTTTAAAAGTAGGAAATAGCAAAAAAAATCAAACATCTATATATTTTTTTGCCATCCATCAAAAACGTACTTCTTCATATTTCTCTGCCTATATAATGCATTTTTCTATCATTTTTCCTTATGAAATTTAAAGATATTAAACATACACTTATCATATCATATATAACTTATACTAACAAGTATTACAAAAAAAAACATAAAATTAATGTAAACTGTTCGATTTAAACTTAGCAAAAAGAGACCGGCACCGTGCATTCTTCAATTTCATAATATAAAGGCATCTGTTGTTATACAATATGGTGATTGTAATAAATTGACAACGTGACCACGCTATTTCTATAACGGAAGTGTGTCTTTATTAGATTCACTACATCGTGATAATAACATAATCAAAGTACCAAATAAACTGGTGGTTTAAAGTACATTACATCCCCTCTTTTTTCTTTTTCTTTTTGAAAGTAAATGACTAACAATTAAATGCACAAAAAAGCTCTTTCTAGGTTTTAAGAAAACATGTGAAACCACTTGTGTTTAATAAGTCTCTCTGCTTTGATAAATTCACATACAGGATTATAACTGTTATGCAACCAATTGCTCTTAACAAGCAGTTCATGATCACCTACTGACTGATACCAATGTCTTTGTTCAATGAACCATAACTCTTTGCAGTAATGCACTGTTCTCTACTGATTCTAAATACACAGATGTAATGTATGAACTTAAACAATTTGACATGACTAGATTGTAAGAAACTAAAAACATAGTAATTACACATACAACAAAAACTAGACTATTGGATTACACAAAAAATGAAATATAGAGATAAATGAATGATTTCTTTGCTATACTATGCACATATGGGACTATTGTGCCCATTTAACACAAGTGTATAAGTACTCTCTGACTATTAATTTTGATTTTACACATATTCAGATAGATAGTTTGGCTTTTTCACTGAGCGGCCAGATCTTCTAGGCTCGACTGTTATATTGGCAGATGCAGGTTTCTTCCGTATCGGAGACTGTCTCTCTTGCATCTGAACTTGTTCGCGAAGCACTGGATCATTGGCTGGTTCACGCTGTTTATTTTCGCAGCTACCAGTATCGCGATTGGCACTTTCGCGGTTATTACGCGGAATGTACCTCTCCATCGGTATGGATGGTACCACTACTGGATCATTCGCGACAATACGATGAGGATCTTCTCGGGTTTTCATCAGCATGTCTGTGTTACGCCTATATTCACGACCACTGTCGCCTGCTTTAACGACATGTGAACGCGGATATTCTGTTCCTCGAACGTATTCCGCTGGTTTCCATCCACTGGGTGTTTGGATTCGGACCATATCTCCTGGCTTTAGATCTTCCTTGACTTTCACATTTCTGTCATAGTAGAATTTCTGCTTCTCGCGGTAGTCTATCAGCTTGGATGCGACTTTCTCAGTATTACCTGATTCGGGCTTTCGTAGTTTCTGCGATATCGGAATCAGTGTCTTTGCCCGACGCCCCATCAGTCGCTGCATTGGGGAACCGGTTTCGTCATCGCGTGGTGTGTTACGTAGCTCTAGCAAACATGTGTAAATGTCATCACCAGATTCTGCGCATTTCTTAATTAAATTCTTTACAGTTTGTACGGCACGTTCAGCTAAGCCATTTGTCTGCTGGTGCAAAGGCGATGATGTCACATGGTGGATACCATATTTCGCGGTGAAATCTTTGAACTCGCGGCTCGCGAATTGCGGACCATTGTCACTGATTAACGTATCCATTATGCCATATCGTGCAATGTTCTGTTTCATGTGCTTCAGCACCGTTGATGTTCTCATATCACTCTGAAGCGGAGCTACTTCAATGAAGTTCGAAAAGTAATCGACCATGACCAAATAATGATTGCCCTCATCTTCAAATAGGTCAGTTCCAACTTTGCTCCAAGGTAGTGTAGGTATTGGCTGGATGATCATAGGTTCTTTAGCTGGCTTGTTTCTCTGTGTAAGACATGCGCTGCACCTGCTCACCATGTCTTCAATTTGTTTATTCATACCTGGCCAAAACACTAGTTCTCTGGCACGTTTTTTGCAATTAACAAATCCCAAATGCGAATTGTGTATCAATTTGAGTGTTTCAGCGCGCATTTCTGCCGGGATGCACACTCTCTCCCCACGGTATATTACACCATTGTATACAGCAAGTTCATCTCTGTAGTCCCAAAAACTCATTGTCTCTGGTGGCACTTCACTCTTTGCAGCTGGCCAACCGTCACTTATCACTTTCTTGAGAATTTGAAACTGTTCATCTTTCAGTGTTGCCTGCATTATTTGTTCATGATTACTGCATGACAAAGTGTCTATTCTGAGTACCATAAGCTCATCATCAATTACCTTGCTTCCAATCTCATTCAAGGGTAATCTACTCAGGCAATCCGCTAATCCCATATCCTTTCCACTTCGATGGATAAGAATAAATTCGTACGGCTGCAACTTGAGCATCATTCGTTGGATTCGCATTGGGGCTGCATGGATTGGTTTTTTCAAGATGCTCTCTAATGGTTTGTGATCCGATTCTATAGTTACACCATGTTTGCCGTAAAGCAATTTGTGAAACCGTTCACAACCAAAAACGACGGCTAACATCTCCTTTTCAATTTGTGCGTACTTTTGTTCTGCTGGGGACAAGGCTCGAGATGCATACGCGACTACACCATCCTCTTGAATGATCGCAGCGCCAAGACCTCTCATCGAAGCATCCACTGTGAGCCTTACCGGCTTGCTCACATCGAAGTATCGCAAAACCTTTGTTGATGTCAATGCTGCTTTAATTTTCGCATATGCTTCTTTCGCTTTGTCATCCCAAACCCATTCTTCTTGTTTCTTCAAGTCACGTAGTGGAGCATTCAGTTCGCTCAAACACGGGATGAACTTAGACACGTACGATAGCATACCAAGAATCGTCTCAAGTTCACTATGGTTTTCCGGATCTCTCATGTTTGTAATTGCCTCTATTCTTTGCTCTGTGGGTTTGATCCCTCCACCTGTCAATTTGTGACCCACGTAGTTCACTTCCAGTTCGGCAATTACACATTTTTTCCTATTAAGTTTCAGATTGATGGATCTAGCTTTCTCAAGCACTTTTTTAAGCCTGTCATTGTGCTCTTCAATCGTTTTTCCATGTATCAAAATATCATCTACTATTACTTCGGAACCTTCCATACATCCAAAGTGTGTTTCCATCTCCCGCTGGAAAACCTCACTCGAGCATTTTGCTCCCATTGGCATGCGCATATATCTATAGCGTCCAAACGGCGTGTTAAACGTGGTCAACCGTGAACTCTCTTCGGTCAGCTTGATCTGATAATATCCCATATTGGCATCAAGAGTCGTAAAGTACTTGCTGCCATGTAGTCTCGTCGCGACATCATCTATACTGTTCATGGGGTAGTGCTCTCTGAGTATCGCCTTATTTAAGTCAGTTGGATCAATACAAATTCTTACTCTGCCATTTTTCTTTCTCACGCAAACCATACTGTTTACCCATTGGGTTGGTTCTGTCACTTTTATGATTATTCTGCATCTTTCTAAGTGATCGAGCTCATGTTTCAACTGTTCGCGAATCGCAACTGGAACCGGTCGCGGAGCATGTATAACAGGATTAACTGTCTTATCTATCTTTATCTCATACTCCCCTGGCAAACAACCAATCTCTTCTCCCAACACGTCATCAAACTCCTTTATGATCGCTTCTGTAGCAACTTTCACATTGTTCACCCTTATGATCAGTTTAAGTTTCACTGCATCTTCTCGTCCGAGCAAGTTAATGTTTCTTGGTGTGTCCAACACTTGGAACTCAAGATTTTGTTTCGTCCCCTTGTACATGCATGGTAGGCGAATCTTGCCATATGCCTTAATCTGTTTACCACTTACTCCATTGATGGTTACATTGCTAGGTTGGATTTTCACAAACTTAAATTGCTCTGCCGTGCTTTTGGATAGTACGTTGCACATGGCCCCACTGTCTATTTCCAAGTTTAGATCAATTTTTCCTACTTTAAATATAACATTACAGCTACAGTCTTGCTGCTGATTGTCTGACTCAACGGTGAAAACATCATGTGTTGATGCATGTTCATAAAACAACTCGCTCAGATCTGACTCACCACTCTGGCCTTCTTCTTCGACATAATGTACTCCATAACCGCCTCTATGTGGTCTACGCCCTTGAAATCTACCTCTATTCTGACCACCTCTACACACATTTGACTTTTTGATATGACCCCTCAACCCACATGTGTCACATTGTTTATAGTACGCGGGACAGTTTCTCAGTTCATGGTATCTGCAGCACTTACTACAATATGGGTAATTTCTTCCACTTGTCGGCGTTTTCCTTCCTCGGTCACCAATATTAGCATATGCACCTCTATTTCGGTTTACATTTGAGCTTTTCTTTACCACATTCACTACTGGGCTCTCAAGTGATTTAAGATGTGAAGTTGTGAGTTCTACTTGTCTACATACTTGGATTACTTTCTCCAACTTTAGCTCACTGGCTGGCAGTTCCATCAGTTTCTCGGAACACTTCTTGCCATTAATACCATTGATGATCATGTCACAGATCAGACCCTCTTTCTGATCTCCGTATTGACAGTGCTCTGCCTTTCTCTTAAGCTCAGAGATATAATCCATAATCGAGAGATTTCCCCTTCTTGTGTTAAGAAATTCCTGTCTTTTTATGTTTCTGTAATTATGGACTCCAAAATGTCTGTCAAATTTGGCAAATACTGTTACTAGATCGTATTTGTCCTCAGCATCTCTGGCTTCGATTCCATGATCTGCATCGGCAAGTACCGCTGGTGCCCATTCAAAAGCATCATATATTTTCACGCAATCACGACCCATGTTTGATAGAAGGACTCCTACCTTTCTTCTGCCGGGTTTATCGTCCAAACCGAGCGCATCAAGGTGAATTTGGAAGTCTCTCTTATACAACTCCCATTCCGGCGCACCGGACTCCGCTGCATTGAATGTAGGCAAAGGTCGAATTCCTTTACTCGTCATTTTGCAGATTTCTACCGATTATTTCAATTATTGTCCGTATTTATCGTGATTTATCCTACTTCTGACACCATGTAATAAATTGACAACGTGACCACGCTATTTCTATAACGGAAGTGTGTCTTTATTAGATTCACTACATCGTGATAATAACATAATCAAAGTACCAAATAAACTGGTGGTTTAAAGTACATTACAGTGATGATTCATTCAGAACACTCGATGTCAGAAGATAATGGCGGACAATACATATTCATCTGAAATGGGACCCCTCTCGTGTTTAAGATTGGTTTATCGGTATACTTAGCATGCACTGCACATAATTTTATCATGGATTGATGTATTTAATGTTAAATTTTGAATTCTCATTCATAATATGTCAATTATTTGGATTTTAAAGTCGTGAAACCTTTCTAACAGATTCCGTTGGGAACTTCCAGTTGGTAAAATCGGCTTCCGCTTTGTTTACAATGACTATTCGACTAAGACCCCAGGATGTATCTCCAATATAACTGGGATCCCCTTGAACAGTGTCGAAAACACAGCCAGCTCTCCATGATGTACAAGATTCCCAACAATCTTGTAGACATCAATGCAGACAAGTTCCTCCAAAGCAGCGACACGCGTACCAGAGGACAACATAGGCTATTCCAGGAGCGTATCAAACAGATACTGTCAAACTCCTTCTTCCCAAGGACAGTGCGAGAATGGAATCTTCTTCCTGCCAGCACGGTATCTGTGCCTACCTTGGATGCCTTCAGGTCACTCCTGGTGGAGTAACCTGACACTTTCTTCATCAGACATGACTACTGTATATAGTTTTAAATTTTTAACATTTGAGACTTCTGTGCACCACCGTGGTGGTGGTAGTCTCGTTGAGCTACATACGTTCTTTTAAGAACCCAGCTCAGAATATGGAAGAATAAAAATAAAAAATATCAAAAGGCTCCTTAGAGACATGCAATATGTCGCACTTCCTGTGAAAATATATGAATAACATTACAATGATAGAGTAACCACAAAAGGCACGTCTTCCTATGTATATACATTTAACAGTTTAGAAGTACGAAGTAAACAAAAAAATATCCGAATATATGTTGTCCGAAAATTAAGAACTTGTGATAAAGAGTATTATATTTTAAATATTTTACAGTAAAATAATTATTACAAAATCAAAATATATTTCAGATCAAAGGAAAATACCCTGTTAAAGGAGGTAGTCTTGCAACCGCAAGTCTTCCTTCACTCATAATTGTTTAATTACAGATTTAAATATAAATAAGGTTAAAAGTTGTCATGGCGATTGTAAACTGACAGACTACTTTGTAGATGTCGTGAAATAAAATAAAAACGAAAAAAAAAGAAGAAACTACTAAGACAAAAAAAAAAGTTCAAGTAAATTTAAAGTTTTTCATTGTATATCAAGTTTTATTAGATGATTATAGCATATATTAAGAAAACAAAGACATGTCGTAATCTAGTATGTTTGTACTTACTCAAACTAGAGTTTTTCAAAATGGTACGCTCGAAAAGGCTTACATGAATAAATATATTTAAAACAATATAAAATCCCATTAATATGGGGATCTTACAATGTATAGTCCGTAAATATTGACAAACAGTTATGTATATATTACAGGTGCGTAACGAAGGACTTGGTATGGGGGCGTCCAATGTTTTAAACAACAAACACAAAATATAACATCAACATCATTTTTTGAATATACATAATAAACATTCTTGAATTGAATTTGCCAATACAAATTTCTTCTTTGAAGAAGAATCAACAGGTTCGACGTCCATTGTATTTAAATTGTCGATATACTCCTTGTGTACATTTATGTCACCATACTGTTTAAAAGATTTTGTGGCGTTGTCGGCCTCAAATAGGTTTTGATACTTCGGAGACTATTGAAACATCTTTCACTTATAGCATTGGTAGCAGGCATAACCAGCAACAGTTTTAAAAGTTTCAAAACTGCACAGAGCCCCGTTTTCGTTTGACATTTTATCACGTTAAAGTATTTCAAATCATATTGGTTCAAGTCAACCCCAGAATTCTGAAACCGTGTCAAACTCCGACTCATAGTTCGACTTAGTGACACACTTCAACCTGAAGAGTCGTCGTCGTCGTAAGTGTTTTTTTACCCTCGCACTTTGATCTGTGTCATTTTGGCGAGCAGGATAAGTTGATTAAGTAGCCAGTGGACAGCTACGGCAGAGTCGCTACTTCCCCCGGTGCTGCACCGCTGGCTGGATAAGACGATTATGTAAATAGGTCGATTCTGGTCGCAGTCGATTGTAGAAGCTGTCTTGTTGTTTAGTTGTTGATGATGTTTTAGTCTTGAAGGCTGTTGAATAAGGTTCCCGTTGTGGAGCTGAAGTCCCTGTGTAGGTGTTGCCATTATGCTGTATGTTGTACCGCTGGTTATTGTTGACATCAAAACGATCCTGTCTAGGGCCACGTTAAAAGCATAAAATCGATGATATGTTAAAATAGATGTCTCCACCGATCATCAAATGTAGAGACATCCGCCGCTTGCGCGGTTTTTTAAAAACCGTTACTTCTCTAGAGTACCATACAAATACAAATATACGAAGTTGACCCACTTTGAAGACTGGAGCGAAGTTTCATACGTCCTTCCATCTCGGCAGTCGCTTGTAGAGTGAACCTGAAGAGTAGATTGAAATCATCATTATCATAGCGGTAATTTTTTTAATTGACAGTCGGATCAATCGCCCCAAATTATATTTGTCTGAAATACAATTCCACAAACGAGTGGTACTCCGCTTTCAAACGAGGTGTCATTTTGCATGTTCTTGAATGTGCAGGGGGGGTGGGGGGGGGGGGGGGGGGCCGGTACGATGGTGCCGGTACGACTGTATATGGTAGGTGTGTTATATGACGTGAGATAACTTGCATCATGTCAGGGTTTTGGTGCCGGTGTAACGTTGTAAACTGACCCCCTTAGAATACCCCCGGTCATTATTTTATATAGAATAATGTCCCCTTTTCTATAAAATACTGACACCCCTTATAAAATAATAACACCCCTCCCGATTTTATCTATAAAATATTGACCCCCACCTAACCTATTACTAACATACTCTATATACGTATGTTCAAGTCACTGTCGTGTTTCTATATCTTATATTTGTTGTTGTTGTTGTTGTTGTTTCTGCTGTTGCCGCTGCTGCTGCTGCTGCTGCTGCTGCTGCTGCTGCGTTTACAGCTGACACAACAGCAGTATAACTTAGAGGCCCTGCTAAGAAATAAACGTACATCTATTGAAAAATGAAATTTAAAAGGGTTTTCATTTGAATTATCATTATTATACTTAAAGAGAAGTATTACAATAATAGAAGATATACCTAAGTCGTTTTAAGGTTACTACAGAAATAGAGAGAACCAATATTTAGGCTGGTCATGTTTTCTTGATAGAAATTGAGATCATCCTTTAGAAATAAAGCGTTAACTACAATAGAAACATTTGGAAATATATTTTATATGCTGGTTCGCATCGATTTTTTGGCCTTTATAAAGCCTATTTTTACTGAGAAGATTTGTTTCTTTTCTTCTCCAAATATGGCATTTGATAAACACTGAAACCTGAAAAGAACCAGACTAGAAAGATTCACATCATGCTATCAGCGATCTGACGCCAATCACATTTTTACTGGTCACTCATTCTAATTGTTTTTTCCACTTCCGAACAGGAGTAGCAAATCCAATCAGAGTTTTGGTACTGGTACGACTGTAGATGGTAGGTTGGTATATGACATGAGATAACTTGCATCAGGTCAGAGTTTTGGTGCAGGTACGACTGTAGATGGTAGGTTGGTATATGACATGAGATAGCTTGCATCAGGTCAGAGTTTTGGTGCAGGCACGACTGTAGATGGAAGGTTGGTATATGACATGAGATAACTTGCATCAAGTCAGAGTTTTTGGTGCAGGTACGACTGTAGATGGTAGGTGTGGTATATGACATGAGATAACTTGCATCAGGCCAGAGTTTTGGTGCCGGTACGACTGTAGATGGTAGGTGTGGTATATGACATGAGATAACTTGCATCAGGCCAGAGTTTTGGTGCCGGTACGACTGTAGATGGTAGGTGTGGTATATGACATGAGATAACTTGCATCAGGTCAGAGTTTTGGTGCAGGTACGACTGTAGATGGTAGGTGTGGTATATGACATGATATAACTTGCATCAGGTCAGAGTTTTGGTGCAGGTAAGACTGTAGATGGTAGGTTGGTATATGACATAAGATAACTTGCATCACGTCAGAGTTTTGGTGCAGGTAAGACTGTAGATGGTAGGTTGGTATATGACATGAGATAACTTGCATCAGGTCAGAGTTTTGGTGCAGGTAAGACTGTAGATGGTAGGTATGGCATATGACATGAGATGACTTGCAACATGTCAGGGTTTTGGTGCCGGTACGACTGTAGATGGTAGGTGTGGTATATGACATGAGATAAATTGAACCATGTCGGGGTTTTGGTGCAGGAATGACTTCAGATGGTAGGTGTGGTATATGACATGAGATACCTTGCATCATGTCGGGGTTTTGGTACAGGAATGACTTTAGATGGTAGTTGTGGTAAATACCATGAGATAAATTGCATCATGTCAGGGTTTTGGTGCAGGAATGGTTTTAGATGGTAGGTGTGGTATATGACATGAGATACCTTGCATTATGTTGGGGTTTTGGTTCAGGTGTGATTATAGATGGTAGGTAGCTTATGTACCATGAGATCGATATTTTTGTGCGGCTGTAAATGGTTTATCATATGATATACGACACGTTATAACTTACACAATATCAGGATGGTTGCGTATATATGAATATAGTTGGTAGGTAAGGTATACGACACGACGTACTTTGTATCATGGCAGTGTTTAGTACAAGCATGATTTAGATGAAACATCCAGCTTAATGTTTAAGGACCACAGTAAATGCTGATTGGAAATTATTCAATGTCAGTATAGTTGTGCGGATAATGCTATTACAAGAGATGTCCTGATTAATGACATAAATAAATTTCAGTTTTCTTTAAGTAAAATGACCCAGAGGAGATGTGTCGAATCAGACGTAAATCAAAACAGAAATGCTCATGAACATTATTTATTATCAATCTGATAACCTCGGCCTTTATGCTACACAATAGACCTCTGACATAATTAGGCGCCATTTTCTTTCAGTCACATGATAAAATAAAATGGCGGGCACCTTATGCCACCTTTATATACATGCACGTTGAAAATATAAACGTTGGTTAATCAAGACTGATATTTTAAATTTCCCTATAAACATGACCAATATCGAGCGTATAAATAAAAAAATCGATATAATAACGCCATATATTCAACTTAATGATGGATACATCATTTGTTACTTTCATGCGAATGAACACAGACTTGTAACACAGGTGTATTGTAGAGCTATACACAAGGTGTATTATACGGAGGATACGGAAATACCCGATGTTTCACGATTGTCACACTAACAAGATTCACACAATCGTGAAACATCGGGTATTTCCGTATTCTCCGTAGAATACACTGCGTAGCATAAAAGCCGAGGTGATCAGATTGAAGATTCACATAGTAAACATCGGGTATTGCCGTATCCTCCGTATAATACAGAGATTCTTTTGGCCTAATGCCCAGTGGAAACGTGTGACCAGGGGCATTTCCCTTTATTTACATCGTTCCACCGTCACTGGCAATCCCTTCATGTCGCAGCAATAACACTTTTTTGAATATGCTTCAAGTAAACGGTTGTTCAATCGTGCGGATAATGCCAGACGGCACATGAAGGAGAAACGTAAACTAACGTGTTCAACTCTTCCTACCTATAAAGTGAAAAATCGCAACTTTATTGACCCTGGGGAGGTCCAACACTATCAACAAGACCACAGAGAACGGCTGCGTCTATGACGCAAGGGGTTGGCCAAGCCAGGACTCGCGTTACAAAAATCGACACTTCTATGCAGGGATGAGGAAATGGTGATGGAGAACGATGGTTCATGACGAAGTGGTTTATATCATTCGATTTTCCCCCTAATTATTTAAACGTGATTAAACAAAAATATGAGTTTAAAAAAAAGGAAGGGTGCGTTGCCATTATTTTTAGCTCACTTGAGCAAAGCTCAAGATGAGCTATTCTGATCGCCTGTTTTTCCGTCATCCGTCGTCTGTACGTGAATTTTTTATTGTGTGCACTCTAGCACCTGCATTTTTCATTGGATATTCACTAAACTTATATAGTAGTTATATAACCGTAATATCTCGGACAAATTCTTGAACTGGCCAAATCGGAGTATTAAATTCAGAGTGTTTGCCCTTGAAACATTAAAAATTGCACTATTTGACCTTGTATTCACCCTAGCCCCCGCATTTTTCATTTGATCCTCACCAAACTTCCACAGTAGTTATATAACCATAATATCTCGGACAAGTTCTTGAATTGGATAAATCGGACTATTAATATCAGAATGATGGTCCTTGAAACATTAAAAATGTATTAATTGATCTTGTGCTCTCTCTAGCGCCCGCATTTTTCAGTTGATCCTCACCAAACTTTCACAGTAGTTATGTAAGCATAATATCTCGCACGAGTTCTTAAATTGACCAAATTGGATTATTTGTCAGAGTTATGCTCTTGAAACTTTAAACAATACAATATTTGACCGTGTGTGCCCTCTAGCTACCGTTTTTTATTTGATTCTCACCAAACTTTCACAGTAGTTATATAAGCATAATATATCGGACAAATTCTTGAACTGGCTAAATTGGATAATTATTGTCAAAGTTATGGACTTTAAATTGTCAAAAACTACACTATTTGAATTTTTGTGCACTCTAGCACAGCATTTTTCATTTGATTCTCACAAAACTTTATAGTTGCTATAATAACCATAAAATCTTGGATAAGTTCTTGAACTGGCCAAATTGGGTTATAAATTATTTGACCTTGTATGCTTTCTAGAACTTTCACATGATGTCAACTAAATTTACGTAGTTATGTAGCCATTATATGTTGGACAAGTTCTTGAACTGGTCAAATCGGATTACTATTGTCACAGTAATGACCTTTGAATCATGAAAATGTGTTTTTGTTGTTGTGTACACTTTAGCACGTGCAGTTTTTATTTGATCCTCATTAAACTAATACAGTAGTTATACAACTATAATATCTAGGACACGTTTTTGAACTGGCCAAATTAGTGTTTGATTTATGGCGCTTGAATTATCAAAAATTGTGATATTTGACCTTGTGTGCATCTAGCACTTGCAGTTGTCATTAAATATTAGACATACTTACAGTTATTATGTAACCATAATATATTGATCAAGTTCTTGAACTGGCCAATTGGAAAGATATTGTCAGAGTTATGGCGCTTTTATTGTTCAAAATTATGTCTTTTAGCACTCACAGTTTATATTTAATCTTCATTAAACTTACACAGTTTTGGTCCTTGGATCGACAAAATATGCATTATATGTATACGTACACTATAGCACCTGCAAAAATTGGCGTTGTCTCCTCTGCTACAGGTAAGCGATTTAGGGCCAATCTGGCCCTCTTGAAACTGTCATATTTTATTCCTGCTTTTGTCTAATTGTTTTTTTGTTTTTTTCAAATGTTACAACATTTAACATTTAAGATGAGGGGAGTGTGGCAGGAATGCATTATTAGTTATTCTAAAAATAGAGTTCTGCGATCATTATTAATATAAATTGAATATTCACTATTGATGAGTATGCAGTTTTTCTAGTATTCGTACACTTCGATACATTTTACTATCTTAAGGTTATTAATTACCTTAATACTATTTATATACTTCTATTGTTGTTATATCGGAAATCAGTGGTCTTACAATCTTAGTTTTTGCCGAATCGATCCACACTGCACGTTAGTACATTATTGACCCTCGTTAGTAAATGCCTGCTTGCGGATT
Organism: Panopea generosa; assembly: GCA_029582155.1. Taxonomy (NCBI): domain Eukaryota; kingdom Metazoa; phylum Mollusca; class Bivalvia; order Adapedonta; family Hiatellidae; genus Panopea; species Panopea generosa. The sequence goes on along the minus strand of CM055900.1, from coordinate 52,369,813 downwards.
TTGACGAGTTAACCCATTGTGGAAAAATCAATGTATTGATATGCAGATTAGATTGCTATAAACTATGAATAAAACATAATTACATCTTGCCAGAGGCCTTTATAACCTGAATAAAATATAATAATAAAATAAAATTAAAAAAATCTAACTGCGGATGGTAATTATCTTAATGAGATTTTGATATAAAAGCAAAACAAATTCCAATAAAAATGGCAATTAATCCAAAATAATAAAATATATTGTTTTAAATACAGCCTGTTACTTTGTTTATGAAAAACACCTTTTTTCCGAAATAGTATTGGCAAGAATACCGCTAGTGAACCAAAAACGATTTTTTTCTTCTAAATAGGTAAGTACAATATACGTAATGCACATTTTGATTGGCTCGATGGAATCATGGTAGCCAATCGACACAGTCGAAACAAAATATCATTTAAACGATAAAATTTACATCCGGGCTTCTTGTTGAAAGAAAGGAAAATGGCTACGTCTGGCGAAACGGGACCGAGTGAGTCCTCGAATTCGTCCACAAGCGAACCAGATGATCGACTTAAGAAACTATATCCAGCGGTAAATGAAGAAGAAACACCTTTACCGCGAGCATGGAGTGCAAAAGACAAGTTCAACTATCTGGGATTGTCCCAAAACAACCTCAAAGTACACTATAAAGGTATTTGTTTTGGTTTTGACGACGGACTGATGAAATCAACAATGACTGTGACCTTTTGCGTCGTTCTCTTTATTCCGTTCGAGGTGATATTTTCCGGGTGTTTTTTTTTTTAAATGTTTGTCTTGTCTAATTAAGAAGTGTGTTGCAATTGTTTAATATAAATAAAAGGTAGAAAATATACGGTGTAGGATTTAGCGTTAATTTTCCTTTGTTTGCCACGATCAGCTGATTGTGAGTGATTTTTAATTTTAATGACTAAGTTGAAATGAATTAGAATTCAGTAATGTAGTGGATTTCTTAACCTTTTCCACAATGGAATTAAAACCAGAATACTGCATATTTGAGCCCTTCTTCCTTTTATTGTATCTGTCTTCCATCCATATAGCCTGTTCCCTCGCGAGAACTTGATGTGTGTCAATTGACAAAGAAAGAAAAATAATAAAAACATAAAGAGATAATGTACAGGTTGTATTTAAAAGCAGGTTTAAAATGTCCAGTTTAGAAAACCGAGCCGGTTTCTAGATAGTCTCATTCATTCGCTGTAGGGGTGAGACTAGCCCCTTTACACGTAGAGGACGATCAAATAAAAAAAATATCAAACCGTTCGACAACAGGCTTTGATATGCACTAGTTTCTAGGGAGACACATGTCCAACCTTGCACACTGCCTGTCTGAACTGATAAGGTTGAAGAGAAACAATATTTCCAGGGAGTGAGTTCTACTAGACGATAGTGTGATGAAAAAAAGAGAACTTATAAAAGTCTGATTGTTTTGATTTGTACTGGTACACTGACACTATAAGTGTACTTGTTACAGCATTTGTAATGCAAAAACGACTGTGGTCTTATCAAGATGGACTGTATCTCGAGCTTGAAACTGTCTATGGATGGAGCTGGGGACTTAACAGGGATGGAACAACTAGACAGAAACAGAAAATAGTTGACACATCAGTTACGTTAAACAGTGGGGATATTATCAGTCTTGGTTTTAATCGTGTTGCCCATGAAGCAGAAGTGACATTCAATAGTATGACCAGACTGATTTATTGGAGTTAGCAGACTTGCATGCAGCCGCTACTTTTGTTGAAGACCCAGAACTACACAAACAGCAATATGTTACCAACTCGCTTCAGAAGATGACTGTCACAATGAGTGACTGGGCCAGCAACGAAAAACGAGCCAATAAATTTTTAGATGAATGGAGAGATGAAATATTGAAAGACATGGATGGCGGCAAGAATGGTTCACAGTTTTCACTATATGGCCCACACCCTGCTTGGATTCCAAAGATATATCTCTCCAGACATGAAAGAATATGAAAAAAAATCAAATTGAAATTAATGGTTTAATAGGTCGCGACACACTACCTGTTTTTAAATATTGGAGCCAGAAGGAAACAGTAGTTGAGAGAGCTGCCAGGACAACATCAGATGTGTCGGGCCAGCCGGGGGACATTACGGTGTTCGAGACAGGTGGGAAGCACATTGTGCAGCGAAAAGAAAAAGTCATTGATTGGAAATTATAGAGACAACAGATTCAATGCCTTATTGAGTTATTCCAGACCTCTGCAGAAGTCTTCATTCATAAAACAGAATTTTTGAAACATACTGGAAACTGTTTCCACTCCAAATCTGAAACTGAAATCTGTGAAAGCGGAGATCTTGATTCTATTGTTGTCACTACTATGCTGCAATGTTAAGGTTTATTTTATGTTACGGTCACTGGACCTTATTAGAACTAGTAACTTGCGGAAAAGTGCCCTATCTACAGCTACACCCTTACATACATGAACTGAAATCTTATCTTGAACTTTGATTTGAAAATCCAGCCATTCTTCTCAACACGACAAGACCCTTGTCAACCATAGATTATCAAGATATTGAAACGATCCAGCACCAATCAAGATATGACCCACTTTTTATTTTGGTGGCAGATAGTAGAGAAATGTAGTTTGACTTGATCAGACTAGTTTCCTTGGTAATGGTTAGAGTTATAAACAAACAGCTGGCTACATTCTTAGAAGGTGGCCAGTATGTTGGAGAGTCCAGTGCTGAGGATATTTCGCGAACAGAGTTTGCTCAAGTAACTGATCTGGGATGCGAGCATCGTTTTAGCGATTTAGACAGCAGTCAAAAACGGAGTCCCAAGTGCATCGATGAACCACCATTCATCAATTCAGTTTCTGAAAAGAAATAGTGTTGGATTAATGAAGTGGTTTAGCGACATGCCTGTTGAAAAACGCGATGAACTTATGAAAAAAGCCAGGAAAGGTGGAAAAGATTTGGGTAATGTTCACATGCAGCAGGAAAAATCAGTTGCAGCTGAAATAAACAATGAAATGACAATTGAAAAAACTAAATTCAGTGATAGAAAATGCAAAAAGAATAGTAAACACATTGAACAGGAAAGAACAGAAGGAAAAACATTGATAACCCAGACGTAAAAATTGATGAGAATGAACGTGATTTGGAAAAGAATTGAGATGCAAACTGCCGAAGGATATTAACTTGAATGTAAATGATTATGTTTCAGTTGCCTATCAGGACAGTTGGTGTCCTGGAATTGTACAATCAATTGTTGACAACAATCTGGTGGTAGTCAAATTCAAGGCACCCTGCAAAAAGGCAGGTCTTTTTCAGTGGTCCGTGAGTGTGGATGAGCAAACAGTTGACAAACAGTTCATATTAAAATCTGGAATTAATCCAGACTGTGTGAATTCAGGCAGACAACAGTTAATTGCTGATCATGTAAAAATGCAGTCATTGTTTGAATTGTTTAAGGAAGTGTATTTCTCATATGTTTATCTTTGTATATATGATAAATTGTAGATATTCTGTTTCAGTCACTACAAGTCAACTCGTACTCAGGTCAAGTCATACACACACAAGTCAACTTGTACACACATCATTTTTATAAAGTCAACTCCTACTCGAATTCTAGAATTGTTGTTTTTATATCAATGTTGTTTATATATTTTCTAAAGTTAACTCATATTTAAGTCTTAGAATTGTTATAGTTTCTATCAAAATAGTTTGTTTATTTTAAAGAAGGCATTGTTTCAGCCCTAAGTGACCGGGATCTGGCTCGTGTCGAGCACCGAATTAATGTCCTTTCTGTGTGTATGTGTGTGTTATTATTTTATTTGCTATGCATTGGAAACAAAAAGCAGGAATTATGTAAATTATGATAAATAGAATATCACATTCGTGTTAATTTATTATTGAATTTATTCAACTCTTGAGCAAAACTTCCAGCTGATAATATTTATGTTCTATGTATAACAATTCACAGTAAGTGGAAATAAATACATTTAAAGGTTCATATTATCTCTTTAATCCATATGCATTTTAACTGGGCTCTTCCAAACTCAAAAGCCACACATTGTCAATATGAGCAATCAGAACTGGTTCTACGCTGTTTTCAAAAGCCTTCTATATTAGAGGTATTCAAAGGTGTCCATATGAAGTAAAGGGTTAAATACATGTTGAGTGTTACATAACTGTACATTTATTATATTGTTGGTATTGTTTTCATAGTGAACTGTACAGAATCGTTCAATTGAACATTAAAAAAAATGTCAATTCTACTTCATTCTTCTTTCTTTACTCTATACCCCATGAAGATACAAAGTATTTGTTTGCAGAAATACAATCAGCATGAAAAAATACAAAAATTTCATGAAGATATCTTGAAAAATAAAGAAAATATACATCTTTTACTAAAAATGTCCAATATTTCAGGTCCATCGGCATGCAGAATAATTCTGCATCATTATAAGGCAAAGGATTCCAAAAATGATCGATTTTTAAGTACTTCAACTTTCAATAACTTTGCCTGTAGTATAGGTATGATAGATATCTTCATGAAATAAACTGCTTTGTATTTGTATTAAACTCTAAGTTTAAGAGCTCTTTAACATCAGTAAATATCATGCATTTTGAGCATACTTAAAAAATGACTGGGGTTGCTAAACAAATGACCTCACATACGGCACCAAGAAAGTGTTGTTATTGCCTCTTGGATATCTGGTAGGCATTAGGAGAGGGATTGAATATCAGTTAACTGATTCACAACCCTAAACATAAACATCATAGGCTCTGTACTCCTGAAGTTTTGGCCATTGTAGTTGATTCAGTATGTTGGAGACACTGCTGTTTGTCCAGTAGTCTGAGAGCACCATGCGTACACCATCTCCAGCTTATTGATGTTGTTTGCCATGTCAGGGTCTAAGAAGGGGTCTGTAGCAAAGAGCCATGGTCTCATGGGGGCACTGATGGATGTTTCGCTGCAGGAAGGCAAGGGTGGATTAAGTTATTTTCATCACCTGGTTGATGTGATGGTTTCATTTCAGGCTCCTTTGGATGTAAACCCCAAGATACATAACTGGGTTTACTACATCTGGCTGCATCAGTACATACCACAATACTATTATTGAGTACTGTTGTTTTTTTTGTCAATTTCAGACAGGGGAATTTACGAAATTATCTAATGGAGATTGTGTCATATTTTTGTGTCATGTTATTAGACCAGTGTTACTCTGTATTTATGTTACTTTTAAAAATAAATCGTCACAGGTGATACCATCAAGCTAATCGAGCATAATCAAAATGTTGTATGGGAAATTGTTCACAACAGTCATGGTATATTTATCTCATATTTGAAGACAGAAGGTTGATATTTAGTTGTGCTATTTGCAAGCAATGTGAGTCATCGTTCAAATGTATGGGTGGAGGAATGTCCAATCTGACCGGATATCGTATGCACAATATTTTAAAATGTTGCTTTGTTAAGTTTAATATGAATATTTTGTTTTCTTCTGACTTTTATGCATAGCATAGCACTTGAATGTTAGGGATATGAACCATTATAAAAACAGATTCATGAATAATTAATTTTGTTATTGTAAATTTTGCAATACTCACACAGTAATGTGACATTATACTGTGGTACATTCTGCAGTACTCGATACATAATATATCGCATTACCTTTCTCCCTGTACCCACCACTAATTTATTTGTTTGGGTAATTTTAGAATTTGCCAAAACTGCAATGCAAATTTAAAGGCAGGTAATTATAAAGATGAAAAAAAAAACAGATATGAAAAAATAGAGAGATGAAGGAAAGGTTTACATGCCTTATCATATCAAATTCAAACTTTATTTTAAGTTGACAACACATAAGCTCTGGATATAAGTTTTTTTTATCTTAACTGAATATAAGTTACAGGCATATCATTGGTTAGTTTCCAACATATATGTGCGGGTGCAAACACATTTTTTTCACTGTGTTTCCGAAATATTGCGGTCTTTGGGAGCCTGACTGCCTGCCAGACAGAACTACCATTCTCGGTCAGCCATCTTAATACATAACATGATCAATTATACATAATTCAATTCTTAGTAGTCTATAATATATAGTCCATCATTGGCAATACTGTTTCCCGTTAATGTGTAAATAACTTGATTTGCATAAAAACATCGACAATAGATTTGTGTTTGAAAAACAAGACAAAGGCTGCACGGTTGGAAAAATGCAAACAAGCTGACAACAATTTCACAATTAAGTTCCGATTTTCAGTTAATTCCTCGGTTTGTTTCTAATAAATCTGGTTGAAAATACTAATTTTAAATTTTGGAGCCAAAGACAAACTGGATAATTCAAGTTTGGACTGCCTTAAATGGGGTACCGCCGTTAATTTATATACTCTGATACATAGATATACTTGGTTAGACATGCAGATTTGAGAATTGCTGATGCAAGACTGAAAGTGACTAACAGTGACAATGATGATAACTATATGTTAAATCAATTTTAACCCTTTACTCCATAGATACGTGTTTTTCCACACCAAACACAGAAGGCCTTTTGAAAACAGTGCAGGAAGAGTTCAGATTGCTCGTGACGAGCATTCTGAACACTTCCTGCACTGTTTTCCACTCTGTCAGTTAATATAAACATAATTCACCCAATAATTCAAAAGCCTTCTATATTAGGTGTCCAAAGGCGTATATAAAAGAGGTGTCTGTATGAAGTAAATGGTTAAAGCAGTAAATCTTTTAGATGATAAGCAATTGTCCTTTGTATATGTGTGAAGCAAAATATCATAATATGTTGTTTAGCACCAACACATTTCAAACAATTGTTTTCTTACAATGAGTTTCAGAAAGTAAACAGAATCATTTATAGATTCAAAATTGAAAGGGATGCACATTATACATTGGTATACCTGATTTTCTGTGCGAGAGAGAAATTTTGAGATGTTTCAGAAATCAATATAACCAGTCCATTATTTGGTTTATTTGTGAGAATGTGATTGAAAAGGATGGTCTGTCTACTGGCTGGAAATGTATAGTTAAAAGAAGTTTTGTGAGTCAATCAAGAATTATCAAAATGTTTATTTTTAAAAGATTAAATACAATATTTTACCTATCTATGATCAGTGTCCTATATGGTTGTCATAATGAGTTAAACTCTTTGCCGATCCCAGGAACAATGAGACTGCGGGAAGAGCGGGGGAGGGGGGGGGGGGGGTGCGGCAATCTGAACACTTCCTGCACTGTTTTCCACTCTGACAGTTAATATAAACATAATTCACCCAATAATTCAAAAGCTTTCTATATTAGGTGTCCAAAGGCGTCTATATTAGAGTTGTCCAAAGGCGTCTATATAAAGTAAAGGGTTAAAGAATAACAGTTTAAGCATACAAGCATGTTTTATTATCAAGCTGTTATATTCTTTGCCAAAGGTGTCTATATTAGAGGTGTCCAAAGGCGTGTCTATATTAGAGGTGTCCAAAGGCGTCTATATTAGAGGTGTCCAAAGGCGTCTATATTAGAGGTGTCCAAAGGCGTGTCTATATTAGAGGTGTCCAAAGGCGTCTATATTAGAGGTGTCCAAAGGCGTCTATATTAGAGGTGTCCAAAGGTGTGTCTATATTAGAGGTGTCCAAAGGCGTCTATATTAGAGGTGTCCAAAGGCGTGTCTATATTAGAGGTGTCCAAATGCGTCTATATTAGAGGCGTCCAAAGGCGTCTATATTAGAGGCGTCCAAATGCGTCTATATTAGAGGTGTCCAAAAGCGTCTATATTAGAGGTGTCCAAAGGCGTGTCTATATTAGAGGTGTCCAAAGGCGTCTATATTAGAGGTGTCCAAAGGCGTCTATATTAGAGGTGTCCAAAGGCGTGTCTATATTAGAGGTGTCCAAAGGCGTCTATATTAGAGGTGTCCAAAGGCGTCTATATTAGAGGTGTCCAAAGGCGTCTATATTAGAGTTGTCCAAAGGTGTGTCTATATTAGAGGTGTCCAAAGGCGTCTATATTAGAGGTGTCCAAAGGCGTGTCTATATTAGAGGTGTCCAAAGGCGTCTATATTAGAGGTGTCCAAAGGCGTCTATATTAGAGTTGTCCAAAGGTGTGTCTATATTAGAGGTGTCCAAAGGTGTGTCTATATTAGAGGTGTCCAAAGGCGTCTATATGAAGTGAAGGGTTAAAGTATAAAATCATAATTGATATATATGCTCACAACTAGAGATAGTGGGTGATGAGGTGGGGGATGGTGTCACCATTAATGTTTGTCTAGTTTCCATCTGATTCAACAACATTCCTTTATGTCCATGTAATACTTAATAATGATTTGACTAATGCAACCATTCAGGTCTTGATTTTACATTCTGTTCAGGTGTCTTGTTTACAATTAACTGTTTTGGATGGGAAGAAATGCACATTCGAATTTGTTTCATTTCAGGCGTGGGTAAAACCCACAAGGATGCGGCCAGTGTGCGGGCAACACATCACATACCAAATGCTTGTGGCATTTACTACTTTGAGGTGAAAATAATCAGCAAGGGCAGGGACGGGTAAGCACAATTTCTAATATGCTTTCAGCTTTGATATGTTTATTGTATATTCTTTGGTCAAGTACATGACATCTTGTCAAACAAATTAAACTCGATCTCGATGTTTAGTTTAAAACTCCCAATTCAAATCTCAAAATCTGCATTTTGTTATTTACATTAAAAACAATCAATTTCAATAATACGTATTATCGGATTACTGATAATTGAGAATTAAATTTGATTACATTTTATTATAATAGTTTGCTATTAAAATTAAAAGTAATAAAAAATGGAAATTTTGAGTTGGAGCCGTGTTTGATGAGTTTAAACCCTGGGTTCCAGTCCATTGCATATGGGACTGATCAGTAACATATTTTTTTTGGATGAGGTTTATTATGCTCCAGTTGTACATAAGGATATCCATTTGTATTGATGGAGAAAGACCTCAGAATGAATCTGAGTAGAACCACCATCCTTCCGTAAGTAACAAATAGACAGGGATCACGATCATTTTCTTTTCTTTTTTGCTTGATTATATTTTGAAATGCAAAACAATTTTGTTCACTTGACTGTAGATAGATATATATTTAATTTGGTAATAGTACTTACAAAGCATGGTACAACAGGATGCATGACTGATAGTGTGTTGTGTACTTGCAATTCATATAGATAAAAGGTACACTTCATACCACATCAGGTGATTATAAAGGCATACCCGTGTCGCAAAACAAAACAATGTTCTGATGGTCCAAAATGGTCTTAGATTGTTTGTCAATTAACAGAAAAGCTTTTTTGAAATATATTATCAATGAAAATCTGCAAATAATAATAAGATATTATAATAATCTTTTAATCCCGCGTTATGGGAGAGCATTATGGTATTATAAAAGAAATTAACTTGAAGCTGCTTTTGGCCTAATTCTGCTTAACTTCCATTAATAATTAGAACATTTTAATTTACTTTTAATTAGTCCATTCGTTGATATGATGTTATTGTGAAAAGGAAATAATCTGGATGTTATGGAAACATGAGATGGAAATTTAATCCCGAGTTTTACATGTATAATGATAAGGTGTAAAGTACATGTGTTTACACGGTGATGTGTGTATTGATTCATGGGATAAATAAAGACGCTGCACAGATAGCGAAATATAGTTTGAATTAGTCTGTAAATTATTTGAAATTTTGTGATGAAATAAAGACGGGCGACCTTTTCATGTAGCTAATGCATTTAGGCATACACAGTCCGTTGTTGTGTTTTGTCCAAGGAATTCACCGAGTGCCATATATTTATTAGGTAAATAAATAGATCCATCTCATTAATAATTGGATGACTGGAAATCTATAAGATCTGCTACGATCACTTGGGGATTTTGAGCTTCTTGTTCTCGATGCATTGTAATAAAATATATATTGTGAATAGTCTGGTTTTCGTCATGATTTACAATAAATGTTTCTGGTACATAATTTTATATTCATGTGTCTTTTATATCCGGTTGATGGATTTCAAAACAATGTTGTTCTGTATTTTCTTTAATATTAAGATATAATGTAATTTGTTAAATTGGATGAAATTATATTTTTGGTAGCTTCAGTGTTCCTGTTTTGGGAGATGTTGGGAATAAACAATAACAAAAATTCTTAATGTATTATATATAACCTTGACCTTGAATGCACAAACCTGAATTTAAAATACATGTTTGACATACATCTATTTTCCTAAACGTTAATTGATGGAATTCTTTACAGTTTTTTGATATCTGTTATAGTTTAGATTCAAATTCTGATGATCTAAACTTTGACCTACAAATGTAACTTAAATGTGTTAATCTGGGATACGTGATTGTGCAATTCATATCATTTCAGTGCTCCAAGAAAAAAAAATTAGGGACTAGCCCAGGGCAAGTAGGTCGAAAAAATCTACTTGACCTGGCTGAATTAAGATATTGATAAATCTTATTACGAAATCTTTGTTTTATTTACTTGCTAAATGTCCGTGATATATGGCATTAAAATGATAAAATTTTCAGTTTTTGATCAAACAAGTGTGTAGTGTGTAATTTGTGGCAATGAAAGAAATGACAATCGTCATAAATAAAGCAACCTTGTTGTAAATTTAAGATTAAGATGCATAATCATTTTCAACGGCCGGTAATCGCAAATAAAGGGTTGAATCTTGAATATATCAATCTTCCTATCAGGGAAAATTCTGTTATATTTCACTGGTTACAATTGGCTAGCTTTTCAAAGCAGCAGGATCATTGTATTTTCCATTTTTATATAGTTTTTTTGTAGGAAAATTGCAAATTTGAAATTAGGGAAAATAGACATACTGTAATAAAACTCTCTTGACCAAGGTTTTAAAATTCACAAAAAACATCCATGTTTAACTTTGAGCGAGTCTTGTAAAGAGTTCACATTTTTCTTGACCGACACTAACAGAATACAAACTAAGTGTGTCTAATCTACCGGTATGTATAAGTTAACTAATACACTGTTGTTACCACTAATTATAAAACATAACACCTCGAGATATGGACAATAAATGGATAAGGAAGACGCAATTAGGTGTTATAAACAACAATATGGGTAATTTACGGTTCAGTGCTTTCGTGTCCACCAGCAATCGGACAAGGGTATCCACTGAGAATGGAGGAAAATTAAGAGCTACTTTATAAACTAGGTCATAAATAACCAAAACATTGGCATTTTTGTTGGCGCCAAAATTAAAAAAAACATACTTCACTTTGAATTTTTTTATGCATTTGGCACCTTCAGTGGCCAACAGCATGAGCCCTTACTGCATCAGATCTCCATTATCATAGATGTCTTATTTTGAAAATGCATATAAGTTTAAACAATGGACGAAGCTAAGACCTGCTGTGAAATCATTAATTTTTGTTGTTTTTGGTAATCCTAGGGAACGATGTTAATTGGTGGGCACTTTGGTGTTTTGATGAAACTGTTATGAAAACAACATTGGAAAGGATGTGCCACAAATTGAACGCTTATTGTCAAAAGATGTAAATAGTGCAAATTCACTTGTTAAGAATAGTTATTCTTCATAGGCAGAAAGAAATAAAAACACAATAATAGGCTATATTTCAATTAGATATTACAAATCTGTATAGCATTTATTTGCTCACTTGAAAGAATGCTGGGAAAATATGTTGTGCTGGTATTAAATGTGTCTTCTACTATGTTTATCGACCTATTCTTCTAAGGAATGATCTATTGTAACTATATTTTAACTGAACCAGTGCACTAAAAATATAGGATTTAAATTTAATAATCAATAATAGCAAAATGCACATGCTAAACAGAAAATATTGAATAACAGCTAAGAAATCAGGAATAATAAGTACTATATGAAGCATTGCCATCATTATGCATCCAAAGCTTATCTGAAGCTTGGTTTTAAATCTCTCTAATTACAGGCTCAACAGCTGCTCATAGTGCTTGTATGCTGTTTGCATAATTATGCATGGCAGAACAATTTGGATGTTGAAAAAGTGGTGGGAATATATATAACCTGTTATATTAACAGGTTTATTGATTTAATGCCGGAGATCTCATGCTTTGTTTTAAATAAATGATGATTGAGTGCTGTATATAAATACCATACCTAGCACATTAGACATCTACTTCTCAAACTAGAATGGAATATTTGAAGTGTTTAATGGTCCCCTTTTTACCACCAGGCCAAACTTGGGTTGAGGCATTATTTATTTATCAGATTTAATTAAATGGTGATTTATTTTTATCACTTGATGCCAGAGCTAGTCTGTTTTATATTGGTATGAAAGGGTCACAAAACAATATTTATGAATATTCAGTTAACGCTCCCAATCACGCTCCCAATCACGCGTCAAGTCTGTGTTGTATGTATGTAACCAATCGAAATGAATCCCTTTAAGTGTTTAGCCCAGACCAAAGCTGTCACGGCCATTTCTCAGAATAAGACAACTAGAAATAGATCGCAGTTTACAAGTAAGAGCATTATGCAAGTAAACAAAACAATGAAATCGTAAAGGGTTTTAAAGCATTTTCTTTCATTGTTAATATAGAAAAACCTGGATGTGAATCCGGATGTGGTGACGGTCTAAAAGTCAGCGCCGTCAAAATTTGGTTACTTTGATCCCTTTTATTTGGGACATTTAGGGGATAGCATTAGGAAAAATAATTTTTAAGAATTAACTATTTGTGCCTACTTTTATAAAATTGATATTCAATAGGAAATACACAAATACTATATGAAAATGATATTTTTCTACTATATAGAATCAAATATATAAATTGTAACTTTTGTATATGACTAGTCATCCATTAAAAAACACTTTAAATTTCTTTGTAATTATTTCATTGCAGCAATATTCTAAATAGAAACATAAACTTGAAAGTGCACAATTCATGAATATCAGACTTAATTTTTTTCAACACATGGGTAGATACTCATCCGTACCAAACCCCTCACATTTTTTTTTTGCAACATGCCATCAGAAATTCCTTGGGGGAACCCTAGAGACAGTCTGTTGAACTTTATGCAAACATGTTTCTATCAATAAACAGTGAAATTTATCATCAAAATGTCACTTACATTGTTTCTGTTGTGTTACATGTATTATATTTTTCTATACCGATAATTTGGACTAAAATACATTAGTTTTAAAACGAAGACGTATTTGTCGGCCATCTTTACACAATTTTCATCACATGATCTGGCACATGGTTCTATATATGCAATCTAGTGAGAAGTGTCTATATATAGCCCTCATTGGCAATAAGGGTAAACATTTGAGGTGATGCCATGACCAATAGTCACCATATAACAGTATGTAGATAATGTACATATAAGCGAGGGTAGTTAGTGGCGAAAACAAAACTATCGCAAAATACCTTCACATGCCTGGATCTTGTCTCAAAACGTGTTTAAATAATTATTTTATTTATTTGACATTAAATATTTTAATCATGTTTGTTTTTCATTCCTTTTTGTTTTGAGCGAAATGACATATTCTTGTGAACAACAAATAAACGCGGAATTTTTCATTTACAATATTTAAGAGATACAACATGTAACACTGATTAACACTGAAGTTACTTACTGACTTCTGGCTCACTAGTATTCAGGCAGATGGGACTAAATATTGTTCGGCTCTCAGTTACTAAATTCTTATTGACCACTTGGGTCCTACTTGCAATGATTAATGAATGGTTTAAAGAGAGAACAAAATTTAGATAATTTCTTTACGTAGTTTATGTGGTGATGCAAAGAAAATGCATCAAGTGATAAAATCTACAGTTCCTTGAAATACTGAGCTGTATATGTTGTTTAGTTTGAGATCTATGTGATGACCAGACAAGTTTATAATGGTTTCACATTATTCTTCAGTATAAAACTTATACCAACATTTCACAGTCAGTGAACATATCTCTTTGTGTAGTTTGCCATATTCATTTCCAGACAAATTTATTGGCAAAATCTATAATATGAAACCAAACAGACACACTTCTATAAGATTTAAATGATGTCTTTTTTTTTTCATTTTATTTTTTCTCTCCATCATTCACTACAATACAACTGGGAACAAGGTCTGATGACCTGTGTCTGCTTATTATGTCAATGAAGCTTATTATGTCAATGAATGTCTATTCTCATTTAAAGAAAAAAGAGTATGTGCATTTCTGGTTGGCCCCGAACCAAACAAAACAGGGTAGGTAGGTAGTTTTGACTTTATTCAGTTGTTGTTGTTGTATGGTGTTAAGCGTCGCTTTCAACAATTTTTCAGTCATTTTGCGACGGTGTCTACTTGAGACAGTATTTTAAGCACTGTCACACTGGAGTATCATGCCGCAGACACATGGTATGATACCCCACCCAGTCACATTATACTGACACCGGGCCGACCAGACCTAGAACTCTCCTCTAAATGCTGAGCATCAAGCGAGGAAGCTTCTAGTACCATTTTTAAAGTCTTTGGTATGACCCAGCCGGGGATTGAACCCACAACCTTTCGCATGCGAGGTGGACGCTCTACCACTAAACCACGCAGCGGTCTGACTTTATTCAGACTTTTGTACCATTTGTACTTAGAAAAAGTTTGTTATAGTTTAAGGCATACTCATATTTCCACATTTCTATAAATCTTCACATGGGTTTTCATTGCAGTCAAAAGGGTCCTTTTTTTTAAAAAAAAATTTTGTATTTGATACTCTGCCCTTATTTCAACTTTTCCGTGAGCTACATCTAAAGCATATGTGCTTGACAAAATATTTGAGATACAAATTTTAAAATTCTTTATGCAGAGTTGTATCCCTTGAAATTAAAAGTAAAAAAAAAAGCATATATTTTATAGCATTTAAAGACTAAAAGTCAATAATGTTTTTCTCAGTTTTAAAAAAAGAGTTGAGTCGCCAATGTGAAGGGGCCTTACCGCCTATCCCAAAAAGTGCAAGTAAAAACTCTGATGGCTGAAATGTGGCCATGAAGATTTAATTAACGTGTAGAGAATAAGATATCCCAGTTATAATTCATGGTCTAGCATTTGGGGTCGGCACCATTTATCTGTATGGTGTAAAGCAGAGACAACTTTAACTGATTTATTTGACCAGTGTGAGACCTACATAAATATTGCAGTTAACAGGTGTGATGCATTTGAAGATGTTAGTGCATCATGTATCATACTGCAGACATTTTGTACCAGAGTGAGACAAAGTTGCCCTTGTCACCTTGAAACATGTTCCCTGTCTGTCCTTTTATTTAAAGAACATCTAGTCCATAAAAATCATGAATATTGAGATATGAGACAGACTTTCTTCTCTAGATGCTCGATTCATAAGTGAGCTATGAAAAGTATAAAAAGATGAGTCTTAGAAAGAATAACCACCAGTGTGTGAGTGACTGGGGGGAGAGGAGCAGTATGTTCATGAGTGAGTCTGTGTGTTGAGATTTTATGCATATCAACACAAAACGGTTAATTTACACCAACAGGAGAAAAGATAATTCAGGCTCACTTTTCATTGTACAAAAACAAAATTTAAAAATAATAAAAAAAATTAATGAATATGCAGAATGATCTAAGAACTGTAGAACTGCAGAGTCCCAGCAAATTATATTCAATACTTAATGTGGCCCGTCTTACAACCTGCAGAGGCTACAGTGGTCCTATTCTTGCCATCATTCTTCTCACATGGGAGTTGATACTTTAACCAAAATAATGAACATGAGAAAAAAGAGAAAATGGATGTAACAACCCATTTTGGAGGATTCCTACCCCCTGTTTAGAGGCCACAGTGATCCTCTTCACAAACACTTAGGTTCACTTATTTAAAAAAAAGATGAAAAAGTTAAAACATCAATACAGCTTAAGATGTTGTTTTTTTTTCTAAATATAAAACAAGGCAGCAATTTCCTGTTGAAGCTGTTAACTGGCATATAGACCTAATATGCCAGTTAAGAGCTTAAATGGTTGAGAGACAGAAATATTCTAATCAACAAGACAATTTTCCATTCCATTAAACAAACATTAATCCATGTCTCAAGTCATTTCATATCTCACTTGAACATGGTACTTGTTTCTTCTCTCTAGATTGCTCATGTTTACTTTTATACTTGGGTTCATGTTGATATTTTGCAGATGTGTAATTTTTTATCAAGTTTACAGGTACATACATTAAAGTGAAATTTGTTTACACATATAACATGAAAATAGGAAGGGGATCCAGATTTTGTTTTACTCCAGAGGGCGGGGGAGGGGGTCTACTAAGGATTGTGTATATCTCAGAGGGATCCACAAATTATCCCAGCTTATTGTGCATTTCCTTTTTTTATGAGGGGTGGGGTGGGGGGTCTGCCTCCCCCGACCCTCTAAATCTGCCATTGATGCATCAGTTGTTATGAAATGATGTTAAGATAAAGTTAGTAGCAGATTATAACATCTACAGGTTTTAATGTATGCAGCACAACATGTACTTAACAGAGATGCAGTCAAACATTAATTTTGATGTATTGCTCTTGAGGAACATGCCAGAAGGGAAGTGTTTTGTCCTGCATTGTACATGTAGTTGTTGACATGGTTAAGTATATACAAGCATATGAGTAAGTTAAATACATTTTACCAGTTTATGATAGCATATGACACTGTATGACATTAAATGGCAATTTGTGATAGTTTACGGCAGTATATGGCAGCATTTGGCATTATGTTGCAATATACAAAAGTTTATAACAGATTATGACTCGATAAGTATGATGTATATGATAATATATGGTAGTAAATATGATAATAATCAACAGTTTATTGCAGTATATGACAGTTTATGGCAGCATGTGACATTTTATTGCATTGCATTATAGTTTATGGTAGTATATTACAGTTTATGGCAGTATATGACAGTTAATGGCAGTGTTTGACAGTTAATGGCTGTATATGGCAGTTCATTGCAGTACATGACAGTTTATTGCAGCATATGTTTTATTACAGCATATGACAGTTAATGGCAGTATATGACAGCTTATTGCACTATATAAAAGTTTATTGCAGTTAATGGCAGTTTATTGCAGCATATGACTGTTTTTGGTAGTTTATTGCAGCATATGATGGTTTATGGCAGTATATGACAGTTAATTGCAGTTTATTGCAGCATATGGCAGTATATGAAAGTTTATGCAGCATATGACAGTTTATTTTACTATATGACAGTTAATGTCTGTTTATTGTAGCATATGGCAGTATGAAAGTTTATTGCAGCATAGACAGTGTATGGTAGCATATGTCAATTTATGACAGTTTATTGCAGTATATGACAGTATGACAGTTATTGTAGCATATGAGTTTATGGTAGCATATCACAGTTTATGATATTTTTGACAGTTTATGACAGTTAATTGCAGCATATCACAATTTATGACAGTATGACAGTTAATGGCAGTTTATTGCAGCATATGACATTTTTGACAGTATATGACAGTAGATTGAAGTTTATTGCAGCATATGACAAAGTATGTGACAATGTGATAACAGTTTGTGGGAATGTATGACAGCATGTTTATGACAGGATTTGACATTTTATGGCAGTATATGGCAGGATAAGGCCATCCTTAAAAAATATTTTTGCTATGCTCCAACTGAGTATTTCCATGTGGGTAGGTAGCTAATGTATTTTGCCAGATTTTGATTTTGCATGATCATGTAAAGAAAAAAAAGGACATAACTAATGAAAAAGAAAATCAAAACTTTGAAAGTCAATAAAACATTTTGGGTAGCAGCAATTTTAAATGAGTAGGTAGGGGCACAGCAAAAAATGTTTCAATTGATGTAAATAATATGACAGTATATGGCTGTATATGATAGTATGAGAGTATAGGACATATTTTAAATGGTTTGTATATTGTTTTCCATTATCCAAAGCTTTTGCTACCAAGATTAGATTAATTCTTCTATAAAAACAGTTTTGAATGTTTATA
This sequence comes from Panopea generosa, assembly GCA_029582155.1. NCBI lineage: Eukaryota > Metazoa > Mollusca > Bivalvia > Adapedonta > Hiatellidae > Panopea > Panopea generosa. The sequence goes on along the minus strand of CM055900.1, from coordinate 52,351,841 downwards.
AAATGTTTTGTTCTTTGTATGAACATCTGTCAAGAGTTTTTTTACATTTTCATGTACTATTTTAATATGCGAAGGACTATCACAAATGTTTCTGTTTATGGACAAAGTTTCCATTGGCAAGTATCAGTAGTATGTTTTCTTCCCCAATCCACAATACACCAAATCTGAAAATGATCCATCTTAAGCAGCAACATTTGCTTTTTCCCGCTATGTTTTCAGAGTGAATTATCCTGTATTAATTGATTAACCCTTTACTTCATATGGACACCTTTGAACACCTAATTTAGAAGGCTTTTGAAAACAGTGTAGAACCAGTTCTGATTGTTTGTAAGGAGCAATCAGAGCAGATTTCTGCACTGTTTTCTGCTCTATCAGAATAAATAGGTAAAATGTATCTATTCATGGAAATTGACTATTTGTTGCTTTTGAGTTTGGAAGAGTCCAGTTAAAATGCACATGGAGTAACACCATGTCTTAATGTATTATGATTCATTACTTTCGAAATCAGTGGTTTGCTCTAAATTTATTTTAAAAATGACAAAAAAAGTATGAGTCCTACATGTCATGGGTCCTGCCTCATTCCCAAAATGGCAAGTAAGAACCCTGATGGCTGAAATGTGGCCATATTGTATAAGTAATAGTGTAGTGTATAAAATATATGGTCTAGCATTTGGGGTCAGCACCATTTATCTGTATGGTGTATAGCAGAGACAACTTTAATGGATTTATTTGACCAGTGTGAGACCTACATAAACATTGCAGTTAACAGGTGTGATGCATTTGAAGATGTTGGTGCATCATGTATCATACTGCAGACATTTTGTACCAGAGTGAGACCTACAATTAACATGTATCATACTGCAGATATTTTGTACCAGAGTGAGACCTACAATTAACAGGTGCAAATCTTGGTGCAAATCTTATCACAATTTTAAAAGTACGAGTCCTACATGTCAATGGTCCTGCCTCATTCCCAAAAGCGCAAGTAAGAACCCTATGGCCGAAATGTGGCCATATAGTTTGTATAAGTAAAAGTGTAGTGTATGAAATATCCTGGTATAATTTATGGTCTAGCATTTGGGGTCAGCACCATTTATCTGTATGGTGTATAGCAGAGACAACTTTAATGGATTTATTTGACCAGTGTGAGACCTACATAAACATTGCAGTTAACAGGTGTGATGCATTTGAAGATGTTGGTGCATCATGTATCATACTGCAGACATTTTGTACCAGAGTGAGACCTACAATTAACATGTATCATACTGCAGACATTTTGTACCAGAGTGAGACCTACAATTAACAGGTGCAAATCTTGGTGCAAATCTTATCACAATTTTAAAAGTACGAGTCCTACATGTCAATGGTCCTGCCTCATTCCCAAAAGTGCAAGTAAGAACACTAATGGCCGAAATGTGGCCATATAGTTTGTATAAGTAAAAGTGTAGTGTATGAAATATCCTGGTATAATTTATGGTCTAGCATTTGGGGTCAGCACCATTTATCTGTATGGTGTATAGCAGAGACAACTTTAACGGATTTATTTGACTATTGTGAGACCTACATAAACATTGTAGTTAACAGGTGTGATGCATTTGAAGATGTTTGGTGCATCATGTATCATGCTGCAGACATTTTGTACCAGAGTGAGACCTTCAGTTAACATGTATTATACTGCAAACAAAGTGTACCAGAGTGAGACCAACAATTAACAGGTGCAAATTTTGGTGCAAATCTTATCACAATTTTAAAAGTACGAGTCGTACATGTCAATGGTCCTGCCTCATTCCCAAAAGTGCAAGTAAGAACCCTAATGGCTGAAATGTGGCCATATAGTTTGTATAAGTAAAAGTGTAGTGTATGAAATATCCTGGTATAATTTATGGTCTAGCATTTGGGGTCAGCACCATTTATCTGTATGGTGTCTAGCAGAGACAACTTTAATGGATTTATTTGACCATTGTGAGACCTACATAAACATTGCAGTTAACAGGTGTGATGCATTTGAAGATGTTTGGTGCATCATGTATCATACTGCAGACATTTTGTACCAGAGTGAGACCTACAGTTAACATGTATTATACTGCAGACAATGAGTACCAGAGTGTGACCTACAGTTAACATGTATCATACTGCAGACAATTTGTACCAGAGTGAGACATACAGTTAACAGGGGTGATGCATTTGAAGATGTTAACAGTATCCTACTACAGACAATTTGTACCAGAGTGAGACCTACAGTTAACATGTATCATACTACAGACAATTTGTATCAGAGTGAGACCTACAGTTAACAGGTATCATACTGCAGACATTTTGTACCAGAGTGCGACCTACAGTTAACATGTTTCATACTGCAGACAATTTAAACCAGAGTGAGACCTACAGTTAACAGGTATCATACTACAGTCATCTTGTACCAGAGTGAGACCTACAGTTAACAGGTATCATACTACCGTCATCTTGTACAAGATTGAGACCTACAGTTAACAGGTGTGATAGATTTGAAAGGGGGGGGGGGGAGCAGTATGTGCATGAGTGAGTGTGTGTGTTGAGATTTTATGCATACCAACACAAAACGGTTAATTTACACCAACAGGAGAAATGATATTCCAGGCTCACTCTCCATTGTACAAAAACAACATTACTACAGTCATCTTGTACCAGAGTGAGACCTACAGTTAACATCTGTGATAGATTTGAAGATGTTAACAGTATCCTACTACAGACATTGTATTATACAGAGTGAGAACTCTGGGTGAAACAATGACAATGTTAGATTGTATGTCACTTATAAATGCAGGAGGTTGTTCAGTAAAACTGTATGTCATACATGTAACGTGTTATATACTTCAAAGTGGTGGTAAAATGCATCAGAAATTTGATATATCTAACTGCAGACATGTAAACCTGTGTGAGCACATGAAGACCAGTGTGAAACATAAGCAGATGTGGTACAGTTCCTATTGTAAATGCATTATGTCTCATATAATAGAAATTGTATATGCAAAAATATATGCTTGATGAGGATAGAAGATAACTTTTTTGGAGCGCATGTTTCAGCCAACAGGTGTTTGGCACCTGTTTAGCTTTTATAAATATAATTTCAGTGGCATATACTTATAGCATTAGGTATCAGGAGGTCATTCTTTAATAAAATCTGCCAGTTAAAACCAATTTGACCGCAAAAACTTATTTCAAATTCAGATATTGTTTGTATAGACATTTGACATATATTAAATCAAGTTTTAACACAGACAGCTCTTCAGATAGATTGAGCTGGAATAGACATCTCTGTTTATAAAATATGTGTTTTGGTACCAGTCTGATTGTCTTAAAATGTTCAATTTGGCTAGCAATTCATGACCAAAACAACTGAATCAACTATCATTTTCTTTGACAAAAGTGTAGCAAATTCTAGTTCTTTAAAATTCATAGCGTTAAAGATGTAGGGTCACAAATTACCACAAATCTGCAAAACACATTTTTCAGAGTTATGCCCCTTTCCTAAATCAAATAAAAAAAAAAAGTAAAAATTTATCAATGTTTACATGTGTCACATTAAATCCAATTTCCCTACCTCAGGCATCAGATTCAGCTCAGTCTGCAGTGCATCTGACTATCAACCCAGGGGTTGTGTGTTCGAATAGACACCCAGTCACAGTCTTTGCGATGATTGATATACAACATTGATTCTCATTATCATTCATCTGTCAGTGCCGATTCAAGTGGGAATGTTATCAGTTACTTGCTTAGATGGCTGGAGCACTGGGTAACCTTCCATGATGATTGATCCCAGGAAAGAGTGATCTGTAATTATTCAATCAATCAATCAATCAATCAATCAGTCCACCTCTTGTTATATTTTTTTATTATATTCATATGTAAAGTTGTGATGGGCAGGACTATTAATGTATGGATGAAGTCAATGATATTCCTAACTGGCGTATACATGTAACAGCCACAGGTGTCCGGAAGAGATCTCAGATAGAGCGGGATCCTGCAGTTTGTCAGGATATGTGTAATAGACCAACTTGTTCACTGGTTTGTAGCTATGCCAGAACCATGCAGTATTCCACTAATGCAACATTTATAATTAAGCAACATTTATTGTGGTCCTGATGCTGGGAGATGTTGTAATTGTTGTGTGTCTGTATACATACCAAGTATCTGTGTATAGTGTGATGTGGATGTTGATGTACAGTACTGCACAACTGACTCCTACAAAACACGGCAGATCAATGAGCTGGCTGCTTGTGTTTTTTCCTATAGGAGAAGAAGAAATGATTGATTTTGTGGGTTAGTGACATGCTATTAACATGTTGTTGCATTTGTAACAGGAAGCTGCGCCTGTCTTTCTCTTTGTTTGAAGATAGTGTAGCAATACGCTTTGTTATTTTGTTATATCTTGTCTTTTCCTTTAATTAAGTATTGGATTTATGACGCTGTTCAATAGTCTCAAATATTTATTTTTTTTTTCTTGGATTTTACCAAATATTTTTAGATCAAATTGTCTGATATGCAATATATCAGATAATGCTATAATGTCATTGTCAGATAATGCTATAATGCCATTGTCAGATAATGTCATTGTCAGATAATGCTATAATGTCATTGTCAGATAATGCCATTGTCAGATGATGCTATAATGACATTGATAGATAATGATATAATGCCATTGTCAGATAATGCTTTAATGACATTGTCAGATAATGATACACTGTCATTTTCAGATAATGCTATAATGTCATTGTCAGATAATGATACAATATCATTGTCAGATAATGCTAAAATGCCATTGTCAGATAATGCTATAATGCCATTGTCAGATAATGCTACAAAGACATTGTCAGATAATGATACACTGACATTATCAGATAATGCTACAATGTCATTGTCAGATAATGATACACTCATTGTCAGATAATGCTATAGTGACAATGTCAGATAATGCTATAATGTTATTGTCAGATAATGATACAATATCTTTGTCAGACAATGCTATAATGCCATTGTCAGATAATGCTACAATGTCATTTTCAGATTTTGTTATAATTCCATTGTCAGATAATACTATAATGTCATTGTCAGATAATGCTGTGATGTCATTGTCAGATAATGCTGTTTGTCATTGTCAGATTTTGCTATAATTACATTGTCAGATAATGGTATAATATTTTTGGTAGATAATGTTATAATGTCATTGTCAGATAATGCTAAAATGTTATTGGCAGATAATGCTATAATGTCATTGTCAGATGATATTTTAATGTCATTGTCAGATAATGCTATTATGTCATTGTCAAATAATGCTGTGTTGTCATTGTAAACTAATGCTATAATGGCATTGTCAGATAATGTTATAATGGCATTGGCAGAAATTACTGTGTTGTCATTGTTAGATTATGCTAGATAATGTTATAATGGCATTGTCAGATAATGATATAATGTCATTGTCAGATAATGCTGTGTTGTCGTCAGAAAATGCTATAATGTCATTGTCAGATAATGCTATAATGTCATTGTCAGAAAATGCTGTGTTGTCATTGTCAGATTATGCTATAATGACGTTGTCAGATTATGCTATGTCATTGTCATATAATACTATAATGTCATTGTCAGATAATGCTATAATGTTATTGGCAGATAATGCTATAATGTCATTGTCAGAAAATGCCGTGTTGTCATTGTCAGATATGGTATAATGACATTGTCAGATAAAACTATAATGTCATTGTCCATTAATACTATATTGTTATTGTCCAATAATACAATATTGTTATTGGCAGATAATGCTATAATGTCATTGGCAGATAATGCTATAATGTCATTGTCAAATAATGCTTTGTTGTCATTTTCAGATAATGCTATATATGCCATTGTCAGATAATGTTATAATGTAATTGTCAAATAATGCATTAGGTCCAACACCAACTACCTCAAATGTCAATGTCATACTCAGGACTTGGGCATATATTGAGGCTGTGTATTTCCATACGCTGCATAAAATGCACGGCCTGTAACTTCCAAATGCATGGACTGATTTTCAAATGACTTGACTTTAAACTCAGAATTATAAGCACAACACGACAATGTTTCAAAAGTAATAACTGAGCATGTAGAGGTCAAGGTCCGACTCACTTGTACAGGACTTGTGATTCATCTTTTACAATCGATGACAGAAATTGTGCTTAACCTCATTCATGGTTCTACACTGTTGTCCTTGCCCAAACTACATGATTTGTTACAGGATCCGAATGTCATCAACAGCAATTATTTATAACCAATTACTATTGTCAGCAGTTTGTTTAATCACTAGTTTTTTATATCAGGTATATGGGTGTTAGTCAGGCAATGTTTGTGTAATCACCATCTGTATATTTCAGGTACATGGGTATTGGTCTGGCAGCGCAAGGAGTGAATCAGAACAGATTACCAGGTAACCTTTAAGTTACACTAGCTTCAGTAAAACTAGGCTGCCCTTTGTACAATTAGTTTGGTTTATCCCATTACTCCATAGATAAGCATTTTCCCACACCAATCACAGAAGGCTTTTGAAAACAGTGCAGGAAGAGTAACGAGCAATCTGAACACTTCCTGCATTGTTTTCCACTCTGTCAGTTAATATAAACATAATTCACCAAATAATTCAAAAGCCTTCTATATTTCGTGTCCAAAGGTGTCTATATTAGAGGTGTCAAAAGGCATCTATATGAAGTAAAGCGTTATACTAATTTATTTTAGCTTGATTATGATGATACTCAGAGCTTATATAAATCGCTCTCGAGTCCACTTCCTGGGTAAAACCAGTTCTGAGTGTTGTTTTATGAGAAGCATCGGGTTGAGTTGGGGACTGAACCCGCAACCTCTGGCATGAGTGGCCAACACTCATCTATTACACTACTGCCCCATCTTTGTACAATTAAATGTTTCATTGACTAATGTTGGCATAAATGTCATTTGATATACACATTTCTTATTATAACCCTTTACTCCATAGATACACGTTTTTCCGCACCAATCACAGAAGGCCTTTGAAAACAGTGCAGGAAGAGTTCAGATTGCTCGTAACGAGCAATCTGAACACTTCCTGCACTGTTTCCCACTCTGTCAGTTAATATAAATATAATTCACCCAATAATTCAAAAGCCTTCTATATAAGTGTCCAAAGGCGTCTATATTAGAGGTGTCCAAAGGCGTCTATATGAAGTAAAGGGTTAAATATAACCGATGCATTATAACAAAAATGTTTGTTTTTTAATTGTTGTGCAAATAACAATGATTTTGGGCAGCTATTTGTATGTTTGAGGTTTGTTGATTTTTGGCTTCCCTCCATAAATTATTTCCGTTAAAAGTAAATAGGCTGATGAATATTACACTGTGTGAACACTTCACATATTTTACTTCTTAAATAATAGTTGTTACTTTGAAAGTGGGTATTTTGCTGCTTTAACATTTTTGTTCAGTATACAGTATTGGAGTAATATAAACTTTATCAGTAGAGCTAATGTAGGAGACTATAACCAGGGTCTTGTGTTTGGCCTCACCTTCATTCATAAAAAGCCTCTATTTTTTCCATTTTTCAGGAAACAAAATTCCAACTCTCTAGACAGCATCCATGCAGAGGAATTCTTTAACCATTTTACTTTGTGCTGACAGTTATATGTCCTAATTTGATCTTTCAATCAAATGGATGTTTTTTTAAGTCATTTTATCCATTTTTCCCAGTTTAGACTCCCACCCCCGTCCTAACTTTTGGCTAGGGTCCTTTCCCTAAGTATAAAGTGAATAGAGTGTTGGCTGCTCACGTCAAGGGTTGTGTTTTTGATCCCCAACTTAATCCTTTACTCCATAGATACGCATTTTCCAGCACCAATCACAGAAGGCCTTTGAAAACAGGTGCAGGAAGAGTTCAGATTGCTCATAACGAGCAATCTGAACACTTCCTGCACCATTTCCACTGTCAGTTAATATAAACATAATTCACCCATTGTTGATATGTGGTGAATTAATACTTTTAATTCTGAAGAGTCCAAGAAAATGCTTATGGATCAAAGCATTAATCACGTACCTCTCAAAAAACAACACACAGTACTGGTTCTATCTAGATAGCTTACTCAATAGTGAGACATATAAGTTTTATGCTTTCTTAACAATTGAGCTAAAATAATTCAATTTTAACTACGACTCAACCTGCTGGACTCAAAACAACCCGCACTTGGTACCCTATACAAAAGAGATTAATTAACAATGGTATTGAGCTTGTATGAAGCTGAAATTAATTTATGAATATAATGTAAATATAGTAATTTAAAAGGGAAACTTGACATATGTTGTTGTAGATCATTGAATTGATGTGTATACATTTCAGGTTGGGACAAGCAATCATACGGTTACCATGGTGATGATGGTAACTCATTCTGCTCTTCTGGTCAGGGAGAAACGTATGGACCGACATTTTCGACGGGAGATGTGATTGGCTGCTGTGTCAACCTTGTTGAGATCACGTGTTTCTATACAAAAAATGGTGTCAATCTAGGTAATATTTTATCCTGCTGCGGCTGACTGGTCTAAAGTACGGTCTCAAGATCACTTATCCCTCACTGCTGTAGTTCTGGGTTTGAGCCCACAGTAGGTTGGAAAGATTTATTTGAGAGAATTTGTCCGTTACTTGCAGAATGACAGTTGTAGCAATTGGATTCATTCTGAGGTCTTCATCCGCACATTTAACTGGATGTCATGTTCGGCTTGTAATGTGTTAGAAATAGTGTTAAACCTCATAAAAAAGTTAACATGGTAAACATTAATTGATGTATATATGTGTTTTTAACTTTATACAAAGTAGACAGGGAATACCAATATAAAGTATTTCTTAACCCTTTGCTCCATAAGCATTTTCTTGGACTCTTCCAAATTTAAAGCATTAATTCACCACGTATCAGCAAAGGGTAAATTATGTTTATATTAACTGACAGAGTAGAAAACAGTGCAGGAAGTGTTTAGAGCAATCTGAACTCTTTCTGCACTGTTTTCAAAGCCCTTCTGTGATAAGTGCGAGTAAATGTGTATCTATGGAGCAAAGGGTTAAAATATAATTTTTATGTTTTCAAACTTCAAAACTGACAAAAAATTTAATAAACATTAGTTAACAATTTCAGTAATTTAGCTTAGGGCTATTCCATTTAAACATACAACCCACCCACGGAAGGCACTTTGAAATTGGACCCTCCCCTTTATATTTTTAATTTTTTATCAGGCCCCCATTTTGAACCCCCCCCCCCCCCATCTTTAGAAGTTTATTATTTTGCCGTCCATGGGTGGGATGTATGTTTAAATGGAACAGCCCTAAGCACAGTTCATTCCTTTCCATTAAATATTTAAGTTATTGTCATACTTTATCAAAATGTGAAAATTATACCATCGGTTGGGTTGAGCACATTTTTTATTAGTAATGGCCAAGTATATATGATACCATCCTTTTTTTTTGGTTTAGTCAAATCAGCTTAGACTGTAAAATGAATTGATTTCAAATGTAAATGATCAGTTTCATCTCTGAGTCAATGACATTTGCTGGCCTAATTCCAAGTCTGTCTGATAGGGAGACTGGTAGAATGACTTGAAACAGTGATTAAGGTATTCCACCACAGTTTGATATTAAAATAATTTTCCCTTAAAACATCAGAAAATATGTTCTTTCTGCTGGTCAAAGATTTACATATGAGTTTTAGACCTATATCTTCATGGTGTTGACACCATTTTCAACACATTACAGGTATTATATCTGGCATATCCCATGTTAATGGTGGAGAAATACATTGTACCTTAGAATCTGAGAAGAACCACTGTCCTTCAGTAAATGACTGGCAAACTTTCTCACATGAAGTTTTTTGACTGAGCTGGGCTCAAACCTACAACCTCAGGGATGAGAGGTAATTGGTCTTGAGTCGAAACAGCACCTTAGGTCATTTGGCGGTGATGGGAGACCTGAGATTTCTGTTAAAATCCATACAGATTTAGTTAAATACCTGTTTTTATTCACCAACTGATCACAATGTTAAAACTAGAACCAGTCCGTTATGAGAGAGAATCTATGCAGCTGAGTGATTGTAATTGACCCCAGGTCTGTTTGCTAATTTTCACAAGGAAGACATTTAAAACAATAATTTTTATTATCTCATATATCAGCTATTGTTCTATAACAATTAAGTCATTCTAGATTGTTCTGCCACTGCTAATATAATGTGTTTGGAATTTGCAATAAAGGATTATTGTTGTCTTGTATTTCAGGTATTGCATTCACAGATTTACCTGTAAGTATTGATTGTTGTTTTTTTTCTTTTTATACCCCCGACAAACGAAGTTTTGAGGGGGTATATTGGAGTCACCCTGAGGTCGGTCTGTCGGTCGGTCGGTCTGTCCTTTGCAATTTTCCTTGTCCGGAGCATCACTTGAAAAGTACTAGTGGAATTTCATCAAACGTCATACAATGGTAGAATATAATGAGAGGAAGTGCAGTGTACAAGAAACATAACTCTATTCTTGCTAATTACAGAGTTATTGCCCTTTGATATATTTCCCTTGTCTGAGCATTACTTTTGAAGTACTGGATGGAATTTCATCAAACTTCATACAATAGTAGAATATAATGACAGGAAGTGCAGTGTACAAGAAACATAACTCTATTATTGCTAATTACAGAGTTATTGCCCTTTGATATTTTTTTTTTGTCCGGAGCATAACTTGAAAAGTACCTGATGGAATTTCATCAAGCTTCATACAATGGTAGAATATAATGAGAGGAAGTGCAGTGTACAAGAAACATAACTATATTCTTGCTAATTACAGAGTTATTGCCCTTTGATATATTTCCCTTGTCCGGAGCATTACTTTTAAAGTACTGGATGGAATTTCATCAAACTTCATACAATGGTAGAATATAATGACAGGAAGTGCAGTGTACAGGAAACATAACTCTATTCTTGCTAATTATAGAGTTATTGCCCTTTGATATATTTCCCTTGTCCGGAGCATTACTTTTAAAGTACTAGATGGAATTTCATCAAACTTCATACAATGGTAGAATATAATGACAGGAAGTGCAGTGTACAAGAAACATAACTCTATTCTTGCTAATTACAGAGTTATTGCCCTTTGATATATTTCCCTTGTCTGGTGCATTACTTTTAAAGTACTTTTAAAGCCATCAGTGATAACAGTTTAATAAAGTTCATGAAAGAACCAAGTTGATGAATTCATGGAGTTCGAGCAAAGCAGGTTCGATATTGTATTCCTAGTGCTCTTGTTTGTTTCTTATCCATAAAATTGTTGTCCCTCAACATAACTCGAAAAAGTATAACATTTATTGATTGCCATGAAAGCTTGTGCACTGCACAATAATTAAAAAGACCGTTTTTAATTTTAACAAAACCATAAAAAAATTAACAATACAAAAAACTCTATCCATAACATTCTCTTTTATTAAGAATTTTTTTTGTCTGGAGCATAACTTTAAAACTATTGGATATAATTTAATAAAACTTCATACAATGGTTAACCATTTTCTGTCATGGCGGCGTTCGGGGGTATTCATCACCTTCAGTGATAGCTCTAGTTTTAAACTGCCAATCTCGCCATGTCTTTATTGGCACTGAATGGATACTCAGCAGTGATTTACTTACTGACAGTCTCACCATGTCTTTATTGGCACTGAATGGTTACTCAGCAGTGATATAGTAACTGCCAGGCTCGTTATGTTTTACTGGCACTGAATGGTTACTCAGCAGTGATATAGTAACTGCCAGGCTCGTCATGTTTTACTGGCACTGAATGGTTACTCAGCAGTGATATAGTAACTGCCAGTCTAACCTTGTCTTTACTGGCATTGAATAGTTACTCAGCAGTGATTTAGTAACTGCCAGTCTCACTATGTCTTTACTGGCACTGAATAGTTACTCAGCAGCGATTTAGTAACTGCCAGTATCACCATGTCATTACTGGCACTGAATGGTCACTCAACAGTTATTTACTAACAGCCAGTCTCACCATGTCTTTATTGGTACTGAATGATAACTCAGCAGTGATTTAGTAACTGCCAGTCTCTCCATGTCATTACTGGCACTGAATGGTTACTCATCAGTGATTAACTTACTGCCAGTCTCACTATGTCATTACTGGCACTGAATAGTTACTCAGCAGTGATTTACTAAAAGCAAGTCTCACCATGTCTTTATTGGCACTACATGATTACTCAGCAGTGATTTAGTAACAGCTAGTCTCACCATGTCTTTACTGGCACTGAATGGTTACTCAGCCATGATTTACTAACTGCCAATCTCACCATGTCTTTATTGGCACTTAATAGTTACTCAGCAGTGATTTACTAACTGCCAGTCTCACCATGTCTTTATTGGCACTGAATTGTTACTCAGCAGTGATTAACTTACTGCCAGTCTCACGTTGTCTTTATTGGCAGTGAATGTTACTCAACAGTGATTTAGTAACTGCCAGTCTCACCATGTCTAAATTGGCACTGAATGGTTACTCAGCAGTGATTCAGTAACTGCCAGCCTCACCATGTCTTTATTGGCACTGAATGGTTACTCAGCAGTTATTTAGTAACTGCCAGTCTCGCCATGTCTTTATTGGCACTGAATGGCTACTCAGCAGTGATTTAGTAACTGCCAGCCTCACCATGTATTTATTAGCAGTGAATTGTTACTCAGCAGTGATTAAGTAACTGCCAGTCTATACCATCAGTCAGTTTTTCAAGCTCTATTTCAAGGACAGAGACAATTAATATCAGATATAATATTATGTTTATGTGCTGTAATTAATGTGGCTTTGATTTATTTTCCAGCAAAACTTGTATCCAACAGTTGGCTTACAGACCCCTGGAGAGGTGGTGGAGGCTAATTTTGGGCAGGCTCCTTTCGTCTTTGATATAGAAGACTATATGAGGGTATGTTCTTATATTTTGTATTTTTATAAAATGATAAATGAAAGAATTCCCCAGAAGTGCTGAGAACTGCTTATTCAGGAAAAATGAGCAAAATCTTTAAAATAAACCATAATAATGTGTTCAGAACAGCTAAATTTGAGTATTAAGTTTGAAGAATATTTTGAATTACCAATGCTTTGTATTAATAAGAAAGTTAACTATTCCAGTTTGTGTTATGCAGGACATAAATTGTATTGAATATAAATGTGGTTTGCCTTGAAAATTAAGTTTGTTATGTACATGTAAGTGTAGTTTTTCTTATGAAAGTACATGTAGTATATTAATGTCTTCTTTTCATGGAGACCTATTGTTTTTGTGCTTTCCGTTTATCTGTCACATAATATTGCCCAGAGCACTCATCCAGTATCTTCTCCAAAACCAACAACCACATTTTGAAAGACCGCAGCATGGTCTAGTGGTAGAGCGTCTGCCTCGCATGCGGAAGGTCCTGGGTTCAATCCTCGGCCGGGTCATACCAAAGACTTTAAAAATGGTACTAGAAGCTTCCTTGCTTGACGCTCAGCATTTAGAGGAGAGTTCTAGGTCTGGTCGGCCCGGTGTCAGTATAATGTGACTGGGTGGGGTATCATACCATGTGTCTGCGGCATGATACTCCAGTGTGACAGCGCTCAGAATACTGTCTCAAGTAGACACCGTCGCGATATGACTGAAAAATTGTTGAAAGCGACGCTAAACACCATACAACCACATTTTGACAAAAGTGCTTTGGATGGTCAATGTGAAGCCTATATGTGTTTATGTTATACAGGAATGGAAGATGAAGACAAGGCTAAACATAGAAAGATTTCCAGTGAATGACAAGAAAGGAGAATGGCAGACAGCATTACAGAGGTACTTGAAGTACAGATTTGGATAAATTTTTGAGACTCGAGATCATCTCAGAGGTCTAGGATTCAAGTCTAGTTCTGGTCCAATCTTTATATGTGTGAGAGTTTGCCAGTTACTTGCAGAAGGACAGTTGTTCTGCTTAGATTCCTGAATTTGCATCTGAGGTCTTCCTCCATCTATAAAACTGGGTGCAATAGATAACATGTAATATGTTGAAAATGATGTTTTAAAGGAGTATATGTAAAAAAATGTCTTGAAAATAAAAAAAAATTTAAATAGATTAAAAGCATCTCATTAACATAAATAAATAAACTCAGTATTAAAATCAGAGTGGTAAACGTTAAGCGAAATCCTCATCCTAAAAATAAACAGCACTTCAGGGCTCTTGGTTACCCATATTTGGGGCCATTATTCTGCCCAATCCAAATGGCAAATTGTTTTTCTCAATCCAAAGTAGCAAAGTTCCCAATTTCAAAATGCAAAGAAACCAAAAGAAATATTTTGGGGAAAAGTTTGGAGTTTGGTGCTGGAGAACATGTTAACCTTCCCGAATCCCAGAAAAGAGTGACTAGGTTAACTGATCGTCTGTTAGCCCTTGATGGCTAAATATTCAAAGTTATATTGTATATAATTCTACCTGTAATATCTTGATGCTTGATGCTATGGTCCTACTTAAAACAAAACGTTAATAGATGACTGGCCGACAGGCACAAAGTAGCTTAATTGTCAATATATAATAAAGCTTTTATTTAAGAATTACAATATGTGGGGTGTTTATATAAAACAGTCATTGGCCAATTTAATATTTACTTAATCTTAGCAGTTCAGAAGCATCTTTATAAATAATGTATGGAAGGAAGCCAAAAATGAAAAACTATCAGTACAACATTTAAAACAAAAGAGAGGTTCATTGAATTGATTTTGTTAAAAAAGGGTAATAGCTATATTTTATGGAGAAATTTTTTTTTTTATGATGCATGAATGATACATATAAGCAGAGCAGTTGTGTAGTGGATAGAGTGTTGGCCACTCACACCAGAGGTTGTGAGTTTGATCCCCAGCTCAACCACTCAGTACAGGTTCTGCCCAGGAAGCAGACCCAAGAGCGGTCCACATAAGCTGTAAGATTTCTAAATGCATTTAACCCTTTACTTCATAAAGACGCCTTTGGACAACTCAAACAAAGACGCCTTTGGACACCTCTAATATAGAAGGCTTTTTAATTATTGGGTGAATTATGTTTATATTAACTGACAGAGTGGAAAACAGTGCAGGAAGTGTTCAGATTGCTCGTTACGAGCAATCTGAAATCTTCCTGCACTGTTTTCAAAGGCCTTTTGTAATTGGTATCTATTGAGTAAAGGGTTAAGCTAAAATAAATATTTGACATAGTTTTTTGAGTTTGCGTGACTTTAAACCTTTCTCTAATGATGAACATTTGTTGCCTGTATTTTGCATAAATAAGTATATATAAATAATTAGAATTTAGTAAATGAGGTCACAGTCAAGGTGAAGGCTTCTGTATGTAATTAACATGTATACTGTCTATTTATAGAATCGTGTCCACATATCTAGTTCACCATGGTTACTGTGCTACAGCAGAGACATTCGCCAAATCCACAGGACAGACTATCGATGAAGAAATAACTTCAATAAAAAACAGGCAAAGTAAGATATACAGTGGAGTGTAACTTATCAGAGGAGTACCAACTCAGTATGCCCTGCAGTAGTATATCATGGCTGAAAGCTATATTTGTTGGTTACGTTGCCGTCAATTGTCCAAATGTTCATGTTCTTGTTTTGTTGTACATATACATAAGTGGATTTTCTCATCGCTGGGGTCATAGGTTGGAGTCCAGCTCGGTCCATACACTTCATGTGAGAAAAATTAACAATTACTTGCACGTTGGTTCTACTCAGATTCATGTGTGCGCATCTGAGGTCTTACTCTGCCAATAAAATCAGATGCGATATATAACCTGTATTGTGTTGAAATTACAGACGTGTTCTTGAAAAGGCCAAACGATGATATTTTCAGGTCGAAAGTATATTACTTAGTTCATACAGCTGTCAAATTAATGGTAGTATTTTATGTAATAGTTGGAATGAAGAACAAGATGTATAAATAGTTGTAAAATAACTTCAATTCACTTGTTTGTTTCTTTGAAATGATACAAATTTGGTCAGAAATAGTTACATTAACTGCATGCAGCATTGGAAATAAACAAAAAATAAAAAATTTAAGGCAATGGGGATAATGTAACATGTATATATATATATTTGCGCTTGTTACAAAATTGACACCCAATGGCAACAATTCTTTCTCATTGACTTTTCACCATGTTAGATGTATGGACATTGTTTGGTTACAATAAAAAGCTGTTTGATTGAAATGTAAGATTCTGCTGAAGTGTAGTGAGAACATAACACATGTTATATGCCATTTGAAAAAGACTTTGTGTATTTGTGCACCCTGTCAAGTTCATTAACACTGATGTTTGTTTGGTAAGTAGTGAGCTAAAAAGCATGTTAACTTCTGGGTCATTCCAGGAAACAATTTCTGATGATAAGTTTTATGTGATGCATAGCACTTTATTTTGGTTGTAGCAGATATTAGCCTGTTTTTTTCCAAAATGAGGACTTGTTGGCAGTCTTTTATTTTGGCACATTTATATTTTCAACCGAAATGAAATTGACTTGATACGTTACCAAAAATCATATGTGCAAACAGAAAATGAAGGTTAACATTAATGATCTCTATTGGTAGTATTTATTTTGTCCCCAATATAAAGTGCTGTAAAGCAGTGAGTCATTACATTTCATCCTACTAGTTGTGTTTCAATGTATTGCTTCCTTTTACAATGAACTTACTAGTTTGTTTTTTGTCATTTGCTTGTTTTGTTACTCTTTGGCTTTCAGTTGTTTTAAAGAGTAGAAAAAAGACTGAACTTTCTTCTTGAACAGTTGAGCCCTGCTAGCTCAGTTGTTAAGGCTATCAATCAAGGGGTTGTGAGTTTGAATCCCTGTCCAGTCACAGTCTCTATGATGATTGGTTTTTGTTCTTTGGCCATGAGTGTCCCACTTCCGAATATGTGGGGGAAGTATGTTTTTTTGATAAATTTTGTAACTATTACTTACTGTGTTTTAACTTTTGTAGGAATATCCAAATTAGTGTTGTCGGGCCGTATGGGAGAGGCTATAGAAACAACACAACAATTATATCCTGGGCTTCTGGAGAGAGATTCCAACTTATTTTTCATGTTGAAGTGTAGACAATTTATAGAAATGGTGAACGGAACAGACAGTGAAGTACGAGGGGCTGCTTTAAGAAGTCCCAGATCTCAGCATGGGAGCAGCAACAGATCTAGTCCCTCTAGGAGCCCCGTGCATCATGCCCATTCCCCACGGGTAACCCCAGTGGGCACAAACTCAGGGAACAGTAGTCCAAACAGATCTAAAAGTATGAAATTACACACAAACTCTCAACCTTTCATGCAAACTTCAAATTCTAACCCCGCCCTACATCCCACCCATAGCAACAGTGTTACCAATAGCAACAATCCAAATAACCAATCAGACTTAAAAGTTGTTGCTGAGGAGACGATGAATGCTGCAAATGCAGCAAATTCAAACAATTCTCTCAGTGTTAACAATATGGCTGTGAATGGGAATGATTCCAGATACATTGAGGATGTGGAGATGCTGGACGGTGTTATAGAAGATGAAAATTGTGTAGTAACTAATGGTAATAGTACAAATGGACAACATATGAACGGAGATAGCTGCCACAGTGATAAGGCTGACGATATGGGTAAGTTATGCTCATTGATACGTTTGTCCAAGGGAGAGTGGTTGAGGGGGTGCTACTGACAACAGTCAGATGTCGGATATTTTTTTTTTTTTTTTTTTTTTTTTTTGCACTGGCTGAATATTGCAAGTACCGGAACTTTTTTCAAGTACTTAGTACATGCAGTCATTTGACATGATTGCATATAATAGAGCTTCTATTATTTCTTAATTTATCATAAAATTGATGTTTGGTGGATATTTTATCTGGCACGTTTAGCTTGCATGAACTCCCAATTCAGTGGTGGAGATAACATGACAAACCCTTCTTGTCTTTGACCACTAGAGCTAAAAGTTAATAATATAAATTGATTTTTTTTATCTATCTTACTAAAACTGTTAAATGAAATTGAAAACATGTTTGACTTTTTGTCATAGATGACTACAAATGAGTGAAGTAGGACGCCATTCAGTCATTTACCAGAACTGTGTCCCTTTCCAAAATAGAAACGAAATTGAGGGTCTACACACATACTTGGGTATTTTGATTTATATAATTGTCATGTATCCTTTTTAAGATTAAAAATCATAAGCGAAATATGTCCACCTTATTAATAAAATTCTGAAGCTGTCAGGAGAGTACTTTGAAGTCACGGACCTCATGTTTTATCTTCTAGATATTGACCCACCTAGCTCACATAAGCGCCAGTTATGTGGTGGAAGCCCGCTAGCCATAGGAAAAATGTTGCAGTTTGGTCGCGAGCTACAAACAATGAGTATGAAACTCAGGAAGGAGTGCGGGAAAAATGAGGAAAATAAGAAACAAGTTCAGGTATTTAATGTTTCTATTAGGAGCCAAGAGCCTCCAGTAACATTTATAAAAGTTGGTAGAATTATTTATAATAAAACAAGCGTGAACGCCCCCTTCTTTTTATTCAGTCATATTGTAGTGAAATTAATAAAGTTTAACATATATAAATTTCAAGAACTTATACCAGAGCATTTTTTGCACAATCAAGTGTGAATGTTCACAATTTGTTGACCTTCAGGGACTTATCCAAAAATTGATATCTTGTGTTTGAAAGTATTGGGGTATTTGATATTAAGTTGCTGTTTGACTCCATGTGAAGTAAACTAAATAAACATTTCTATTTATTACTTCTGTATAGTTTAGTAGTATATGATCATAAATAGTTTGAATAAAACTCTAGAAATGCTCAAGACGTGCTATCCTGATCGCCCGACATTCGCCCATTGTCTGTCATTAACTTATGGTTGTATGTAGGTTTGAACCCACATTTTTTTTTACATAAGTTTTTGAACTTGGTGACCACAAAGGATACTAGTAATAAGTTCCCTTGAATCATCAGGTAGTGTCTATTTGACCTTGTGTGCACTTTAGCACCCATATTTAGGGTCATCTTGTCTTTCTTGTTTAATAAGGAATCACAACACTTATAAGAGAATAAAATCTGAAATTTTCGCCATTTTCAACTTCACGTTAAACAAATTACACGCATACCCATAATCCTTGAAGAACTGTAGCAGTATTCAGTAATTTAGACAATGATATGCTACTGTCAAGAGATATAATTTAATATTTGTATACAATGGAAAAACATATAACAAATATTGTCATTTGTATTTCAGGATGCATTTAGTCTGCTCGCGTACTCTGATCCCTGGAATAGTCCTGTTGGTGCTCAGCTCGACCCTGTACAGCGGGAACCGGTGTGTGCTGCCTTGAACAGTGCAATTCTAGGTGGGTTTTGATATGCCAACTACTACATATTTATCATAGATCTATTATTATGAATAATTGATAACAATAATAGATAGAGGTAGTTTTAATTATAATAATGGTAGGTCTAGTAACAATTTATCAGTTAATAAAATAGTAAATATTATTCTATTATGTGTTCCATTACCATGCTACAATTTTACCTATGAAAAAAAAATCTTGTTTTATTACTTTCCCTTCTTGGCATTTTTAAAAAGAATCCCCATGCTATTATTTTTACATGTAGATCTACATGTATGGAAATAAATTACTTATGTCATCAGATCAGATCAGAAAAGTCAAAGTTAGAATCAGACATAAATTCAAAATTTATCTAAATCGGTAATGCGTGTAATATTTATAAAGTAATTAGAACGGATCTTTAACAGACAAACAGATAATTAAAATAATAATTACTTACAAAATGGACACAAAATGAAGATTCTAAGGGAAAAAAAGCAACATAACAGAGTTTTCCTTCTAGCATGTTGAGTGCTTTTTGCTTAGAATTATATTTTTTAGCTCTTCGGGACGAAGTCAAAGGGTAGCTATTGCCATGACCACGGCGGCGGCTGTAGACACCCAGGTTAAACTTTTGCGTTTAAGTTAAACATATCTATGCAACCACTCACTGGATGTGAATGAAACTTCGCATGTGTGTTCACCATCATCAATGGAACACACACAGACAAGAACCATAACTCTGGATTGTATTTTGGCACAGTTATGGCCCTTTTGGACTTAGACACACAGAGGCAAGCTTTGTTGTCTTTTGACATCTCTTGTTTTATAGTCATATGACTACATTTACCGTAAAAAATATTAGTATTAACAAAAAGTGTGTTTTTTTTTGTGTCAATCTTTACTTGTGATGTCGGTTTTTACACCCTGCCCCTCCTTACCACCACCGACCCAGAGATGTTAATATTTGAATACTACAGAGTAATTCATGCTTGTTACTTTTTACTTATGATACTGTCTCTTCTTTCCAGAAACCCATGGCCTACCGAACAAGCCACCACTGGAACTTGTGATATCCCAGACTTCTGAGTGCATGAAACTGATGTCTAAAGCTGGCATCGCATCTAGTGCCTTCACAAGCATTAACGACTATCTCCATTGACAACTGCTCATCTATATATTATATTCATTATTATCAATCATATATCATTGTATGATCTTCTATGACCTTTTTACGAATTAAGGATATTTTGGCCCCAAAACAATTATATATCTCCTGCATATTTGGTTCTTGCTTTAAACTTGACTCGCCAGACTCACATAGGAAACTTGTAACTATTATATTATATCTACAGATTCCACTTGGATGTTTTAAAGGCAATTTGCACCTTGAAAGTTTGCAGTTAATACTATTTCTGAAAATGACATATTTCATACATTTTTAGACCCTTTGTCTTGTTTCTATATTGGAAAGGGGGCATAACTCTGGTTAATCTTTACAAAGCATTATATTTGTATGATTGTGGTTGTCTATGACAAAAAATGCATAAAATATATCAGTTTTTAACACCATGATAAAAATATTTCAATGGAAATTGATTGGTTTTGGTCAAAGTACCCACTTCTGTCATTTTGTTCTTTTTGATTTGGCTATTGATGAATTATTCCAACAATGATTCGCCATTCCTAAATCCCAGTTGGTATAAAGAAGAATGTTGTCAGCTTAACATTATGAAATCAACGTCTACCAGTCAAATATACTGGTACTTTGGACCCTACATATACAGGGCCTTCCCTTCACATGGGGGGAATGGACCAGGGTCCTCTGGGAGGGCTGGGCAATATTTGCGTCATTTTTCAATAGAAATCTTTGCTATGAAGAAAAAACTTTTGTTACATATATAAGAAGTCTAAAAGAAAGGACAATTAGCCTAAATAGCCACAGGTTTAGTTTCTTTCACCAGTTTCATGTTTTTTTTTTACTAATTTCCTGTTATATAATTCATATGCATTCTTTAAATTGTATTTAAAACATTCAACTGGAAAATGTTATGATTGGCAAACATTTGAGAACTAGCACTATGTTGACAACACAGTTTTAATTCTGTATAATTTAGAAGAACAGGGTTACAATGGAAAAATGTCTTGTAGTTACCTGAAAGTTTGAGAGTTAATTGTCAATGATCCATTGTCACAACATCAGTCTATTTTTTCTGCAAGTTGATGATCTGTCCAATGTTGCAATGTGAGTGAGCAGGGCAATCTTATATTTCAACTGTGTATATGTTAAATATCTGCAATAGTTAAACGGAACTATAAACATTCCAGTTACCTCTACAATATTACAGTCACTAATAGAGTCAAAATGCATTACTTTCTAATTCATCCAGAACAATAATGAAAAAATATGCAAATAGTTATCATATTTCTACTCAGTTATGTCACAGTGACCTATATCTGTTTATGTCCAATGGGATGGTCATCTCCTGTATTGTTGTGCTGGTTCCTTTTAGAATAGGTGCAAAAAGGACAACTGATGCTTCTAAGAATATGCATCCAAACTACATCCTCCTATTGAGATGTTTTAGGATGGTGTCAGTTTTAAAAATATGTAGTACAACCTGTGAAATGTTATTAATAGAAATAAATTAATATATCATATTTTTTTCAATTCTCTAAAACAGTATTTACTTAGATATCCCCTTTTCCTTGTTTTTGTATATAACTTCACCCACTTTGCCATCAATTTACCTTCCTAATGTCATCATGTACGGCGTTCCACTCCCATTCAGTCTAATATGCTTATTGGTGACATTTGAAACAAAACTGCTATACTTGTTATGTAGTGCATACCAATTAAGAAACTGCCGAATATGTTATTTTACCTAAATTTAGATTACTATCACATATCATTTATGGTATACTAATATGTCCTTTCCACTTTTAATATTCTGTGTGCTTGTATGTATGCTCATCTGAATTTATTTGTACATATATGCAAATTATTATTTATAACGAAAATGAATTGGTATTTGTGTAAACTGAGTTTTACTGTTGATTGAATATTTAAAATTAGGCTCTGTTTAACTGTTACATAGTCATTTGTTGTGAGAGTCGCGCACATTAGAGTTGTGTGTAAATGCAGTGGGCATTAATAGATCAATCTTTTTTAAACATGACATTGAACGAAGTAATCAAAATCTGAACCCATAACTTGCAGAGTTTCTTCTGCAGATTTTTCAATCAATTTTTGAGATCATTCCATCAATGTTGAAAAGGGGAGCCAATAAGAATGAATGGACAAAGAGTCGAACAGTACATATCTAGATATGACTCGAGTTAATCAGATATGACTGAGTTGTTTGCAGGATGATATGGTCTACAATTTTTGCAAATAGTGATATATTAGTTAGCAGAATGTAAAGAATTAAATGTTTATAATTCCTTTATGACATAAAAACTCGAAGCAATTTTGATGAAATTCACTTAAAATTGTTTTGAAAATAGAATTATCTACATGATGTTCCAAATATGAAATTAAAATGTCTTTATTTAGTATCTAATCTGTAAATGGGCATACATAGTTAAACCCTTTACTTCATATAGACGCCTTTGGACACCTCTTTTATAGACGCCTTTGGACACCTCTAATATAGAAGGCTTTTGAATTATTTGGTGAATTATGTTTATATTAACTGACAGAGTGGAAAACAGTGCAGGAAGTGTTCAGATTGCTTGTTACAAGCAATCTGAACTCATCCTGCACTGTTTTCAAAGGCCTTCTGTGATTGGTGTGGGAAAACACGTATCTATAGAGTAAAGGGTTAAAGAGCATCCAATTTTGCACATTTGTGATCTTCAATGATTAATAGTATCCTGAATATTTTAAGACATCAGTTATTATCAGCATGAAACAAATTATTTCATGGAAATATATATCTTTTTTTTTTAATATTAATCATATCTCAAAACTAGACTAGAGACTGACTCCACCAGTTTTAAATATGAAATAATTTTCAGATATTTCTGGTTTTAATAATATCAACTTGTCATTAAATTGATTGAAGTCTGAAAACACTGTTATTTGTCATTTCCATCTTTGTCTGTTCCTCATGCACAAATGATTGATAAATTAAGTCCCTTGTTTTCATAGTAGCTGAACCTGTCTCATTGATGTTTTATGTGAAAGAAAATCCTACTGATGTATATTAGATGGTTGTTGCTGAATCCATATTAAAAATATTCTGGTACATATATATTTCTCACCTGTAGATAAGCTATAACCACCTGGATTTCTGTGACCAAGTGGTATAAGGAGCGATCCTCTCCCTGCTCGGGTGATAAGTTAGCTCAGTTTGGTCCAAAGTTTTGAATTGAGAAAGTTTGCAAGGACATTGGTTGAAAACGTAAAACCTCATTTGAAAACTGAAACAACATTGAAACTTAACAAACAATTGTTACAAACAAAAAAAAAGGCACTTTTTCAGGATATTTATTTTTCTTTTAAAGGGTATTTTATCCGATTTAAAATCATGACTTGCATGCCTTTTGAATTTGAACTTAATATCAAAATTGCAAGAAATTATTTAATGAATTTCTATTTGAGTCAAGACTTTTCTTGCAAGCCACAGTGACTAAAAACATTTATTAAATGCATCTGTTAATAAAAGATCATTTAAATACACAACGTAGCTTCAAATTAACTGCGATAAATGTTATCCTCAAACTAAGGTGCGATATATATCTACCAGGGATAGATAGAATATATCTGTATGGGATGTTATAAAATACCACTATTGTATTATTCCTTATAAATGACCGGTGGAGGTGTACAAGTGGGGAATTTTTGTAACATTTAAGAAGATGTCTTGGAGATTGAATAATTGCACATCTAATTCTATGTGGACCTTTTTATTAGCATAGGCGATTGGTTTATTTGGAACAATACAATATGTTGAATACAGGTAATACTCAGCTTTAAAAGTTCCTATCTCTGGGCTACCATTGGCTGTTTCCTGTTTTAGTTCATAGTTGTTACATGGTTGGATACTTCCTAAGTCAAGGGCTAAACTCATAAAAGTTTTGAATCAAAAACTCCAAAATTGAAACTTTTTGTTTTAAATTCTGCAAAAGAAATTTCTTGGTAATAAAATGTTAGGTTTGTATCCCTATCCCCTTACCCCAAAGATATTTTCAGGTAAAGGTTCATTGAAATTAGTTGGTTTTGAAAAGTATTTTAGCTAATCTCTTTGCCTTTTTTTATGAGAATTACATGTTTTGAGCATGACTTTTAGACTTAAAAATTCTATGAATTTAGGCTCCTTTAACTTTTTTTGCTGTTGTATGCAGCAAGACCAGTAAAAAATCTGGGCTGAGCACATGTTAGTATAAATATACCAGAAGTTGTTTTTTGTTTATGTTTTCTTAATTTTATGATCTTGTTGTATATATTTTATGTAGACTATTATATCGCAACGTTATTGAGGTATTTTGATTATACCATCATGTCTGACAATAACAGTATTGAACATTTCAGTTAAGATTTGTGCTTTAAACAGTATCAAATTGATGGTTTAATGCATGACTGCTCTATTTCCTTTTTTTTTTGTATATGGATAGAACAGTTTTGCACTGAACTCTCATTAGAAGCGGTCACATATGAAGTTGGCTAAGTCGGTTGTTTAACACTCCTTAGATATGTTGTTTATTAAGATATAAATGGTGACAGATTTGTGTTCTGTTCCAATTGCAATAAAAAGACATTTTGTAATGGTACATTTGTAGTTCAAATGACAATTATGGCAGAATCTGTAATGTTTTAATGTGTATACAACATAAATACATTTTGTAATGGTACATCAATAGTTCAAATGACAATGATGGCAGAATCTGTAATGTTTTAATGTATATACAACATAAATACATTTTGTAATGGTACATCAATAGCTCAACTGGCAATGGTGGCAGAATCTGTATTGTTTTAATATGTTTACAACCTAAAGACATTTTGTAATGGTACATCAATAGTTCAAATGACAATGATGGCAGAACCTGTAATGTTTTAATGTGTATACAACATAAATACATTTTGTAATGGTACATCAATAGTTCAAATGACAATGATGGCAGAACCTGTAATGTTTTAATGTGTATACAACATAAATACATTTTGTACTGGTACATCAATAGTTCAAATGACAATGATGGCAGAACCTGTAATGTTTTAATGTGTATACAACATAAAGACATTTTGTAATGGTACATCGGTAGTTCAAATGACAATGATGGCAGAATCTGTAATGTTTTAATGTGTATACAACATAAAGACATTTTGTAATGGTACATCAATAGTTCAAATGACAATGATGGCAGAATCTGTAATGTTTTAATGTGTATACAACATAAAGACATTTTGTAATGGTACATCGGTAGTTCAAATGACAATGATGGCAGAATCTGTAATGTTTTAATGTGTATACAACATAAAGACATTTTGTAATGGTACATCGGTAGTTCAAATGACAATGATGGCAGAACCTGTAATGTTTTAATGTGTATACAACATAGACATTTTGTAATGGTACATCAATAGTTCAAATGACAATGATGGCAGAATCTGTAATGTTTTAATGTGTATACAACATAAAGACATTTTGTAATGGTACATCGGTAGTTCAAATGACAATGATGGCAGAATCTGTAATGTTTTAATGTGTATACAACATAGACATTTTGTAATGGTACATCAATAGTTCAAATGACAATGATGGCAGAATCTGTAATGTTTTAATGTGTATACAACATAAAGACATTTTGTAATGGTACATCGGTAGTTCAAATGACAATGATGGCAGAATCTGTAATGTTTTAATGTGTATACAACATAAAGACATTTTGTAATGTATATCAATAGCTCAAATGGCAATGGTGGCAGAATCTGTAATGTTTTGATGTGTATACAACATAAAGACATTTTGTAATGGTACATCAGTAGTTCAAATGACAATGATGGCAGAATCTGTAATGTTTTAATGTGTATACAACATAAAGACATTTTGTAATGGTACATCAATAGTTCAAATGACAATGATGGCAGAACCTGTAATGTTTTAATGTGTATACAACATAAATACATTTTGTAATGGTACATCAATAGTTCAAATGACAATGATGGCAGAACCTGTAATGTTTTAATGTGTATACAACATAAATACATTTTGTACTGGTACATCAATAGTTCAAATGACAATGATGGCAGAACCTGTAATGTTTTAATGTGTATACAACATAAAGACATTTTTTAATGGTACATCGGTAGTTCAAATGACAATGATGGCAGAATCTGTAATGTTTTAATGTGTATACAACATAAAGACATTTTGTAATGGTACATCAATAGTTCAAATGACAATGATGGCAGAATCTGTAATGTTTTAATGTGTATACAACATAAAGACATTTTGTAATGGTACATCGGTAGTTCAAATGACAATGATGTTAGAATCTGTAATGTTTTAATGTGTATACAACATAAAGACATTTTGTAATGGTACATCTGTAGTTCAAATGACAATGATGGCAGAACCTGTAATTTTTTAATGTGTATACAACATAGACATTTTGTAATGGTACATCAATAGTTCAAATGACAATGATGGCAGAATCTGTAATGTTTTAATGTGTATACAACATAAAGACATTTTGTAATGGTACATCGGTAGTTCAAATGACAATGATGGCAGAATCTGTAATGTTTTAATGTGTATACAACATAGACATTTTGTAATGGTACATCAATAGTTCAAATGACAATGATGGCAGAATCTGTAATGTTTTAATGTGTATACAACATAAAGACATTTTGTAATGGTACATCGGTAGTTCAAATGACAATGATGGCAGAATCTGTAATGTTTTAATGTGTATACAACATAAAGACATTTTGTAATGGTACATCTGTAGTTCAAATGACAATGATGGCAGAACCTGTAATTTTTTAATGTGTATACAACATAGACATTTTGTAATGGTACATCAATAGTTCAAATGACAATGATGGCAGAATCTGTAATGTTTTAATGTGTATACAACATAAAGACATTTTGTAATGGTACATCGGTAGTTCAAATGACAATGATGGCAGAATCTGTAATGTTTTAATGTGTATACAACATAGACATTTTGTAATGGTACATCAATAGTTCAAATGACAATGATGGCAGAATCTGTAATGTTTTAATGTGTATACAACATAAAGACATTTTGTAATGGTACATCGGTAGTTCAAATGACAATGATGGCAGAATCTGTAATGTTTTAATGTGTATACAACATAAAGACATTTTGTAATGGTTCATCAGTAGTTCAAATGACAATGATGGCAGAATCTGTAATGTTTTAATGTGTATACAACATAAAGACATTTTGTAATGGTACATCGGTAGTTCAAATGACAATTATGGCAGAATCTGTAATGTTTTAATGTGTATCCAACATAAAGACATTTTGTAATGTACATCAACAGCTCAAATGACAATTGTGGCAGAATCTGTATTGTTTTAATGTGTATACAACATAAATACATTTTGTAATGGTACATCAGTAGTTCAAATGACAATGATGGCAGAATCTGTTATGTTTTAATGTGCTTGCAACATGGAAAGTATTTTTATAAAGGTACATCAATATTTCAAATGACTGTCAGAGGACAAAATATGTAATGTTTTAATGTGCTTGCAACATGAAAAACAATTTGTAATGGTGCATCAGTAGTTTAAATGACAGTGATTGTAGAATCTGTAATGTTTTTTGTTTTTATATTGACCGAATCTGCTATTTAAAGAGATGGCGAAAAAAATAAATTTGTTTTAAGGTTCATAAACAGATCACATCTACCGTCTCGGCAGGCGGGTTATTAACTTATTACCTGTTATGTCAAACACTGTTATTGAGGACTGTGGGTAAGTGCAGACAAGAGGGTCCGTGTTTGAAAGTACCAAGGGTCTACATGGTTTGTAAACAAAACCATTGTTAAATAGCCGAGAGTTGTAATGTTGTGAAAGCCATCACAGTGTTGAAGCTCTGGAACATACATATACAATATATATTTTTATTTCTCTGTGATTTCAATTATACTTGTTCAAATTTGATAATGGCCGCCTTAGTTCTAGTTTCTATGACGACAGCCATGAAAAGCATGGATTTTTGCATGTGTTTTGCAATGTGTTTTGTCATTCAGTACATTCATGAAAGAAGAGACCGAGTGCTTGCATATATTCTCATTCGCACATTGTAGGCTATGATTTTACATCTACCGTATTTCCTGTAAAAAATTATGTTGATGTTTAATAATAATGAAAAAGATATTCTGGACAAGTTCACATTAAATTTTACTAAACAGAACCAGTCACAAAAATTAAATATAATTTATGAGTTGCAAACTTTAACATACGTATTTGACAAAACTGTTATAATAAAGAATTTAAAAACAATTTAATGAATGGGAATTTAAAAAAGTGTTTTCTTTATTAGAGTAAATACGGTAAATACTGGAGAAAATTGATACAAGGGCTAAGAGAAGTTTTGTTTGTTTTATTGATATACAATTTCTATAACAAGTGTGATGGAACAATAAAACTGGAAGTTATGCTGCGCAATTGTTCTTTGTTTATTCAATACCAGTTTGGTATCTTTGATGAGGTAAACTGCCTCTAGCCACAAGTCTTTAAATTGGGCAGCACGGTCAAGGAAGACCAGTCCCAGCTGTGCATGCTTTTGGACTTCATACATATTAACTGGTTACCTCCATCATTTGTTTCCTTTCATGAAGAACAATTTCTTATTAGGCCATTATAAATTAATTCAATTTTTTGTTAACGAGGGGAAAGCGGAGGATTTTATCTTTATTTTAATTTTCGAATTTGTTTAAAAAAAAATTTTTTGTGCCTCCCGAACTCCCCCCCCCCCCCCCATAATGTTTGGTGGCATATTGTAATCGGTGTCTGGCCTTCCGTCTGATATTTCATTTGCAGTCTGTAACTGTCGGATCAAGATGAATTTTTCTAAATGCTTGCTATAAATGATCAACATAACTTGACGTGTTGCTCATAAGACCCGCACCCGTACCTCAAAGGTCAAGGTCACAATTTAACTTTGACGACACTTTCAGTCTGAGCACTTTCAGTCTGAGATTTTCGTGTCTGGTCTGTAACTTTGTCACCTATAAATAAATTTTAACACATTTGCCTCAAATCATCAGCATGGCATGACGATGTGTTGCACGTAAGTCAACAACCCTTACCTCAAAGGTCAAGGTCACACTGAGTTTGTTTGACAACACTTGAGTCTGTGAAAGATTTCATGTTTGGTCCTTAACTTTGTCATACATGGATGGATTTCAAAAACGCTTGGCTCAGTTGCTCAACATAACATGATGAAATGCCGCGTGTAAGACCCAGAACCTTTCCTCAAAGGTCACGGTCACACTTCAATATGTTTGATATTTCGTGTCTGATCTGTAACTTTGTCTTTAACTTGGCTCACTTGATCAAGATGGCATGATGACGTGTCGCACGTAAGATCAAGATCCCTACCTCAAAGGTCAAGGTCAAATGTTGAGTTTGTTTTATATTTCAAATCCATTCTGTAACTTTATCATACATGGATGGATTTCAAAAACACTTTGCTCAATTGATCAACATGACATGATGACATGTAAGACCCAGAACCTTACCGCAAAAGTCAGGGTCACACGTTGAGTTTGTTTGAAAACTTTTTGAGTTTGAGATTTTAAGTCCCATCTGTTACTTTACCATACATGTATGGATTTCAAAATCACTTGGCTTAAGTAATCGATTGATCATCATGACATGACCATGTGCCGCGTGTTAGACCCAAAACCTTACCTCAAAGGTCAAGGTCACACTTTCAGTTTGATATGCCATGTCTTGTCTGTAACTTTGTTTTACATGGATGTATTTTAAAATTGATCAACATATCATGGTGATGTGTCACCTACATTTATCTGTAGAAATATCCAGACCTTTACATCAGACGTCAAGGTCAATGTCACACTTTAATGTAAAAAACATGAAATTGCATGTCAAGTCTGAAACGTCGGTCCATTTCTCTCGATATTCTTTTAAATCGCTACCTATTATAGAATATGTCGTTATTTTCACAGACCATTTGGGGGCATGTGACACTTACCATTAACATTTCTTGTTTTAATGAAAATAAAAAGGGTCGGGGTGGCATGAAAATTAGGGGGCAGACGGGGATGGTACTTGAGCAAAGTCGCATCCTCAAATCATTGTACGAGCTATTTCTGTATCATCTTTCATTGGACTTTTATGAAACTTACTGGGATGTTTCACTACCAAGTAGAGATGTGTATATTCTTGATAGGTTTGATGATATTTCACATCCAATACAAACTCCTTACCTGCGCTATTTCTCTTCAATTACTATTTGGAAATGTATGAAGCTTGCTAGAATGCATAACTACCAAATGGAGATTTGTTTCAGAGTTTTTTTACAGAGTTATGACCCTTTAATTTTTATCGATTACCAAATCCTTGTTTTGTTCTTCCACATGGAATGTAATCCAATGAGACTTGGAACATGGATAAATGAAAATTTGTGGTAGCGCCAACATCTTTTCCAAAAATTATTAAAACACCCATCTTGCTGTAGCTGCTATTCAGTCAAGCACTTGTTCGGGAAGCATCCATCGGTTCCACCAATATCTTGTTAATAGATAACCTGGTTACATTTCATGGTAAACCTTGCTTATAACGAAAGGAAGCCAGTCATTGATATTGAGACTAATGACCTCAAGGCCAAGGTCCATTACATCCACAAATAGCTAAATCATACTGGGTATTTAATTTTAATTATTCATTTTGGTAACATCCTTATGAGGCTATAACATAACATACATTACAATGATAAATTGAATATTTAGAGTCATTTATGCCATCGAGGGCTATCAGACGATCAGTTAACATTACCACTGTTTCCTGAGATCCTGAAAGGTTAACCACTACTTGAGCGCACCCCATCTCCGCAAGTAACTGATAACTTTCCCACTTGAATCAGCGATGACACAAATGATTATGAGACACAATGTCGTATATCATTCATCACGGAGACTATTGCCAGGCGGGATTCGAACTCATGACCCCTGGATTGATAGTCAGACGCGTAACTGACTGAGCTAATCGGGCCCGGCAATAAGAAATTAAAATAAATGGCAACTAATGTTTGTGTTTATGATAAATTAAAAGGTTGACAATGTCAAGCATATTGTAATTATTCACCACCGTTATCATTTAATACGTTTTTAGCAGAAATTATCAAGTCATAGATTTACAATTTATCAACGAGTTATTAACGTCCACCTTACGTGATCCAGTGGTAGAGCATCGGACCCAAGATTGGTGGGTTGTGGGTTCGATCCTCCACTACAGCTATGTGTCGTGTCCTTCAGGGCCACACTATATCCGCATATGCTTATTATTGTTTTCTATACACGAAAACTTCTAAAATGAATTGTCTAATGTTATAACTGGTTTCACAATCGATGCAAAATAAATAAATTGCAACTATGTTATGATAGCATCAAACCATTTGTTTACTTCAATATGACATTGTTAGAGTATTCTCATTAGACACGGAGCTTTGGAAACAGCTAGAGTAAATACCGGTTTGACGTGTTTAGTTGCTGTAGATAAGTTAAAAATCAGATGGTAATCGCTATCAGAAAGAAGAACATACCAAAAATATATTACTGCATATAATCTTAAAACAGGAATAATGTCCGATTATTATTTTTTTCAGAAACAGTAGGAATAAAGACACCCAACAACTTACGAAATTCTCCCGATTATGTTGTTTTTAACACAAGAACACCATTATCTGCAAATTCGTTTATTCCGTATTGTGTATATATATGAATTACACCCCGAGTACAATCGTATTCATAGATTTTATCCATTTTGAAAACTCAAATACAAACATGTTTTTTTTAAATACAAACGGTGCCGTCGTATTATCTAACTGGTATGAGAATGTTATCAGTTCTCAATGCTTTTTGAGAAACGGAGTAGTCATCATGAAGTTAACACTTGGCACAATACCAATCGTGAAACATCGGGTATTTCCGTATCCTCCGTAGAATACACCTCGTGTATAGCTCTAGAATACACCAACGCGAATCGCCTGTGTTACAAGTCTGTGTTCATTCGCGTAAAAGTAACAAATAATGTATCCGTCATTAAGTTGATTATATATGGCGTTGTTATATCGATTTTTTTATTTATAAACTCGACATGGGTCATATTTATAGGGAAATTTAAAATATCAGTCTTGATTAACAAACGTTTATATTTTCAACGTACATGTATATAAACAGGTGGCATAAGGGGGCCGCCATTTTACTTTATCATGTGACTGAAAGTATTTCCAAAATGGCGCCTTATTATGTCAGAGGTCTATTGCGTAGCATAAAGGCCGAGGTGATCAGATTGGGCACAATACGTGACGGATGTGGTAATGAAAAAGAAGGGGCCGTAAACTATTTAAAATAAGGTGCCGAAAACTACTTTAAAGAAAACACCGAACACTACGTTTAAGAAGACGCAGAACATTACTTTAAAGAAGACGCAGAACACTACTTTAAAGAAGACGCTGAACATTATATTAAAGAAGGCACCGGACACTACTTTAAAGAAGACGCAGAACACTAAAGTACATCAAAAGTTATACTAAAATAATATATAAATATCAACCACATGAATTATTAATGGAATATCTGTGTTCATTATGAGTGAAAAAGGTTCTAAACAGTTGAGTGCGTGGGTCAGTGTTAGGGTAATCGGACTCCAGTTCGGAGGGTCGTGGGTTCGATCCTTCGCCATGGCTATGTGTAGTCTACTTGAGGAAGACACTTTATCTGCACATGCTTATTAGTACTGGTTTTACCCAGAAATACTTCGAGCGTGATTTGTCTCACAATTGAAATAATATAAATAAGATTACACTAATCGTTCTAAAACTAGTGATGAGTTTCCGGGTGGATAACGACGACTTCGGTATCCGGAAATGACGTACTTGTATAGATATGTTCCGGATGTGATGTCATACTGACATTAGTCGGTACAGGTGGTAACCAGTAGGGATCATCAATGCGCCCACGTCTATCAGCGTTTGTTTGGAAATGTTTCTGCTGCTGAAACGTGGAATTTGGGTATTTAATGGAGTTCTTTTCACTACCCATTCCACTTTCTGAGTTTGAATTAACAGACGCTCTACTGGCGTTGACTCGATTATCACGGTGTTGATCGTTTTTACGTTTTAAAACTCGCGTGAATGCGCTGATCACCATAAGTCTCAAGCCAAGTCGGTTCCGTGTTAGATGCGTTGGTTGCTGGTCATGGGTTGGCAACGACGGTGTCTTGGTCGATAATTCAAACATACTCGTCTGTTTTTTAAGCATACCAGGCCGCTTGGAGCCCGGATGCTGGGGTGTATTGTTTCGTGCGGGTTTATCTTTTACGAAATTAGACTGTATCCTTAACGATGGAAGTTCTATTTCCTTTGCATTCGGTTTCTTTGAAGAGTTTTGTTTTCCACGTACGCCAGTTTTGCTACTCTCAATTTTCGTATGCTTAGTGTTAATTGATTTGGCTTTGACTGTTTTACCGAATATATCATTTTGAATATTTTTTGTCTTTGGACCAACCCATGATATCAGCACGAGGTACAGTAAGTGCAATATAATTAAAACAATGGCATTGCTCCTGTGCAACCTTACATTATCGTGGTAATAGCAGGCGTCGGGCTTGTCGCGTTTACAGATGCCATAAGAACCAGTGAGTATACTTCCCACGAAAACCCAGAAATACCCAATTAATATCACAAGCTGATAAATATGGTCCTGAAAAAGAAAAGTTTCATGATATCATATCAGGGCTGCAGTTGGAAGCAGATAGGCCTACTAAGGCCATAATAAATTAATATCTAGATTATCATCCCCGCCCGCCCCCTAAATTTTCATGCCGCCCCGACCCTTTTTATTTTCATAAAAAAAAATATATATACAAAAAAAAAAAAAAAAAAATTTTAAAAATAAAAATAAAAAATAAAATCATCCGGCACTCCCCGTTTTTAAGAAAAATTTGGATGATAATCTAGCAATTAATTTATAATAGCCTTAAATGTAATAATTATATTACATGTTTACACAGATTGCGTATGTTGTTTTAATTGAGTTGATTGGCAAAATGGGCGGTCATACGTTATCAAGTTTTGCCTCATATCGGGCTGTGACATCAGCGTAACATGCAGTGAGCGCGGGTATTCTGAATCCTCCTGCCTAACATATTAAACTTGAATATGTTGTACTTGTGAGACAAAATTATTATGCATGTTTCCATGAGAAATTTGGTTTAACCCTTTACTCCATAGATACCAATCACAGAAGGCCTTTGAAAACAGTGCAGGAAGAGTTCAGATTGTAATCTGAACACTTCCTGCACTGTTTTCCACTCTGTTACTTAATATAAACATAATTCACCAAATAATTCAAAAGCCTTCTATATTAGAGGTGTCCAAAGGCGTCTATATGAAGTAAAGGGTTAAAACTATTTATTCATTTAAATTTACATACATACAAATCAGTTTAAGTATATGAACGACAATGATTGCATTTAAATGATATAGATTTTTTTTGTATTAAGCTTAAATTCTTGTATGTATAAGTTTTTATTTACCCTCGCGCATTGAAATAGGTCATTTTGGTGAGCCTGATAAGTTGATTATTAAAACATATAAGATGATTATTTAAAACTAATAAAGTTAATGATGATGAAAATGATGATGAACGATGATTATTTACTATGGAGTTTAAGTATTTATTATTTTATTATATATATATATATATGTGTGTGTGTGTGTGTGTGTGTGTGTGTGTGTGTGTGTGTGTGTGTTTTAACTAGTTGTTCAGTTGAATTTTTTTTTTTTGCTAATATTGATGCAGATTTTTTGAGACTTTCATTGATGACTAAAAATTGATGATTAATTATTAAGACTTTAATTATTTTACCCTACCTTGTGCAACCAAATGATGAGTTGAAAACAGTAGTGTTTATCGTATAAGTGTTATTATGTTAGTTTACTATATGTAATACCTATATGTCAGGCCAGACACTTTTGCTTATAGTGCAAATAAATTTGCTAGTGGTAACAAAAGTATCCGACTCAACCTGAACCTGTTGATTGTATATCTGTTCCCACTAATTGTGCTTGGTTGCTGTGGTAAAATTTTATTTGTAAGTCAATATCGTTAGCAACCGTGTATACCACATACAAACAGTAATTGTCAATATAAGAATATCAACAAACTAGAGTATGCAGTAAAACCAACAACAATATTATTTTTGTTGCTGCTATGGTAGGTGACTTAAAAAAGTGTAACTGTACAGATATCTTAATTTAAGTGAACGGTGTTTAATATATAAGTCTATTTTATTTAATAGTCTTGCATAGATCTATATTGAATGCCCATGATACTAATAACATCATTTGACATTCCCTATAACCATTATACAGTAGTGTTTACTGTTAATAGTGAACCATATAACCCTGTACATAAGTACATTGTTATTTATAAACATTACTTTGTATATTTTTTGTAAACGCAAGAAGTACTAAAAAAATCATAATGTGTACTCATATTCAGTTTATTTATGATATATCGGAAGGTACCGTTGTATAATAAATTGAGCTACGCAAGTAGAGGTTTATTTAGTTCTTTATAGTATATATTAAAATGTGTTCGTCAGCCTTGTTACTTTTATATAGTACACCACATTATTTAAACTGTGACCAACCGCCGCTAATCTCCCATGGTGTATCACATAATGGTTCACAATGGATTAAAACTGTATTAAAAATAATTTAATTAAATTGTGATATTTGTAAAGAAGCACTTGGCAGATTGCTCGTACCTAAAAAGCGCCATAATTAAAAACAATCGTAAAAAAAAACGATATCCCCTCAGACCAGATCTGCTGAGAACTGATTAGCAGAAGTTGGTCACTGCTTAAATTCTTACCCACTCTTTTTAAATTTATGCAATATTATTGGTCCATTTAAATATCTACGATATTATTGGTCCATTTAAATGTATACGATTTTATTGGTCCATTTAAATGTATGCGATATTATTGGTCCATTAAAACCATGGGCCATTTCAATCTATGCGATATTACTGGTCCGTTTAAATACATGTGATATTATTCGTCCATTAAATTATATCCGATATTATTGGTCCATTAAAACCTTGAGCCATTTATATAACTGATTCATTTAAATGCATGTGATAGTATTGGTCCGTTTAAATATATATATATACGATATTATTGGTCCATTTAAACCTTGGGCCATTTCATGCTATGCGATATTATTGGTCCATTTAAATACATTACGTCATCTTATTTTTTTTTTAAATGTAACCGCATTGAAGTTGATACATGATAATTTCACTCTTTTTAACAATCAAATTACAAGATTTTATTACACTAAAACATTATAACTCATAAAAACACACAGAATTAACAAACATACGTACCATACATGAACTTCTTTCTTTCTTTTTATATGTCACTGTACCTACATTCATGAAGATGTAAACTATCAATGCCATTGTACCTTGAATAAAATTCTGGAAAAAATAACATAAAAAAACAACAATTTAAAGGGACACACAGCACTGACCAACAATTCTGAAAACGGTTTATCGACATATTGCAACTTTGAATTCAAATTACCCAAGTAGGAATTATATAATGTAATACTGACAACATGATCAACAAATTACCCAAATGGGAATTATATCATATATTACTGACAACATGATCAACAAATTACCCAAGTTGGAATTAAATCATATATTACTGACCACATGATCAACAAATAACCCAAATGGGAATTATATCATACATTACTGACAATATGATCAACAAATATCTTGTTATGGTCAACTTAAAACTTGTATTTTAAAGACTTTTTAATCTTATTTTGAAAACTATGTGACTCAATACATACTCTCTTAAATACGATGTTTTATATATTTTCAGTTTCTTTATCACGGCATTCATTCGATATGCATAGTATATTGATTTGTTGTTTATTATTGTTGATGTTTTACCATACTTACAAAAGATCCAAGAACCATGCCCGTGCAGAAGTATGGAAAGTCACTTTCATATCCCTCGGAAAAGTGTAATCCAAGTCCAAAACACGTGACACATATGGCGGTCAGCGCGTAATGGAGGAGGGTCAACTTGTGATAGTCTGTCGTGTAGCAGGCACTGCAATGGACAGTGGAGAGTCTATATAGTTCGATTAGAATGTTTCAATGATATATTGGCGCCTTTTTGCTTTTCAATCATTTTTGTGACATCACTTGTTCAAATAGGTGATCACCAAATTTAAACCAATTACATGTTTTTGATATCAACTTTCAGAAAAGAAGTTATTGGCTTAAACAATATTTTATTCAAGAACTGTACATAGTATATTACATAACAGTTGCAATTCATAAATGAATTAAAACAATTAAAAGAAGTTATTACCTATTTAAATAAGTAATATCATCTACTTAGATATTAGCTACACGTTTAAAATACATTGAGCTATGTAGCGTTCCCCTTCAGCTAAAAAAAAACAGTACTTAAACTCAAATTAAAAATACATCGTTACAACTGACAACATAGAAATAACCATACAGTCTGTGATTCAGATACCTACTGACGGCCAAGGAATGGAAATAACAGCGCTACACCAGACCTTAAACAGACTCATTTTTACGTCAACATTACGGTGTCCCGTTGAGGCCATTGCAGCTTATTTTTAAAATAAAGTCAAGTCGAAACAACGAAACTACGATAGTGAAAAGTCGAAACAACAATGGTGAAAAGTCGAATAGTCGAAAGTACGAAGGTGAAAAGTTGAAACTACGATGGTGAAAAGTCGAAACTACGACAGTGAAAAGTCAAAACAACTATGGTGAAGTCGAAACTACGATGGTGAAAAGTTGAAACTACGATGGTGAAAAGTCGAAACTACGATAGTGAAATGTCGAAACATCTATGGTGAAGTCGAAACTACGATGGTGAAAAATTGAAAAAACGATGGTGAAAAGGTTTCACCACCGTAGTTTCAACTATTCACCATTGTAGTTTCGACTTTATTGAAATCCCTACTTAGATTTGTTTATAAAGTAGTAATTTAATATAAATAAAAAGACAAAATGAAGCACAACTGTATCAGGTAAGTTTAAAATATGTAATTTGTTATTATTATTTATTTCTTCTCAACGATATTTACGTTAAATTCATCTGATTAAACAGTTGTATAATCGTATATCTGTAAATGTAAGATTTTAAACTGTAATATTTTATGCCTTATGTCGTTTCACCATGTCTTGATAATGAGCTGTATCCAATATATATCTGCCCCTTAATGTACAAAGACCTACAAAAGCATGCTTGCATAAATCATGACATATGTTCTCTAAGCTTTGGATTTGAAAATATGTGGGAAAATATAAGTTCGAAAACGGAAATAAAAATAAATTATAAAATGGTCTTGCGATTAAATAAATAATTTTGCGACAGTATTTTTAATAGTAAATTTTGGTCATGAAACGAAATGGCCATCAAATATCTTAAAAAAAAATGAACCCTTCGGAAAAATTCAAGACATAAAAATGATGATGTATGTACAATTAAAAATAAATATGTTGTAAATTCCATTTTATGATTATGTTATTATGTTTGATTCGATCCACTGATTTTATAAAAAAAGCAATTTTTTTTTTGTATTTCATGTGAATTCTTATAAATTTAGATAATTTATAAATAACATGTATGTTACTACTCTAAAGGTGCTTTTATTTTAGATAGTTAATGTATTATAGTCAAGTTTTAGTCGTCCAACGACCACTTGCCTCTCACCACTGAGGTTCACGGTGGGTTCGAGCCCAGTTGGATCTAAAAAACATATGTAAAAAAAAGTTTGCCAGTTACTTGCGGAAGGACAGTGGTTCTACTCAGAATCGTTCTGAGGTCTTCATCATTAAAACTGCATATGGCCTATATAAACCCTATCATGTGTTAAACCCTATTTAGATAGAATTAGGTTCACATGATAGGATTTATATAAGACATATGCAGTTTTATTGATGAGAACTTCAGATTTGTACAAATTACTGATTTAACATAACCTCAATGGTGGTTTAGTGATAGAGCGCCAGCCTCGCATGTGGAAGGTCATGGGTTCGATCCTCAGCTAGGTCATACCAATGACTTGAAAAAATGGTACTCGAAGCTATCTCGCTTGGCGCTTTGCATTTAGAGGATAGTTCTAAATCTGTTCGGCTCGGTGTCAGTATAATGTATAAAAGTGTGGGGTATCAATACATGTGTCTTCGGCATGGTACTCAAATGTGGCAGCGCAAGACGGAAACATTGTTGAAAACAACAACAACAATAACAACAACAACAACAACAACAACAACAACAACAACAACAACAACAACAGCAGCAGCAGCAGCAGCAGCAACAACAACAACAATAGCAACAACAGCAGCAGCAGCAACAACAAAAACAGCAAGTGATTTAACAAGTACAATTACATGCTAGTACACTAAGTAAAAGATAGCACCATGGCTGCAGGAAACATCTTTGAAATAATTGTTATATAAATAAGTATTTATTTATCTGTTATAAGTAATAAAAAATCAACACGGTAAAAGAAATAACACAACTTGCAATATGTTAAACACACTTTAGTCATTTAAATGTTTACAACTGCCTTATTTTTAAATTTCATATTGTATTGATTTTGTTTATTTCATACAAATATCTCCACTAAAACATCTCATCAAACAATTTTAGGTAACACTTACGTCATAGTCATCTTATTCTTTCTTCTTTCAAAATATAGTCCAAACTGTTAAGTATACTGAAATGGAAATATTTAAAGCACCTAACTACAAAGGTGTATATTTATACAAGAGTATGTAATTCTGTATTTATAATTATTAAACATGAAAACGTGCCAATATGTCGTATTTACTTCTAAGCTCAAATACGATTACATGACCTCATTGTAATCACTGGCGAATATTTTCCTATTCACTTTAGAAATTTAAGACACCGCAGATCGATATTGGTCGATATAAAGCAGATTCGCTGATCAGTCTATTGTTAATTGGATTTAACGCCATTAAGTTATATATATATGGCAAAATGTCCATTTTTGTGTGGAAGATTGTCTCAGAATAAATATAAACAGAACCATCGTCTTTACGCAAGTACACTTACTGGTAAACACTATTTGGGACTATCTAAGTTCGAACTCACGACCTGAGCGGTGAAATGGAAGTAGCTATTACCCTATATGGTCACTGAGCTTTTTTTAAACGTGTGTACATGTATATATAAATATGCTTAACTGTACACAATTTGAACGTTCAGGCGTAATTACTTTATCTTTTACGTGTGTGAGTTTGTAAAGTTACGATAACGATAGTTTTATTTATCGTCGCCCCCGGTTTCCCATATGGGCGACGCCTACAGAAGAGTATTAGTCATTTTATGTTTATGGAGGAGAGTGCAGAGACAGGAAGACCCCTTTGTAGCGGTCCTGGTTCCTGGTTCTTTCACATGACTGGGGTAAAGTATGGATCTCGATTTTTGTTAAAGTCTTATCCGAAAGACTGATTAGTAATTTTAGTTGGGGCAGCGGGGATCGAACCTGCAACACCTGGGTTCGCAGTCAATGGCGTTAACTAATGGACCACTAATCGTCTCTATAGTGAAAACATGAAATGTTTTTTGTTATATTAGGGTGATGGAAGTGTCGGAAATAGTGAATGGGAATGCTCTTCCCGAGAAAGTTCAAACAATGAAAAAACTTTATAGGTTCAAGAAAGAAACATTTTCTAGACTTCTATAAATAACCTTTATGGTTTATGTAGGTTCTGTACAACGTATAAATATGTGACTTACTACAGCTCAATGTTCATATATCAACTTGATATAATATTAAGCAATATTTTCGCTTATGTGCTTGTATAACACATAACCAATTAAATACACCAAAGTTATTAATACTATTTGTGAAATATGTTATTTTGATTATTTTATTTATTTTATACGTTTCTATAGAATAATATATTATTATAACTAGTGTTTAATGATAGTTTTTTAATCGCGTTATAATTTATTGGACTTCAGTTGAAATGAGTCCTTTAACTTATGGAGCTTTCCAAGCATTTCATGCTACTTTAGCATTCACTTTTATTTCATTTTTAGCTTTTTTCAACTGATGAACTATTAATAAGTATTTCTGTAAAATAGGGTAACCATCTTGCAGTGATTAATACCGTCATAAGGTACTGAAATTGTGTGATATTGTGATATTCTGTGATGTCAATAGCTACGTATAGATAAATACTTATTTAGATAAATGATCATTTAAAATAAGCTTTTTTTTCATAAATCATGTATATATATATATAATTATGGAGATAATTATTTGTGAATAACCAAAACATAATGTACAGATCAGAGTACGGCGAGTGCACCTAACTACAATGCAAACCATAGATGCAATATCAAGGCCTCTGCCAATCCAATAAATTTGGTGTCAACCATGAGTTATATACTATGGAATTACATGCAACACATCTGGACAGGGTGGACAAATTTACATACATGAACTGATAGTTTTATATGAGTAGGATCCAGTTAAGGATTTATGAATACTCACATGCTATATAAAGGATATATTTATAAACCCGTTGGATCATATATATACAGTGAATTCATAAATATCTAATTTCATAAAGGGAGATAATTAAATTCACAACAACTGAATTTATGATTTTTGGGATCTTTTCAGATGCTCATACACAATGCATAATATATATATATATTGAAATAATTTTTTGTGAATAACCAAGACATAAATGTACAGACCAGACTACGGCGAGTGCGCCAAGCTACAATGCATATCAAGGCCTCTGCCAATCCAATACATTTGATGTCGACCATATGATTTATATACTATGGAATTACATGCAACACATCTGGACAGGGTGGACAAATTTACATACATGAACTGAAAACTTTATATGAGTAGGATCCAGTTAATGAGTCATGACTACTCACATGCTATATAAAGGACAGATTTATAAACCCGTTGGATCATAGAGATACAGTAAATTCATATATATTTTATTTCATAAAGGGAGATAATTAAATTCTCAATTCACTTTTCAGATGATCCCAAAAATCGTAAATTCCATTGGTGTGAATTTAATTATCTCCTTATATATATATATATATATATATATATATATATATATATTATGGTGGGTAAGTTTGATCTTTTTAAAACTAAACTAGATAATTTCGGGTTGTTGTTATGATACAACACTTAATACTGGTTGTTTCTTCATATTTTATTCACAATGCTAATTACAAAATAACAGTGACGATTACAGTTCTCACTTCACAATTAAATGACAGGTTATGATGTTAGTTGTATACACTTTGCTTCATAATATTAAATTAGTTATGTAAGTTGTGTCCACGTAACGGAAATTTTTATACACATAATTCGTGTATTGATAACTATGTAAACATGTCCTGATTCAATATCCGTGTATATTCAACGTCTACTATAGTCGTCCTGTATTCTTTGTTGTATTATGAATAGCAACGTCACAATGCATTTTGTATGATTAATGTAAATATGATCACATCTACAGCACTCCTATCATATCATTTCAGTCTTATATATGCCCATATCTTTCACTCATAATCGGTTTTATAGTAATATCTTTATTTTCGTCTCATCTATGTACTCATATAATAATAAAACATATACATGAACGTTTAAACTTGTACATAGCCATTCTATAAGAATTATAAGATACATTTTAAACATAAAACATGCATACCAATACAAAGCACAATTATTTGACATGATAAAGCTATGTAAAATATTGCTAATCAATATACTTAAAACTGTAATTAACCAAGTTTTGAATTATAAGATGAAGAAGAAGAAAAAGTGCACTATTGCGCATACCAAAACATTTTTTTTAAAAAATACGCTTATCTCCTTTGATCAGATCAATTAAGAACTGATTAGCAATAGTTTCATAGATGAAACAAAATATAGCAAATAACTAAATAAAGAGTGAATTAAATTGACCTTTTGTAATATGATTAATTCCCTAAGAAATATTTTTTAATTAAAATAAAGAGACTATTTATATAGTTAAAACGTACGACGTTGCAATATTTTAAAACAGGTTTTGGCACATACTCGAATCAATGCCGGATGAATAAATAAAGTGACTAGTTTATCAGGCTTTTCAAATAGAAGTTGTCTTAAATCATCATACTTGGTACATTCTAAAATAACAGGACTTTCATCCTCCACAACATTACAAAACGGACATTTACGGTCATCTTCTTTTAGATGTTCATACCTACCAGTTTCAATGCGTATAAGAGCTACATCACATCTGAATTTACTGAAAGC
Organism: Panopea generosa; assembly: GCA_029582155.1. NCBI lineage: Eukaryota > Metazoa > Mollusca > Bivalvia > Adapedonta > Hiatellidae > Panopea > Panopea generosa. Next base: position 52,307,841 of record CM055900.1, on the reverse strand, counting down.
TGAACGATGTCTTATTGGTAAAATCAAAGTGCAATACAATTCGGTTTTGAATTCATGATAAAAAAGACGACATGTTCTTAACTTATTTCGACCCTTTCCAGAAGCACTACTATCTCTCTGACTAGAATATTGCCATTCAATTAAACTTAATTTGAACATCGTTCTCTCAAAATATTGACAACACCTTGCTTATTTAAACGTGTATCTATAGTTTTAAATTGTTGAAAAAAAAAAGTGAGTCTAGATCTTTTTAACATCATAATACCATTTTTTAAAAGAACTGTTTGCCCATTGTGTAATTTGTTTGTTAAGTCGAGTACTACCCATTGCCGACAGTCTGTGCGAGTAAGACGAAATATTAACATGCTGACGAACTATTGCTGGTTGCCAACCCATTTCTCCAATGACTGCAGAGTTTGGTGTATACTGATCTATACTTTCCCACTCCAAGATAAAAATGGCAAGGCTCGATTTTGAAAAGCAGTAATGGTGGAATAACGTTTATGACCCTAAATGGCAGAACTATAACTAACAACTGGCAAAACAATTGAATCAAATAAGTTTGTAAAGGCATTGTGTGGGACTCCGCCCATTAATTTACACTTAGCAATAAGAGATATATGTACATATCTACAATTTTTAATGCATGATATTTTTTTTAATATTACTATGCATACCATGTAATCTACACCGGTCATTTTATACATTTAACAAAATGTGTATAAGTCACCATGGCTTTCTGCCAACAAAACAATATCATGAGCATACATGAGCATACATAAACATTCACCATTTATTTGAACCCCAATGTTCATGGACTTAAGATATATAGCTAAATCGTTAATATAAAGATTAAATAATAAAGGCGATAAGATACAGCCTTGTCTTAAACCACACTGAACATCGAACCACTCAGTTGTTAAAGAAAGTACTCTAACACAAGCAGATACAGACGAATTGAGTAATTTTATTGCACATAACATTTTCCCGGATATACTAGTGTCTTTAAGGCGTATCCATAACTTATCTCTATTAATAAAATCATATGCTTTTCCGAAACCAATAAAAACACAAAAGTATATTTTTTATTTTTGTTCCTAAAATCAATTAAACTTGTTATATAAGTAATATGGTCAATGGTGCTTCGTTTTTTCCTTAAACCATTTTGTTCTTCTGCAATCATATCATTTTGTTCAGCCCATGAACACAATCTATCATTTACAATTCTACAATATATTTTATACATAGCAGAAGCTAAAGAAATACCTCTATCAGACAATGGATCTCCTGGATCAGATATAGCAGATTTGGGAATCGGACTTATATTTATACTATCTCCGAATATGCTTCGGGCTAATATAATCAACCACATGTAATAAACACTCCTTGTAATGGACTTTTTTACGAGAAGAACGAATACCGCTTCTTTGTTTCTTACGTAATGTTGTTGTAATCAGACTGTCGTTTATTATTTATTAAGGCTTATGTCTTATTATGTATCTGCTATGTAAAATATGCTTACATTCAATTTGTAACGTTTTTATGTATTTGTATCTGAATATACATAACAAAATTAAAATCTAGACTTTGTCAGCGTCGATTGATACCCACTTTGTATTAGTTTACATTGTAAATTATGAAACAATTCTTTATAGGTCTAAAACTAGTATGATTTTGATATGTAAATATTAAGCAGCCTTATAAAATAATTCGCCCCATTGATGCAATAAGGTACCAATGGGGCGATTATATACTGTATTGTTACCCAAAACTATGTAATTGATATACACATTATAATATATATATCATGTATGTAAATTGTCCGTCCAGTCCAGATGTGTTGAATGTAAATCCATAGTATATAAGTCAAAGTCGACACCAAATTTATTATGCTCCCCCAAAGGGGGGAAGCATATAGTCGCCGCTTCGTCCGTGCGTGCGTGCGTCCGTCACAAAATTCTTGTCCGGGATATTTCTCTACAACCTCTGGTTGGAATTTTATGAAACTTGCTAGGATGCATCACTACTAAGTGGAAATGTGCATAATATCTTTTTGTTCCGGTTCGATGATTTTTCACGGAGTTATGACCCTTTGATTCTGTATGTGACCAAATTCTTGTCCGGGCTATTTTTCTTCAACTCAATGTTGGAATTTTATGAAACTTGCTAGGATGCATCATTACCAAGTGGAGATGCGCATACTATCTTTGTGTTCAGGTTCGATCATTTTTCACGGAGTTATAGCCCTTTAATTGAGTCTGTGACTAAATTCTTGTCCGTGCTATTTCTCTACAACCTTAGGTTGGAATTTTATGAAACTTGCTAGGATGCATCATTACCAAGTGCAGATGTGCATAGTAGCTTTGTGTTCAGGTTCGATCATTTTTCACGGAGTTATGGCCCTTTGATTTTGTCTGTGACCAAATTCTTGTCCGTGCTATTTCTCTACAACCAAATGTTGGAATTTTATGAAACTTGCTAGGATGCATCACTACCAAGTGGACATGCGCATAATATCTTTGTGTTCCGGTTCGGTGATTTTTCACGGAGTTATGGCCCTTTGATTTTGTCTGTGACCAAATTCTTGTCCGTGCTTTTTCTCTACAACCCCATGTTGGAATTTTATGAAACTTGCTAGGATGCATCACTACTAAGTGGAGATGCGCATATTGTCTTTGTGTTCCGGTTTGATGATTTTCACGGAGTTCTGGTCCTTTCATTGAGTCTGTGACTAAATTGTTGTCCGTGCTATTTCTCTACAACCTCAGGTTGGAATTTTATGAAATTTGCTATTTTGTGTTCCAGTTCGATGATTTTTCACGGAGATGTTGCACTTTCATTCTGTCTGTGACCAAACTCTTCTCCGCTCTATTTCTCTTTGGAATTTTATGAAACTTGCTAGGATGCATGATTACAAAGTGTAGATGTGCATATTGTCTTCATGACGCTATTTCGCTACAACCTCTGGTTTTAATTTTGTAAAACTAACTAGGATATGCACATATTGTCATTTTGTTCCGGTTCAATGATTTGCAAATGAGTTCTGTCAAGTGCAGAGCCACATATTGTTCCTGCTATGCAGTTTGTTATTTTTCAACCAAGTAGCCATCAGCACTAAGGGAATATGGTACACAGTTAAACACTCACTTGGGGAGCAGCCATCGGTTCCAGCGATATTTTCTTGTTTGGTTTGGCAGAGGTTTTGATATTGTGCCTATGGTTTGCATTAAAGCTAGGTGCGCTCGCCGTAGTCTGGTCTGTACATTTATGTCTAGGTTTTTCACAAATAATTATCTCCATATATATATATTGTTATGAGCATCTGAAAAGATCCCAAAAGTCGTAAATTCCGTTGTGAACTTAATTACCCCTCTTAATGAAATTAAATGTATATAAATTCACAGTATCTCTATGATCCAACGGGTTTATAAATATGTCCTTTATATAGCATGTGAGTAGTCCTGAATCATTAACTGGATCCTACTCATATAAAGCTGTCACTTCATGTATGTAAATTGTCCATCCAGTCCAGATGTGTTGCATGTAAATCCATAGTATATAAGTCATGGATGACACCAAATTTATTGGTTTGGCAGAAGCCTTGATATTGTATCTATGGTTTGCATTGTAGATAGGCGCTCGCCAGTCTGGTCTGTACATTTATGTCTTGGTTATTCACAAATAATTATCTCCATATATATATATAGAATAATTAGATAACATAACACTATTGAAAAATCTACATTGTATCTAAATATCTCATCAAATTGTACTACCGGATCCAGTGCATCTAGGGCTAGGGTGACATATGCGTTCCGTTGATGATGCTGAGCACACATGTAATATTTCATTCATATCACATGAGTGGTTGTATAGATATCTTACCTGATTAAAAACTTTAACCTGAAAATTTTTGTCCAAAATGGGCCGTAATTGTGCCAAAATACAACCCAAGATATATGTTTTTGTCTCTTTGTAAAGTCTTGTCAGAATCCAATGAAAACTGCGAATGCTCGAAAGCATGCAAACAGGAAATTACGTACATATAATATTATCTGACGCAAGTGTGAGCTTGACCTTTGACACAATGTCTGATTATAGTACTTGTGCCATGTTGTTTCAAAATCTTGTACAGTGGTTTAGAAGACATAGAGCAGACACACATTTTTCTAACCTTGTACTTCTAAGTGTGACCTTGACCTTGATTGGTGCTATATTATTTTAAAATCTTGTGAAGTGGTTGGGTGATAAGAAACAGAACATTTTGTACCTATTTTTTTTATCTTTAACCTTATTGTGACCTTGACCTTTGTGGTAGGGTGTACTAGGGACCTGGGTCTTGTGCACGATACATCATCTGTTTATGGTGAACATTTGTGTCATGTTATTTCAAAACACCTCTATGAACGAGAAAGTTGACCAGACAAGATCAGACAGAAGCATGTACATACACCAAACACTCCTTGCAACAACTTTGTCGAGCTCACCACAAATTAAAATATATACGCTGTAGGTTAGAAAGAGACAAAACAAATTATTTCAGGACATTTTATTTTATTACAAAAACTCTCACAATAAAACAAGTAAAGAGGCAGCTTAAAGTTGACATTTACATTCAAAAGAAAAAGAAATGAATGGTAAATTGAAAAAGTAAATTTAATGAAATCAAACTAAACATTAAATATATATAGGTCGACATCCACTATCCATTTCTAAAAGGGAAATTGGTCAGTGAACCCCAACCTATAGCCTGCACAGGTAGTCTTACACAGGAATAGTATAAAGTGTGAAGCAATTACATGAAAACGTATGTCATAAAAAAAGTTAACAGAAAATTTGCAGACAGAAAAGTTCTTGAATATATTTTTACCTCTTTTTTTTACACACCAAGACATATCAAATACTTTGTACCTTGGTTAGTAAATACCAATTTATTAAGGTTAAACTTTTCATATTATCATTAACCTGTCTATGCAGTAAAACTTCACCTATCATGTAGTCGTATGAACACATGACACTATTTTATCATAGACACTCGTACAACATTGTAGTTCCAATATGTAGAAATAAAAACAGAGGACAACACCAGGGTGGAGAAAAAGATAAAAGCCCAATTATACTGAATGGAACAACTAACCCGCCACTTTGGTACTTCCAATATATTCAACAAAATATTAAGCACAGTTCACACTTACTTTTGTGCATCTATTTGACACAAAATGTATATAATGCATGTGCAGAAAATACTTCGATTCCTTTTGAGAAAATACATAAAATGTCTGGTGGCTAGTTAGCTGTTCTGTTTAGTATATGCAGTACTCCAGATAAGCACTATTTGGGGTATTAAAGCATTTAAATTAAGGGGTAAAATAATTTCAGTGTTGATTTGTTTGTTTTAAATGGCAAGTTCATAAGAATATTCATTTTTACTCTTACATTTTGAAAATAAGCATTGCATACTAATTTAAGGGGTAAAATTCTCATTTGAAAAAAAGTTTATCTGGAACACAGCAGTATCTATAAAATATTTGTTTTTGAATCGACTTTCAACCTTGGGAATTTTACTTGAGATGAAGATAGACAATCAGTTTGAAAATTTGTCCGATTCCCAAAGGTGTGCTATGCCCACCACACCCCGTGCTGAGATTGTATATAACATCTGACTCCATTGCCCTTGACCTTTGAATGATCATTCCCAAACCAATCAGCAGTCTCCTTTCCCCATGTGCTGGTCAATTATGACAGGTGGGTTATCTTTATACGAATGATGATGCTGGGTCGAGTACAATCGGTCTCCTTTTTCTTTGAATTCAAGAAACCCAGCGAAAACAAATAACATATAAATTAGTTACAGCATATATACAGTGAAGCATCAAAATAGAAATAAAACAATAATTATCTTCTCATTGCCTAATATAAACACAAAACATTGTGTGTTGAACTAACACAAACATCAGCATAAAGCATACAAAAACTATTACCATCACTAATGTTGTGTTCTCTATGGACGGAATGTAGATTTATATCACAATTGTAGTAATTTTATATAAAAAAAAAAATCATAATTTAAAAAAACTTAAAAAAAAACAAAAAACATTTATTTTATGCTTTTTAATGAATTATATAGATGTCTGTGAATTGGCATGCCCACTCATGGTGAATTTGCAACCATACCATTTCAATGTTCAGTGAAATATGAATGCTATTTCACCAAATCCTACTATTATTCTTTCCAGATTTCTTGGTCAAATAATAAGAGGGAGATAACTGATTCAGGTTTAGAAATGAACAAACTCACAGTATAATCAAACTTACTTTACCCAAAAACCATATGAAAGTCATGAATGTCAAACAGAATAAGAAACTTTAAATGATGAACGGTGAAAAGATATGTATTTTGGCATTAATTCAGAAACAAGCAATGGCAAGTACGTCGGCCATACTTACGTTAATCATCTTAATTTTATGCGCTTTTTTTCATAAATTATTGAGATTTCTCGATGAACTATTTACAGTCTTTAATATATAGTGTAATTTTAAATGGTAGATTCATTGGTTTAATTATAAAATAAAAGTTCAGTTAAACAGCATTTAAATTTTGAAGAAATTCATAAAATATCAAGCTATGCCATTATCCAATCCTCAAAAAACAGCATGGTCTGATTTTATGTCTTTTACATCTAAAAATTAGCTTCATTCACAATAAATGTTGGTGAAGCTTGTCAGTCAAATTAACCACTTTAACATTAAGTACATTGTACCGTGTAACACAGAAATTAGCATATATATCTTATAATTGATCTCATTTCAGAAGCAGTCCATTTCCTAGATTACATTTTGTAGTCATGTGGTGTAATCTACAACTATACATGATGACAACATCCTCTTTATTGTATAATTACAAACTTTCCTGCATTGTAAGTCGATAATAAATGAATTCCTAGATTTTCATCCAAATTTGTTTCAAAATTGGGGTAAAGGTGCAATTTTATTTTCCTGTTTTTAGATATTAAAATGTAAAGTGTTATACGTGTCCTTTTAGGCATGAAATGAAACAAAATATTTAAAATATCAAAAGGTTTCAAATGTGGGGCCATTTTATCAAATAACGATTGACTGTGTAAAAAAACACAACTTTTTGACAATAAAATATGTTTGGGCGAATAAAAAAATGGGTGCAGATGGGGATGAAATTGTAGTAATTCATTTATAATGGCCTAAACATCACCTTATACCATACATACCAATTACAATAATTTATTACGACATATAGAGAATCACATATGTGGACGCTTATCTCAGATATGTTGACAATGTAGACAGTTGTAGAATCAATTTTGCAAGGCAATAACACAATGCTTACAGCCAATGAACAAAATGTTGACAACACATGTTGGATACATAGAAATCTAACAATATTGACAGCACATGTTGACAGCCAATGTCCGTAAATGACGACTGACACTGACAGTTACTTGTAAGAAATATTGAAAGCGGATCAGGAAATGTTGTCAGGCAATGTACATGTACAAGACGAAGACCGGGATTCTAAGATATAAGGTGAGCCTATGTCAATGTTTCCCACACACCCACTTCATCGGTAGGTCCTTGATGTCTGTTAGAGTGTTCACTGCAGTGTGACTGCATTGACAGCAGTATGCTCTATATCCTGTAAAACAAAATGTCAACGTTCATTTATATAGCTCCAAAAACCACTTATCAAACTTAGGGCTTTTCCAGAATTAAATGTATGGGGGGTAAAATCCACATTCTCAGATATGTCACCCCACACCCTATACGCCTCATTCTTACCCCAGTGTCTGAAAAAATCACGGCGAAAAGCAGATATTTCTTAACGGTCGTACAAAAACATAAATTGGACTGTGAAATTGTCTTTGAGCATCCATAACCGGATTGTTTGCCATCGGGTGTGCGAAATGAGGTCAAATTAGATTAAAGGGTAACTTTAATGCAAAAATAATTTTTGCTTAATCAATTCAAATTGGTATTCTTAATTTAATCCGCCAGTGCGCACCAGCACCAGTTGCCATATAGCACAGTTATACAAGTAAAATCTTATCGGCACTGGAAATAAATTCGCCATTCCATATATGGCGAAATGACGTCACCGGGGACCAACCAATCAGAATAACCGATTAAAATATCGCGCCAACCTGTCATCGTGTCACTTGCTGTAAACAAACATGGCTAATGGCATCGTTCTGCTTGTTTATGGTTATAAGAAATCCGCAATTAAGCTCTTACACACGTCAATGTGGGAAAACAGTATTCGATCAGAAATTGTTGGAAATAAAAATGTAATGACAGTGTTAGTTTGCATAAATCTCCTAACAGTAACTTGTTGGAAAGTGCATGGATTGAAATTGTGACACTCTTGATACGCGGGAATAACACAAATCTCCACAATTTCAGTCGCTAAAACAATACATTTCAATTAATCAGTGATCACGCGAGGTCATTGAATTGTCCAGATTTACGCGGGAATAATTAAAATCTCCCCATTTTCAACCGCAAAATATATATTATATATTTATACATTTATTTTTCAAGAACCGGTTGTTTATATTCGCGTGGCATAGCAGTCTGCAGCAATATTATGCATGACACTATAGGTTACATTTGAAAATAGCGTCCAAACGTAAATACCCATGGCTGTGATCACGCGAGGTCATGGAATTTTCTAGAAAGATCTAGGTCAATTCTATTTTCCGAAAATGTACACCGATCTATTTTTATATTTTTGAAAAATCATGCGTGCCGGTTGTGATAATTGGCACCGTAATAAATCAATGTTTGTTTTGCGATTACTTGGATACGATCCTGTGCGGTGCGCTAATGTGGCTTACCGTTATTGCATCGGGAGGTTATAAGTTTGGGACGGGGTGTCGTAAATCATGTCAGTTTACAGTTCGGTAATTTACCAAAGCCGTGATATTTGTCCTGGGGTATATGGACTAATCAAATGCACGCGACAATACTGATTTGTTTTTACAGCTGACACCTGTGAACGGAATTTTTATACCATCAAGGGGGCAATAAAACCATATGGTGTCGCAGATCAGCATGATGTCTGCTGGTCATTATAATAAAGTAATTATTTTTTTAATTATCTGCTCGTCTGTGAAAGATCCCGTTTTAATTCATTTATAAATATTATACGCATTACCGATTTAGATAAATTTTGAATTTATGTCCGATCCGATTTTTATTTACATACATGTAGATCTACATGTAAACATATAGCACAGAGATTCTTTTTAATAATGCGCAAGAAGGGAAAGTTATAAAACGAGTTTGTTTTCTTTTTTCATAGGTAAAATTTTAGCATGGTAATGGAAGAACACATCGATATCCCCATTAAAATAACTCTCGTGAAATGTTTTCGCCCATTGAAGCCATCTTGAATTAGATCGCGTTATGGGTATGACGTCATCGGGGACCTCGTTCGGGTAACTCCGTTAATTCTTTCGTGTATTACCGTGAGAGGTGTAATGTGCGTTACTGTTTCCGTGATTTACTGATGAACAAGAGCGAATTTCATGAAAATAAAACCATTTTTTGAAAACCACCAATCGATTTTATTCAAATAAATTAAAAAAAAAATAGCATTTTGGTTACCCTTTAAACCTTTATCGATAGTAGGGAGTAAATAACATGTGTCATAATAATGTTTGTTTCACTGTCAGAGTGACGTCATCGGACATTGGCACAAGGCGTTAATGAAAGGGACAGCGTGTTCATTCTGTGCATAAATTTAGGCATGTGTAGTAGCATAACTCTCTTTACGGATCGTATCAATTTAATAGTAATTCTTTTTTAAGAAATTAGTAAACTGAAAATAAACATTTTAGAAGACAACTAGTTACAAACAAACACTAACCTTTAATTATTAATATGTTGTGTTTTTTTTCTCGTTTGTTATCTGTAGTGCCCCTTAATTCTCGACCTGAGATAATTTGTGACGTAATATCGGCATTAGATCAAAAGTGTAACGTCGGCGTACTTCAAAGAAAGTAGGCAACCGTCCAGACTACTAATTTTGGAAGCGTTATAATAAGAAAACATTAGAAAGGGGATTTTAGCCTCTTTTTTTATTTTTATTTTGTGCATGGTGGTATTTTATCTAATTAAAATTTTATGCATGGTGGTATATATCACAATTAAATTTTATGCTCTGTGGGTAAAAAAAATAAGTGCCGTCCGACCCCCCCATACATTTAATTCTGGAAAAGCCCTTACATAAAAATATAATAAAAAAGGTTACAAATATTTAAGAACAGCATAGAACGGCCTATTCAGAATGAAATAGCTGATCAAGCATGAAATACTGTTGCCCTGTTTCAAATGTGTGTCATTTATTTCTCTAATAGTTTTGATAGTTATCAGGTTATTATCTTATAATAAAGTATTACAAAAAACAAAGGCTATGTCTGATTATCTTTGGTTTTATCAAATGTATTTCAATAGTGGTAAAAGTAAAAGCATGACAGGAAGTCTCATGTGAATTTTGACTTTCAAATCCTGACTGCAGTTTTGAAGATCTTAGGGTTAACAGCATACATCATCTAGTCAATTTTAAATTTCTTCCAAAGTTTTAAAGGGAATATATCGGGGAAAAAAAGCATTTCTTTACCATGCCTATATATACTCACTGACCCTTTAATCCAAAAGGATATCTATCTAAACATGCCAAAATTAATATATTGAAAAGGACATTAAAATGGCAATATATTTTGTGACGCACTTAATGAGCCATGTGATTTTATTTTGATTTCAATTTGACCCATTATACAAGTTTATACATAGTAAAAATTGTTTCATCTAAGAAAGTGTCGGAATGATGATGCAAAGGTCATCAAACAGTATATAAGTATTGTGTGTTTTTAGAATAGGAACTTTGTTTCATGTTTACCACTCCAACTTACATATCAATTTTGTCATGTTTTGATAGATGTGACACACAAAACTATCCGGTTATTAATGATAATGAGATGCTTTTTATCCACTTTGATGATTATTTTATTTTTAAGACATTTATAGTATTTTATCCTGATACACTCCCCTTATGATGGAAGCCCATCATAAAGTACCAAACTACATAAGATGAAACCTTTGATACAAACTTCAAGCCTATATTTTTTTTTCATATACGGACGGACCACTTTCAACATACTTCAAGGCCCTTTGAACCGATGAACATTTGGTTTGGGAAAAGATGCACAAAAATTACTGCAGTCCATACTGAAGACAACATTACTTTCCCAAAACCTGATCCTATGTCAAATAAACACACTGGATGAATTGAATAAACAATGCATTTCAGAAAAAAAACTACACACATACAGTGTGACGCCATGGTTATAATCAATTAAATTCCACTCAAGCCAACCAATTAAAATTCATGTTGCAATGAAAACGAGGCTTCCACTTGTGAATCTGATGATAACCTCAGCTAGCATGATATCTAGGAGTTTATTAATTCTTTCATATGCACCTGTAATTTTACTAAAGTTAAGTGTTTATTATTTTAGCTTGATTGCAAAGAAAGCTCAGAAAATAAACTGTTCTCGAGTCCACTTACTGGCTAGAATCAGTACAGAGTGTTGTTTTCGGGACAAGCTGGAAATCAACCGACACCTCTAGGGTAAGCGGCCAACCTTCTGTTTACTATACTATGGCAAGCTTTCTTTACTTGCTGGTTTGATCTCATTATGCTGAATATTCCTTTCATACATTGGTTCCAATGAAACTTAGTACATTACTTTATTGTAGCACCTGGGACTTTTATCCCAAAACTTTTAAGGATAACAGGAGTTGTCAACAACCTACCTTTTCTGCTATTTAATTTTGACTTTAATCTGTCGAAGTCTGGAGCATTATTTCTTAAGAATAGATAATCAGTTGACAGATCCCAATCAAAGTTATCAAATGAGGCTACCCTGAAGTCACAGGCAGTGCAACGAATCGTATCACAGCACCTGTACATAAATAAACGTAACATTTAGTGTCAACTTATATATAAAACATCAACTAATTTGGTACAATGTACTTTGGTAATTAAAAGGTCTATCAAATAGACATAACTGTATATACAGAAATCAATATAAAGTCTATCACATTAATATGTATTATTATCTACATGATAAAGTTGGGAGAAGATTAACTTTTGTTTTATCAGCAAGGAATATTTATCATGTAGCAACACAGAAAGTGCTGATGTCATTATTTGAATGAATTCTTCTGGTCTAACCATCTGATTTTTTAAACATAAAGCTGTTATACTACAGATAACAAAATGATAAACAGAACACCATAAAATTCTTGTTAGTCTAAAATGTGTCAGGTTCAGCCAGAAAAAAATGAATGTACTTCCAAGACTCTATTTCATTTTTATCTGTCTCTCTCAATAAATATTTGTTCTAATTACAATGTACAAGCTGCAAACTAGATACTACATGCATATAGAATATACATGTAATTGTATGTCCTTGACATTTTCCCTATATAACTATGTTTAACAACACTGGTATTTTATTTCACGTCTTAAAAACTGCTGTACTTTACAGCTATATGCTCATACTGCATTTATACCTGTTTGAATTTTTGTAAAAATAAATGGAATGGGGTTTAATGCTATTTTTAACAAAACACATTATACATGGATGTGGCATATCCAGTTTATTGAGTGAATCAGAGTAGAACTAGTCTTTCCACAAGTCACTGCTAAATTTTCTCACATAAGGCCATCTTTAAAAAATATTTGTATGCTGTGCTCCAACCGAGTATTTTTATGTGAGTAGGTAGGTAGGTAGGTTATTTTTTCTTGCCAAATTTTGATTTTGTATAGTCATTTAAAAGAAAGATAAATGGACATAAATCATGAAAAAAAAAAATGCTTTGAAAGTCAATAAAAAAGTTTGGGTAGCGTCAATTTTGAGTTAGTAGGTAGAAGCATGACAAATAATTTATTTTTTAAGGACAGCCTTAAGTTTTTTAACTGAGCTAAGCCCAAACCCACAAGCTCAGTGACGAGAGATAAGTAAGTGATTAGACGACAGCACCTTACAAGACATCCACATGGAGAACTAAAAATATTAAAACAACTATAGCGTCGACTTGACAGGTATGTGATGTTATTATTGTAGGCAGTGTTGATGTTGCATGTAAGATGAGAAATTTGAACAATTAGATGTTTTTACAGCAAAAGACAACAAAGTGATCAAAAATATTTATTTCATGGTTGCAGATTGTGTAAAAAACCCTGGTTCAATCAAGTGTGTAACTACATTACCGTTTATTAAAACTATTCCCAAAGCCTGTGGCAACTGCAGTGCCTCCAATATACAATGTAAAGCACCTGAAATAAAAAACACATATATACAAAATATGCACTTTAAATTAATAAACAAAATGGAGCAAAGTTGCAGTGCATACAGTCAAATACTGTAAGTTAGAATTAATTATTATTCAATGAGCAGTCATTAAAATGTGGTTAGTCAAAATTTACATTTATTTAAAATGTTAAATGCATGATAAAATTTTCTCAGATTTTTTATTTTTCATAATCATTGAATGAATTGTGGTTTTACAATCTAGCAGTACATGTATGATGGAGGTTATATAATGCCAACAGGATGAAAGATGCCAGGTTCACTCTCCATGTGCTCCAAGAAAAAGAAAATTTGGGACTAGCCCAGGGCAAGTAGGTTGAAAAAATCTACTTGCCCTGGCTGAAAAATAACTTGCCCTGATCAGCGGTTCACATGCCCAGATTTTTATTACCAATACTCCTTGCGGTATAATATGAAATTTGTTAACATAGACTTAAATGTGTTAATCAAATGTATGGTTAGCTCCCCTTAACATTATGCATGTCTAAATCACAAGTTTTAGAGTTTGAATAAAACCGGGAGAAGTGAGAGAATTGCAGGAGAACTGACTATGTATCTATCAGTATGCCCAACTTATTATGTTGTATTTAATCTTTGTTCTTTATTGACTATCATTTCTGTTCTGTCGATTCAGTATATTTAAAACATTATTTTAAATATCTTTCTCTTCTTTTCTTATTATTGCTATCATAACATACAATAATGGCAATGTCAAGCCTACAAAGCTATTCAATCTATCCAAGAGAACTTGGCAATATGATAAATAAATGCAGTCTATGATAGTCTTCAAATATCTAGAAAGTGCAACTAGTCAACTATATTTCAAATATTAAAAAAAAACCCCACATAATTGATCTTAATTGTTGTTTTCAATACTATATTTAAATCATGGCAAAGAAAATTATACGCTAAAATTACACAACCAAAAAACTATAAGTTTATTACTATAATACCCCACCCACATTTGTCTTTACCGTAAACTCAATTTAAATATCAACTTTCGCGTTTTCACAGAATTTTTTTTATATACATACAGTTCCAATAGTTATAAATCTACGAAATATTTATAAAATACCAAAACCTAAAGCTGACATTTTACATTACGCGATCGATCGCAAATTATCTGCAAAAACTTAATCAGCTTTATAGGCATAGTGCCACCATTGCAAAAAGGAAGTGCTTCCGTGGGGTAGTCGCATAATGGCGGTTATAAATAATCCTCAATTCTTCTTCTTTAAAAATGCATTTTCCTTATTTTAATGCTCATTTTTTTATTTGAATGGTATTATTGATGTATTTTGAACATTTTGATAGCATTGTCATGTTTGAATTGTGAATTTAGAAAAAAAAAATGATGCTTGGAAAATGGGGTATGAATTCATGATTTCGGAAGTCTACTTTCACTTTGTCACCAGTGTACACACTGAGCAGAAAAAAAATCTCTTATATGACACATGACCCCTACTTTTCTCATCATATTTTGACAGTGCAGAGGTTGACAAACAGTAAAATGTAGGTTTCACTTCTTTCATTTGGGACCCTCTATGAATGACAAGCCTTCAAACTTTTATTATTTACTATAGAATAAAGAACAAAAATCAATGGTGGGGTTACACCTATAGAAATCGTTACCATTTTGGCAAAGGGAGATAATTTTATACTCTTCATACTGCAGAATTCGAGAGACACCCGCGAATTACGTCATCGTCTATATTTTGTCTTTGCTCGGGTAGGTGGTAAAAAACGTGTACCTTGGTCGTAGATATCCGACCAATCAGAGCGGTTATTAAAAATAGGTTAATTTATATATTCAAAGCTATCCGCCAATCACATTAGAGGAATAAAAATAGATAAATGAATATGCATGTCAGGTTTTCCAAAGTAGCATTATTGGGCATGTGGTATGATAAACACTGCGGGGGTCAATTGTTTATACTGATTAGTAACGGTCTATAAACAACAGTTTGACCTGTGTCGTATCGAACAGAGATATTTTTACAGACCTGTGTATTGTGAAAACTAGCTTGTCCGATTTTTAAGACAAGCCTGACGGGCAAGTAACTTTGAAAAAGGCACATGCCCGGATCCAGATTTGACAAGCCCTGGGCATCGGGCTATCCTATTCTTGGAGCACTGAATTATGTACAAAAATGACAAACTGACATCAACAAATAAATAATGTGGAGAATGAGCCTAGAACTCTGATACCTGCAGCACTGCAGAGTTTCAACAACTTCATTCCGAACATTCATATTATCATATCTAACAACATGCAAGAGCTGCAGTGGTCCTAGACTTGCCATCACTCGTTTGGAACCCCAGAACCACACAAGGGTTGGTAATTAAATACAATAATCAACACAACAAAAACACACAAGAACTTGTACAAGATATTATGATTATATAACTACTAAGTAAGTTTGATGGACATCTAAAAGCTGTGAGTGCTAGAGTGCATACAACATTAAATAATGCTATTTGTGATGATTCAAGGGCCATAACTCAATATTAATTTGGCCAGTACAAGAACTTGTAAAAGATATGTTTATATAACTACTCTATAAGTTTGAAAAGGATCACATGAAAAATACCGGTGCTAGAGTGCACACATCAAAACACAATTTTTGATGATTCAAGGGCCACAACTCTGACAATATTTATCTGATTTGGCTGGCAACTTCAATAACTTGTCCAAGGTATTATGGTTACAAAACTACTACCGTATGCAAGTTTGGTGGACATCAAATGAAAGCTGCGAGTACTAAAGTGCACACAACATCAAAGAATGCAATGTTTAATGATTCAACGGTCATAATTCAGACCTTAAATTTTTTTAACCTGATCTGGCCAGTTCAATAATCTGTCCAAGATGTTATGGTTATATAACACTTGTGTTAGATTGGTTAAGATCAAATGAAAAATACAGGTGCTAGAGTGCATACAACATCATCAGCAATCTTTTATGATCCATGGGCCATAACTCTGTCAAAATTTATCTGATTTGGACAGTTCAAAAAACTATTGTGTAAGTTTAGTGAGGATCAAACAAAAAATGTGGATGCTAGAGTGCACACAAGGCCAAATTATGCATATTTTAATGTTTAAGGGCCGTAACTCTGACATAAATAATCCGATTTGGCCAGTTCAAGAACCTTTTTGAAATATTATGGTTATATAACTACTCCATTAGTTTGGTGAAGATTCAATAAAAAGAATGCGGGTGCTAGAGTGCAAACAACAAAAAGTTCACGGAGGGACTACGGACCATGGACACGGTGCAATCAGGATAACTCATCTTGAGCTTTGCTCAGGTGAGCTAAAAATGGACACAACATCCATTTAGAGAGATCAACAGTGATACTATTCTTTAATACAATGAATTCATACAAAAGAAATTGTATACAATCAAAACAAATGGTCTATGTCTGAAAATCTACCATTTCTGCTTCATGGAGCCATTCTTAAAAATAAATTTGTTTGCTGTGCTTCTACCTACCCACTAAAAATTGCAGCTACTCAAACTGTTTTATTGACTTTAAGAGCATTGAATTCCACTCCCCCACTCAACGATTCGTTGTTCATTTTTATTTAAAATCACTATGTAAAATAAAAATTTGGCAAAAAAAACCCAGCTACCTACCCACCCGCATGAAACATAGGTTGGAGCACAGCCAACAAAAACTTTAAAGGATGACGTTATAAAACAAGAAGCAAGATGAACATGACCTCTATTGACCTCAAGGTTACCCTGCAATACTAACTTGGAGGAGGGTGGACGAATTTTCTGGGAAGTTTGACTTGGTACCTGTCGTGGAGCTATATTGCACTTTTCCTGTAAAAGACAAAACAGGACTGGTAAAGAAAACTATGGAACAATAACTATTCATGAATCAATGAATGAATAAAATGGAATTTTATGGTTACCAAAACATGATGTTTATATCTGATGGTATATATCTAATGCTAACATGAAGAAAAATGCCAAATATGAACACATTTGACTCACATTGTGTAGTTCGAGTTTAACTGGCCCAAGTGGTTTCAGAGAAAGTGATGCTAACGGACAAAAGATGACAGACCATCTCATAAGCCCTTCTGACTTTAGGCCAGTAGAGCTCAATCAAAGGACTCAAAGTCCTGACAGGCACCATTTGTTTGTTTGAATATTTATAGTCATTACTATGCCATCTAGTGACACACCCATCTCAGCAAGTAGTGGAAAACGTTCCCACTTAAATCAGCAGTAAGAGACGTGACAACAAGATGTAATGTCACATATCAATCATCACGAATACTGTGGTCGGATGGGGATTCAAACTCATGAACCAAGGACTGATAGTAATACGATCACCACAGGGGAAATACTGGTATTGATCATTATAAGCAATTCTCATTGGAAAATTGTAGCTAATTTTAATAAAAATACATAGTTTATTTCAGTGTTTCTTTTAGAAACACATGTAACAAAAAATGAGATTGGGTGAGTAGGGGATGGGTATGCCATCCTGTGTTGAAAAAAGTTTAGGTTTTGTGTTCATTAATGCATTGTCAGATACCCCAGAGTATCAACTGCAATATTCACCATCCATCATGATGTATAAACTGACACCTGGGAGGTATCCAACGATGTATAAATAGTGCATTTCAGGGACTATTTTCATTGTTGATATGCTATTTAGTATGGACACTCCTATAAGGGACTATTTTCATTGTTGAGTGAAATGCTAATTAGTATTGACACTCCTATATTTCAGCCTTCGTAGTAAGTAACAATCGTTTGCAGACATCAAAAGTAAAGACTCAGACACGTTATCACGTCAATACTTTATTTTTGTACATTGAAAAGTTACCTTTATTAGACAGATACAAAAAAAACCAAGAACTACTTTCTCTTGAGCAGTTAGATGGTGCATATGAAATGAGATGATTTTATTGACTTGTATGATTCTAAAGAGATGCCAGAAGATCTGGTGCCTCAAAAACAACAGGTGGCTTTGTTAGAAAAAAATTACAGTGACACATATTAATAAAGATCCATTAATGACATGCATATATGTATGTGAGATTATTTAACCGAAATAGGTAACATTTGGAAATTGAAAGAACACAAACACAGACATGATGATAAATGGAAGAAATGAGAAGATATGAACATGAAATTTAAAAGAATTGCTTTGATTAAATATTATAATATATAAAAAAACTTTTCTCACCAATGGCTCACTGTCACCACATATATCATCTATTAACTGGTTAAGATCCTCATCTTCTGGTTTTCTTCTGAAGAAAAAAGGAAACATGCTTAAAGGAAGTATATCAGGATTTATTTTAAAAATGATTGATATAATTAACAAAACATTCCCCCCCCCATTATACCATACCTATACTACTTAATGAGATCATAATTATTGTGTTAAGGATATTTATTAAAACACGTGAAAACTGTATTAAAATGGACTAAACTTTTATGGCCTTTGAACCAAAGTTAGACTATTATAGAATAAGATCTGCTAAAACATATAATGTGACGTATCAAATGGGTCATGTGCTTTCATTTTGATTTGTTTTGTTATACTGGTTACATATTCTTAAATTTATTTCATCTTAGAAAGGGTTTGAATGACGAGATTGAAGTCATTTAGAAGTATGAGCATTATATTTAGTTTTATAATAAGGATTTCTTTTGAACTTCACTGCTCTTATTAAAATATAGTTTTCTGTCACGTTTTTGCAGATTTGAAATTCCTAATCAATTACATTTTATTTGCATAATATGCTTTGTATAAACAAGAGCACCACAATGGCCCTTTAGAAATCACTCAAATGGGACAGGAAACAATGCCAAAATAGACAATATTAATTTTGATAATACAAATTTTCATATCTCAGACATTTAAAGTTGGTCAGGTGAAATATTACTGATATATATGGTATTATAACTAATATAGTAATACAGAAGAATATTGGACATCCAGTGTTTTCTGGGTGATTTGAAATATGCTTAGTATTTACAGAGTCTACATGTACTATACCTTTTTTCTCAGACCCTATAAAAGCAGACAATACATCAACACATACTGGGACATATACGGGTGTTTCTATACTGGCATGATAATTATATCACAACAATTAAGATTGAAAGAGAGCAGTTCACGTAAACGTAAAAGTTTCCTCTTACGTTTTTGCAGAGATAAATCTGGTGCCATTTTTTTATAAATCAAATTTTCAACAGGAAATATAAAGATTAAACTAGTTTTACAGTTATCGATTTTACTTTCATTTATTGAAATGAATTGTATTAAAAAAGAAATTGAAAAAAATATATTCTAAAAGGTTTATTACAAACAAAAGGAAATAATTTATAAACTGTCAACAACAACAAAAAAAACACATAAGATTATCATGTTCTAAACAAGATGTCACTGGTAAGTGTCGCATGCCCCCTAAAGGGTCTGTGAAAAATAACAATATATGTTATAATAGGTAGCGATTTATCCATCAATATCAAGAGTAATGGACTGATGCTTCAGACTAGACATGAAATTTCATGTTCTTTTAAATTAAAGCATGACCTTGACTTGTGTAACCTTGACCTTGACATCAGATGTAATTGTCTGTGTATTTCAACAGTTAAATGCAGGTGAAACATCATCATGACATGCTTATCACTTGTGTCAAGCTATTTAAAAATCCCTAAATGTAAGACAAAGTTACAGATCAATTGTTGATCATTTAGCCAAGTTTTTTTTTTAAATCCATCCATGTAAGATAATGTTAAAGGACGGACTTGAAATCTCAAACAGATTCAAAGTGTTGTCATACATACTAAAAACGTGACCTTGACCTTTGGGGTATGGGTCTAGGTCTTACTTATGACAAGTCATCATTTCATCTTGATAAATTGAGCCAAGTTAAAGGCAAAGTCACAGACCAGACACACAATATCAAACAAATTGAAAGTGTGACCTTGATATATGAGGAAAGGTTCTGAGTCTTACATGTGACACTTAATTATGTCATGTTGATCAAATGAGCCAAGTGTTTTTAAAATTTATCCATAGATGACAGACCGGACAAGAAATGTCAAAATGACTGAAAGTGTTGTCAAACAAAGGTAAATTGTGACCTTGACTTTTGAAGTGGGAGTTTGGGTATTAAGTGCAACATGTCGTCATGTTATGTTGATCATTTATAACGAGTATTTATAAAAATCCATCTATGCATGACAAAGTTGCAGGCTGGACAAGAAAGCTCACACAGACTCAAAGTGTTGTCAAACTCAAATTGTGACCTTGACCTTTGAGGTACAGGTGTGGGTCTTACTCACAACACGTTGTCATGTTATGTTGATCAATTGTAGCAAGCAGGGCTTCTAAAACTCCAAAATGCAAATCGGTCCAGGATTTTTATTTCTGTAAGAATCACTGCCATAAGATCACACTTTTTCCTTTTAAAACCACTCTTTATTATGCCCATGCATGTATATATATCCCAATACCCCACCCGTCGCGCAATTTTATCAGTCTGTTTATTTTTCATGCTATCTGTGTTTAATTTGACTTAACTTTTCTAAATATGTACATTATTATTACCAACATAATGTGTTCTCATTTGAATGAACCAGTTTCAATCAATTTCACGCAAAAAATAGATTCAGGATGTAAGCTGTAAGTATCGTGTATCAGGATATTGCCTCAGTTCATCTCGCGCCGATGTCACATTCAATGCTTTGAACATTGTCAGAAGCACTTTTTATTGAATGTGTCATTTAAACAGACTAGCCAATAGCAGTCATTATTCTCGCTAAACTATACATGAATATATGTAAATTGCGTACCACCACTTTCAACTCTTGTCTCCAATCATAGTATTATCAATTCATTAAAAAAAACGTTTGCATCTAATGGAAGATATTTAAAATGGAATATAAAATATATCAACGAAATCCTATTTTAAGTGAACACAAACAAACTGCACAATTTCATTGCATGTATTGAATGAAACAACACGTTTGCTGTCATCTCATTGATGACTGTGACTTCACCGTGCGTCGGCTAACACAAAGAGATAGTGTTCGGGTGAAACGTACATGATTTCAAGTCCTTGAAAGTGACATATTTATGTTGTTTCTTTTTGAAAATTGAAGCATGTTTTTGGATTGCGGAGTTAGTAATAAGAAGGAAATATACCAAGTTAATCGATAAGATATATAAACAGTATGTACTCTGTGGACAACTATTTTTTCCAAATGTTATGGCTAACGCAAACAATTCAAGTCTGACATCAAAATAAAATCGGTCCAGGTTTGGTCACTTTCCTTATTAATGTAATTTATATTCTAATTAAAGTCACTGTTAAAAAACTCAAACAAACAAGTAATACTGCGCGTTTTTATTAAATATTTTAAGACGCAAGCAATTTTCGGTCCGAAAGTCCAAGCTTTGACCACTTGGTAAAAATAAACATCACAAGCAAACAATTTAACGCATAACGGCAAGCAAAACCGTTTTGATGAACCAATATGGGTTGCTGATCATATCGTTCTGTAATGTCTTAGTCAAAATTGACCTCCTTTTGCACAGCGGATGACAAAACAATCGAATGTTATTGCCGCAAGGAAGGACGGAAGCTGCGATTACTATATGCCACCCCAAAAGTTTTTTTTGGGGGGGGGGGGCATAAAAATGCCTTGTATTTAATTCTGTCGAAGTTTCCCAGTTTTTTGACAAATTGACAGGCAATTTAATGTACAGACTTTTCAAATGACCACTGGTTTAATAAATTGTCACAAAGAGCATGATATGCTGAACCCATATCTTCTTCACAAAATGTTATCGGTGTGGTGTATTTTTGTACGTAGTAAGAATCAGTTGATAATTATCTTACATTACGGTATGTACAGTATTTGTACAATGTGAATATCAACCTATTCGCTTGCCATTTTGGTTTGACCTTATTCATATTAAGTACTCTTCCTTCCCAAAAACCATTATCCACTGGAATGCCCTGGCACCACCTGTAGTGGCACAGCCCCTACCAGAGTTCAGCTTGGCCATTAGTCGAGTTGAACATGTCTCCCTTTAGAAACCTATTTTTTAATCTTTTAAAAACTAACCCTGTACAGCCATCCTTTTAACCTATCAACTGTTTTAATATTAACCTTCTTGTCAGTGATGTGCATCAGTCTAGGTCCCAAGCAGGGGTTTGATTAAATCAGTGCTTCAGATAACTTTTTTGATAACACTTAGAGGGTAATTTACCCCCAAAATTGAAAAGATGGGGGTATTTTACTCTCGAGATTTTCAGAGGAGAGCAGTGATTTTTTTACATTCATGAGTGTCAAACTTAAAAAAAATCAACACAGGAGGGGAAACCCCTCCCGTACCCACCCCTCCCATTTTAGTTACATGCCTTCAAAAATTCCTGGGGAAAACCCTGAGCAGCTTGTGTATTTACCACTTGCAACGGTAACAGAGACCGTCTGATGACATTGATTAAGCTAGATGCGCGTGCATCATTTAGAAAATGGTGCAGTAGTAACCCGATGCTCTTGAAATTCATCCGATGATGCGCGCACACTAGTGTTTACAAAGCAGTGTGCAAAAAAAAACACAATGCGTTGGGAATTAAATGCCTGTATTTGAGATAATCGGGACGTATCCGCTGCGGTTTTTCTGCATCCAGTGGATGCACATATTTCAGAATTGTGCGTCTGCCGCAAGATATGTGCATCTAGGATGCAGGGTGCAGGGATAAATGAAACACTGGGTGAGGGTAATGAAGCCTTCAGTCATAAGATACATTAAAATCTTACTTATTGCAAAATTCAGAATTTTCATTTATTTCAGTTAATAACTTTATTTACTAACATAACATAATTAAGAATATGTAATTTACACTTTTATTTGCTATCTAAGACACATGGGTCTCCAAGATATGAAATCATTATACATGAATTTTAAACAAAGTTTTTCATTTTTCAGTTTAGAAAATTTGTATTGGAAGAGTTACTTTTAAAAGAAAGGGTTAAATTAACCTCCATTTTTTTAAAAATAAGGGGTATTTAACTAAACCATGAAGGTAAAATACCCCAAAAATTACCTTATCTGGGTCACTGCTAAATGGCAGATAGAAATGTAGTGAATATTCATAGGTCACTAACAACAGCCTCGCTGTTAAGCTAGCTTTTACAGCGACACGGTTGAAGTGCACTGACTGTATTGTAAGTTAAGCAACGAAATATGGGGTTAGTACTTTGATGGGTGACCGCTGTCACTTTAAACCCCAAACTTTTCTATAAAAAGAAATGGGAGGAGCCTAATTTCAAATGGTGGCTCTTTCTTGCAAAAATGTTGAATTGGGGGATGTTTTTCTGTAAAACATAATAACAAATTTGTCATTATTTTCAAAAAGAAGTGCAGTTGTAGGGACATATTTTGTCTTTATAAAAATGCCATTTATTCACAAAATCTCCCTGAAACAAAGTAGTAGTAGTCCTTACAAAACTGAAATTTCAAGGAAAATTTGCTAAATATTTGAATTTTGAACCCCCGTTTGACCCTTGTCATGTGCAGCAACACTTGCATGGAGATGTGTATAACCCACTTGTGAGGAGCCATGCAGTGTTTGATATCTCAGAGTAGAATAATGTGTTTGACTTTCAGTTTGTGAATTACATGTTTAGGAAGATCAATCTTCATGATATTTCTGCCCTTTTCATATATAAACAAATGATTATACATTGTAGTTTATGGCTTATCTCAGATACATGCATACATGTACTTGCTTTTTGATTTGGATGCAAATAAGTAACAATTCACACTAACCTTGGTTGATCATTGTTTTGAATCCCATAATTCACAATAGCTTCCTTTTGGAAATAACTTTTAGTTTTGTATTTTAGCAAATGAATGTCATTTTATTGTTTATACAGTTCTTATATCACAGCCTTCAATTAAAAACACTTAGTGGTATATAGGTGGCCTTGGATGTTTGTGTATGAACCATGCACTAGGTTCAAAACACAACTTGGCATAATTTAGATCTTGGTTGGTTTAATATTCTTTGCTTTTTTTCTTACATAACGAAGTAGGAACCAAACTCCTACATTTGAAAACATATTCCAGTATTTTCTGTATCTACGTTTTTGTAAATGACTGTTTCTTTGATTAGGAAATGAAAATCCACCTAGCCAAAACTGATGTGGAAATAAACAGGCATGAAAATAATATCCATAACTGTTCTACAGGAATGAATTTATTTTCATCATCATCATCAGCATCATAATCACGTCATCATTTTCCCCATCTGTGCCTCAATTTTTGTCCTGATTGCCATCTGACAATAAATATTCCTTTATGTTCTGTGTCTAACTATAGTTATTTTCATCAACATTAATTGACCAGTCTGGTGTAACTAAATGATCCTCAAAATCACACTCATTATAATCAAATAAATGAAATAATATACAAAATTGTTCCCTCGAAACCTTCAAAGTATTTCCACGATTTTTTTCAATTTGTAAGTTTTGCCAGCGAAATTGTGAACCTAAATGGAATGGGTCATTCTATAATGTCAAAGGGGTTTCTTTATTTTTCAATCTTTGTATGTTTTGTCTCACAAATAATTGTTTGCCCTTTACTTGTGTCCAAGCAATTTATTTACAATTAATTACAACATGTATGCCAATTTGATATAAGTCCATAATAAATAAGATAATCTATTTTTCATAAATAACATTTATTCTCTCTAGGTAAATAATGTACTAATCCATAGAACTTGACCCAAATAATTTCACTTTATCTCTTTGATCATGACCAGAGATGTGTTATTTGTAACCCAGCATGAAACTGTAAATTTGATGTACGTAATTAGCAAATTTGTTTATTATGCATGCAGATAAGTTGGCCATTGCAATATATTTGAATGCTGTGTTTGCTGTAAGTCTGGAGAAACCTTTATTTCAATCCATAATACTGAGGAACCTGCACATACAATAAACATTGTTGTTTAGAACAACTTGCAACAGGCAGTATCTTCTACGGCTATGCTGGTAGTTACAGCTTATGTTGGACATGAGTATTATCAAATAACTGATGTAAACTTGTCGGCTGCTAGTGATAAGCCCCGCCTATAATGCTGTGTGTAGCAGCTACCGGTGATGGGCATTTAATGGTGATGAGGATTAACTTTGGAACCTACGTCTGCAGGAATTTCTCTTTCCTTGGGATTGGGCAGGATTTGGCCAGGAACTGCGGGAAGCCACAGGCTGTGCAGTTGGGACTAAGCCCTAAAGGTTAAAGAGGGGAGGAGTGTAGCGAATGTACATAGGTCACTTAACAACAGCCTCGCTGTTAAGCTAGCTTTTACAGTGACACGGCTGAAGTGCACGGACTGTATTGGAAGTTAAGCAATGAAGTACGGGGTTAGTACTTGGATGGATGACCGCTGTCACTTTAGATAGATACAGATTGTTGTAATTTTATTGCCAAACAATAAGGCAGACGAACCACTGTAATGTCTAATGACATTGAATGACACAGCTTTTGAAAAAGAAATTCACACCAAAAGCATGAACAATTGAATACCAACTCATGCCATCAAAATTTGACCTAAAAATAATGAAATTAGAGCAGAGAAATACATCCAATAACAACTGTCCATTACCCCACCCACCACGTTGCA
The DNA here is from genome assembly GCA_029582155.1 of Panopea generosa. Taxonomy (NCBI): domain Eukaryota; kingdom Metazoa; phylum Mollusca; class Bivalvia; order Adapedonta; family Hiatellidae; genus Panopea; species Panopea generosa. The sequence continues at coordinate 52,281,745 of CM055900.1, read as the reverse complement.
AATATGTAAACAAATCCAAAACGACTAGCAAATAAATACCTTTTAGGAATCGTACTGGTTATCTTTCTCTCTTTTGCCTTGTCTTTGACAAATTTTGACTCTACTTCGTCTAAGAGATCGTCAATATCTTCTGCCATTGTCTGTGGTCTATGCGAATAATTTGTAAACTTATCAATATTTTGGCTATGGCATTTGGGATTTTAGCAAGTTTCAGAAACTTTGCTGATATATTTAAACGAAATAAAACATATTGTTAAACTATCATTTAATCAATAACGCTACAAAAAAAGCTTTCTTATCAATAAAATAAATATAAAATAATATTATTGTAAATATTTTAAATACATCATGAGGAAACAATACATTAGATTATCATGTTACGATAAATTTCCGTAATATATATTTTTGCATGCAACCATAACCTCATTTTCGGGCGGGTTAATTATGCGCATGCGCAAATCCACGACTGGGATCTGGCAGATGTGTAAAATTTGACAATTTCCTTTTTATTTGTCAAGCAACACATAGACACAAGTCAAAATGTCTAAAGATAACCAAGTACTGATTATAGAACCAGCAAATGAACTTCGATTCAAAGGTAATTAACATAAATAAAGATTCTTTTTGTAATGGGGGTCAAAATGTAAAACACAAAACAGAAAATAAATTGACTGAAAAATTAATGACAGTTCACGCAAGGTTGGAAAAGCTATTGTTAAATTAACCAATTTGTTGGAAGTTGTCTGACATAATAAAATGATACCTGGCAGCATGAAATATCAGATAGTTAAGATGTGCTCGATGGTTTGTTTCAGCAGTCACTTAAAGGAATAATTTGTAGTCTTGCAATGTGTGGAAGACGGTCATTAAGTTACTGTGTGAACATGGGTTGGAAGCATGAAAGTTGATCAAGTAATAACAAGATTATTTCACTGCATTATTATGGTGTTTTTTTGGTTAACATGCTTGCACTAAGAACCAGAGGCACCAACTCCATTGCCAGTGCTGTCGTGTCCATGATTGTAAATCAACTTAGTTGGGCAAGGTACTGTGAAAAGGAGTCGTGGTTAACATGCATGCTTCCAGATAGATCTATGTATAGAGTTCAGATTTTGAAATTCCCTGCAGGGCCTCAGTTCAGAGCTCTATAGCCCGTCTATATAAAAACATGTAATATAAGGGTCAATAACAGATCAATTTCTTGCCATTTGCGATAAAATGCATTAATAAAATATCGTTACAAATGACAATTGGTCGTTTTCAACCAAATCCGTTACAGTACCTACCTTAACCGACGATTAAGACTACCTACAAGTTCATTATTAATTTTAGTTCAGCGACCTCAAATTTGAGGTCGTAACCACCAAGTAGTTTACCCATGATGCATCCGCAGATATGCAAATGAAGAGGTCAACTACGAAACGCGCCATCAATTAAATGGGTTATGACCTTTGTTTGTTCAGATTTAAATTTAAGAGACATGCTCAACCTGAGCAAACGCAATAGCCGCCCTTTTTTGTACCTGTTCGTAAAAAATAAACACGATTGACCTCTGTCTGTGCAGATCATCTATATCACATGTATAAAAGCTAGCTTTTAAAATGTATTTTATTTATAAAATTGTCAATATATATTTTAGATCCCCACGGCGTGGTCTAGTGGTAGAGCGCCCGCCTCGCATGAGTAAGGTCGTGGGTTCGATCCCCAGCTGGGTCATACCAAAGACTTTAAAAATGGTACTAGAAGCTTCCTCACTTGGCGCTCAGTGTTTAGAGGAGAGTTCTAGGTCTGGTCGGCCCGGTGTCAGTATAATGTGACTGGGTGGGTTAGCATATCATGTGTCTGTGGCATGATACTCCAGTGTTACAGCGCTCAGAATACTGTCTCAAGTAGACACTGTCGCGATATGACTTGAGAAGTTGTTGAAACAAACACTAAACACCATACAACAACATATATTAGATATATAAGATTATATTGTATTTGGTCAGGTCAATTTTAACTTTAACATGATTTTATGTTTTGGCATTTTTCTGAATTGCGGAAAATGTCAAAGCACTAGTACATTTCATCCTGGTACCATGGCAACCGAAAAACATTCTATACTGATAATACCGTATACACAAAGCATCGTCAGATGAACAATTTCAGTCTGCATCAGTATAATACCCTAACTTTGTATTCTATTTTTATTTATTTCTAGGTCCTTTCAATGAGGTCGTTACCGCTGATCTCAAGTTGACAAATCCATCTGATAAGCGAGTATGCTTCAAAGTGAAAACAACAGCCCCAAAACGATACTGTGTTCGTCCAAACAGTGGAATAATTGAGACCAAAAGTAATGTTAGTGTTTTAGGTAAGACAAATATTATTTAAAATTTACAATTCTTGTACTATAAAAGCAGGATCTTCTGACTTTGTTAAAATAGGTCAACTTTGAAACTTTAGGGCTTGTGCATTGTAAAGCAGATTCAATACCTAAAAAATACCCTGGAATAAACACTCACACTAATAAATGACTCTGGCTCCATTTTTAATAGAAAATAAAATGATCTCGCTTAAACACAAAACTATTCTTTTTGTTGTGCTCAGAAAGCTTGAATAATTTCAATATTGAGGCTAATAAGATAAGTTTGAAAATATATATGGTGATGACATGCCTAGATGATGATGGTATTTCAATGTTTTTCTTTTCAGCCATTTTTATAGCAGTTATTAGGTCATATTCCCATTGGCAAATATTATCTTTTTTTCCCAATTGAGTGGTAAAAATTCCCAATTGAAAGTTTCATTAATTGTAAATTGAAACTTCCATAATTCCTTGATAAAATAAACAAAGTTTCCTCATTCTGAATTGAGTAAGACATTGGTTTCTTAATTAAATGGCCAGAGAAGCAAGTGTACATATTTTTATGAAGTTGAACAAATATATTTAATGCAAAAGTTTTCCCAATGTTAATGAAAACATGGCTTAAATTCCCAATTCCAAGGGTATAGGTCATCATCCCAAAATGGTGAAAAAAATGCACTGTATTTCTTGTGTACAACACTCTGTGATGAAATGCTCTAGATATTTTCCATGCTTGTGGATATATTTTCTTGTTTGAGAGATAAAAGAATTTCTTTGAAGATGGTGTCAGATGTTATGGAGTTACCCCCTGGGGATAGTGCATGTCAAAGTTAATAAGAGATCATTAGTTTCTTAAATAAAGGTGCACTTGCCTTGGGCTCTTCTGTTTTAAATATGTTTATACTATATATATATATATAAACAGAGTTAAGTTCAGAAAGAATATCAAAATATCTCTCTCATATATTCAACACTTGTGCACAATTTGAGACCTGTTAGTCTCGTTTCTGACCTGTTGCATTAGCTGTTTTCATTTTGAGTTTAAAACATTAAGTAAATTGTTCTTATTTGTGTATATTAGTGTGCATTAATAAAAACAAGGTAACAAACTGTGACGTTCATTGATTCCTTTTTGGTCATGTACTTTTTATTTCTTTGGCACAGTGTTACATGTACACAAGTGCATGCAGTGAGGCTGGGGGTATCTCAGCTTGAAATTCCAATGAAAGTCAATCTCATTGAGAACAATCAATACCAGTTTGTTTGCATGAGCGAATTGCTACATGTTCCCTGATGTGGTGAGCAGGGGACACTGACTCCATTCCCAATAATGAACACTGCCATAGTGAAGTTTTGCCATTCCCAACATATATAGCTCCGAATCTGAAATATTGTAAGGTACCACCAACCGTAAACAGGAAATAAAAAGCTTACAACGCAGATTTAGATCTATCAACAACACAATTTATTTCTCGCACTTAGATCTAATAATTAATTCTGTTATTATATTTTGCTATCTGTCAGGTGGACACAAGCTACTTAAATTTACTTTATGTTGTAATAATGATCTCCCTGCAAGATCTCTTAGATATGTAATTGAATTTATATATAAACCCGGAGATTCAAAAACTCCCGGTGACCGGAGTTCTTGTTTATAGCAACGGCTGGTTGCCCTCTTTGCTTACATGGAAAGTCCCTGAATGAGAGCCAAGCTCTTATTTATAACCTCTTGGAAATGTCCACCTGACCTGATACGACCTATGGCTGAGGACTCGGAGGGGTCCGGCAGCTGGGCTAACCAATCAGAACAGGCACGATTCACCGACAACCAATCGCTGTCGAGACCTGTGAACCGTGCAAGTCTGACTGAGAGCACCTGCTCACCGGACCTGTCAAAAGTCAACAGCCCTTGATACACAACTAAAGTAAACATGTAACGTAAGTTAAAATACACAAAATTGCATGTAGTATAGACTTTCAGCAATTTCATCATAACAAGAATATATTATAGGTTTATGAATAAAGGTCTTGCTTTCATGAAAGTTACCATAAAGTGAGACAGGTTCAGACGATCACCGTGACCTCTAATCCACATGTTGTTTATCAAATCTCTTTATATAAGTATGTAATCTATCTACAATAGTTATATAAATAACCATAAGATTTACACAGCAATACTCATCAACTGGTATGACAATAGACAATTGTATAGGAATAACATAACTCAGTTATCGATACTTTTAACAACAACAACAAATATGGCGGACAACTGTCAGACGGAGAGTTTTACTCCTCAAATATATTAGATAAACTGTTTAATAGTGACCTTCAGTATAATAAGAAGTGGTCTAAATATTCATTAGTTGAGTGTATAAATGTTGACTTTAATTTGTTATTGTAAGTTATTTTATTAAATTAGTTATGGTTCTTACAATAGAGACTTCAATAAAACATTAAGCTAATTTACTATTAATTTAATTGACATTAGTGATATATCTAAAAGTGAATAAGTAAAAAGATATCGGGGCTGGAAAATTCCACTCACCAGGATGAGTGAACATTTGGTCAGGACAAGTAAGATTAAAAAACTGACTTTTTTTTTTTTTTTTTTTTCAAGCATTCAATTAAAAAATGAGGATGAGTAGCTTTTATAATAATTTCAAGCCTGCATATTTATAAATATAAATCATCAATGTCATTGTTTTCTATCTTAATCCCTAAAGTGCATGCAAAAGCTTTATTAGCAAAGTGCTGCTTTCAAAATATGTGCTACACTTTTATTTATCTCCAGTTGTCAGTAACATGTACAGTTTGCTTCACTATACTGTTTTATTTAATCAAGATGTTTTAGCATGGCAGTAGTGCAGTTGATGAAGTGTTGGTTGGCACACCAGAGGTTACAGGTTCAATGTCATTCTCAACCCAATGGTGTGGAGGGCATGGTGCAGTGGTAGAGCACCGAAACCAAGATCGGAGGGTCTAAGATTTGATCCTCTGCCACGGCTATCTGTGGTGTCCTTGAGCAAGACACTTTCTGCATATGCTTAGTACTGGTTCTAACCAGGAAGACCTCAAGTGTGATGTGCCTAAAGTGTGATGTGCCTAAGTTGTAAAAACTTGCTTCACAATCAAGTAAAATAAGTTTAAACTTTTTTTAAACCCTATGGTCTGTCTAAAAAATAACACTCAGAACTGGTTTCATACCCAGGAAATGAGCTCTAAATTGCTTTATATATTACAGCTCTGAGCTTACATCACAATCAAGTTAAAATAGATACTCTTAACATGGGGGAATTGATGTTATTGATTGTTTCTAACAATGAATTAGTATTATAAAATGTATTGGTTTGTGTTTCAGTCATGTTACAGCCATTTGAATATGACCCGAATGAGAAAAACAAACACAAATTCATGGTACAGACCATGTTTGCTCCAGAAGGCAAAATAGAAAACCAAGAACAACTGGTGAGTTTTAACTCCATATGCATTTTAACTGGACTCTTCTAAACTCAAAAGCCACACATAGTCAATTTTAATGAATAGATACATTTTACCTAGTATTTATTCTGATAGAGCAGAAAACAGTGCAGAAGTTACAAGCAATCAGAACTGGTTCCACACTGTTTTCAAAAGCCTTCTATATTAGAGGTGTTCAAAGGTGTCCATATGAAGTAAAGGGTTAAGGTGTCACTTCGAAATAAATAAACATGTATAATCTGAGTGTTAAAAATCACTGATGACTGATCTGATTGTTAGATTACTGCTTTGTTGTAAAAATATTCTACATGTTAAAAAAAAAATCATTTTACTATTAAATTTTACAAATTTTAAAATCAACATTTCTATAATAGCCAATCACTCAGTTTCAAGGTCTGCCATGATCTAGTATTTTAACACCCATTGACAAATGTGCATGTTTACAGACACAGCTTTGTTTTAATTTACAGTGGAAGGAGGTGGGTCCAGACAATTTGATGGATTCAAAATTAAAATGTGTTTTTGACATGTCTGCAGCGGGAGGTGACCATACTACTGTAAGTTCTTCTTTTCTTCTTACACAGATATTTGCATAGGGGTCCTTTAATAAGCATCCACATTTCCACCATTTAAAATTAATCAGGGTCGTTTATTTAAATCGGATTTACATGAAACCTCACAATTATTTCCCCAGTGTTGGTAAGTTGTTAATATAATACTACATTTAAGATATTTTGTGTGAATCAAACTTGTAAAATGTTTCTCTGCATGGTCATGTAAAAGCGAAGACACCTGAAGGGTGCCCCAAATCATTTTCAAGCACTGTGACGAGCACTCATTTAAAAATATTTACTATTGTTAAATATAGTATAAATCAGTAAAAAACATCTGATTTTGGTATGTTTTATTTTATGTATTAAAATGAGAGAATATATGCAGGGAAATATAATGTTTTGAACGAAAACAAGAGTTGGTAAAATATTGTTTAGATTACAAGCGCTAGGGGCATACCATTTCTGAAGTACTTGAGTGCCCCTGTGCTTAAATGGTTTGTGTACTCTAAGGTGATGGGTCTATATCAGAATCAGGAAGCTAATTCTCTACCATAATCATGACTGTTTCAAGAATAGAATGAATGATATTGGAGTTTTGCACAAACAGGAAAGTGGATTCCAGATGAACTCTTTTTGTACAAAAACAACATATTAGGAAAACAGTATCAACAAATGAATATGTAAGAACCTGTCCTACAAATTTTGCGCATTCCATCCAATTCTCAAATCGTCACCTTTTATGATAGTCACGAGCCAAAGTTGCCTTATTCTGACTGTCACTGATTTGGCACCCTCAAAACACACTGGGTATAAGGAATATTATTGTACCCATCCTCTGTTGATTACTCTTGAGGCTGGTCTTCATGAGGGAATGGCCATTGCTAGTTTTGGGATAGTCAATAACAAGTTGTCCGACTTTCCTGTTAATAGGTTATATTGTTTTGACCAAGCAATGAGTGTGATGTGATGATGTACAACAGCTCTTGTGTTTAAAATGTCTGTTTACATGACAATTTGTAACTTGGTAACCTATCTGCATGGCAGTACTTATTCTTTGATACTTCAACATCAAAACAGGTGCCTTGTTGCACAACTCTGCTTTCAGTATTAACAGAATATTCCCCTTGATATACTTACGCAAAAGAGGATGATTACAAACACTTTCATGTTTGGCGTATCTATCTTTCTTTATTTCCAGGAATTGATGAACTGATTATCGGAAACCTCTGTTTGTATTACCACTGAAATACATGTTTATATAAATACCATTTCAGACACAAGGCCCAGCTGTACAGGAAGAAAAGGTAAAAGCAGTTTACCAAGAAAATGTCCAAACTAAGCCTGACCTTCCCCCAGCCAGGCCTGACCCCCCTGCATCAACACAAAAAGTAAGGAGTTTTCATTTCAGTTTATAATCAGACACACTAACCAGATTATAGCCGGATAACGGGCTAGATAAAGGCTTTGAGAACCAACTGCTAACCAAGGCTTTGAACACAGACACACTTTGCTAACTTTGCACTGCACAATAAAAGGCTTTTAAAATCAGGAATGGTGATGGCTAGTGTTATTATGGTGCTGGTAAAATGACTTTGTGAGGGGTTCAAGGACAAACATTTCTTAAATGATTAAAATCACAAAATTTGTTAACAGTAACAGTGCCTGTATGTGGTGGATGGTAAAATTGTAATACTAGGCCACCCTTAATAAATTGCTTGTTTGCCACTTCCACCATTTACATACACTCATACCATTTAGGGGTTGATAGGTAGGTAGGTAAATTCTTTTCTTTTTTTGTAATCAATCGGAGAATCTTCTTAAGGACATGTAATGACAAAGAATATTTTAAATGAACACCAAAAAAAATTTAATTATTTTTTAATCAAAAACATTTCCTGACCGGCGGGACTGTTTTGGGTGGAAGCGGCAAATAAACAATTTTTTAATTTAGGCTCTATGCTTCGTAATTAAATCTAAAAATTAAGTGCAACATTAGTTGATGATCGCTCACCTAATATATTAGATTATCAATTAATGGCTTAATGTCTGATTCCTAACACTACTGTTTTCTGTTTAACACCTACCTACCCGTTTTCTCTTACTTTTGTACAAATCTCCAGATATACAAGTATTTGAACACTAATAACAATGGCTTGTCGATTAAATCGTACACTGTACAACCAACCTATGGAATGCTCTTTCACTTGGACCAATTGATGACCTTCATACATCCCCCACTTTCATCTTTTTTGGCACTTTTTCCCTATTGAAGGGACCTGTCCCATTCACCCAACAAAAAAATAGCTGTATTGTAAGACATTATCCCACTTCTGTTTTCCATGGATGGGTTGCATGCTTGGGTTGAATAACCTTGGTATACGTAAAATGAAGGTTCTTAAGTAAGCATCGCCACTCTGACTCTTTCCAAGATGAAACGATTTTTACTATTTGTAAACTCGTATAATGGATCGAATTGAAATCGAAATGAAATCACGTAACTCATTTAATACGTCACAAAATATGTTGCAATTTTTAAGCGGGAAATCTATTTTATTCTTACCTAGGTTTGTAGCCCAAGTTAAGAAATTCCTTTCGATATATTATATATTCTTTTAGGAATACAGGGTCATTGAGCATGATTATTTAAATTATTTTTTAATATTAAAATTATTTTCATATAAAAAATATTATTCTTACACATTCAGTGATGAACACTTAAATAAATTGCACAAATTCTCTAAACTAAACTAATTGATTGTCTCTTAGTATTATTGTGTGTTCTTTTGTAGCTCCATTTGTGCATAATGTTACTGACATTTTTCTGTGGATCTTTACCCAAATTACATGGTAGTTATATAGCTATTAAATTAGCCAATACTTTGTCCGAGAAAGACTTTGAATCACCAGAACTATAAGATTATAGACAAGTTCTTGAACTGGCCATAGTTGATAAATATTGCCAGTTGTCTCTACCTTGGTAATGACGTGTGCACTTGTGTTTGCTGCTACCTAACTATTTCATCATACTGAGTCTTCTGAAACTATTCAGGGTTTTAAAACTGTTGCTACTATTTCATGAATCTGAATCTGTTGCCAAATGCCTGAAAATCTTATGTGATAGCTAGTTGTCCGTAATCTTCTGAAACTACTAGGCTATTTATACTCAAACAGCAAGTGGATCTTTCTCCTATATGTATAAAGATTATACACAAGATTATTTTGTTTCAATCTAAAATTCAAGATGGATGCTATTACTAAAATAGTAAAAATAATGTTCTCATGAACCGTCAAACAGATCTTGAAAATATTTAATTAGAAAAGTAATAATCATTACAATGATTTTATATTATTTTTTCATCCATTTGTGCAAAAATATTCATTTTGAGATCTGTTACATCATGTAATTTTGTAGCAAATAAGATTTTGCTCAATAAGGAGTAATGGTGCTTTGATATCTTTATGAATCACATTCATTTTAAAAATTCTTTTCCTATTGCATTTCCTATGTTTGAACTTCCACTATAACATCCATCACTCACCTGCACCTTGCCAAACTTCCTTCCTGCTTCGGCCTAAAGTAACTAATAATGTGGTTCTTATTACATACAAAATAGGGTACGTAGGTAGGTCAATTATTTTTTTATTGTAAATTATTTATTTTGTGTTGTCGATACGATCCGTTTTCTGCGAGTATATCTTATGTCTGTATGTGGACACACTTGTCATACATGATGGTGAGGCAGCTCTTGCTGGAGGCCCCCATGTTGTTGCTGTCGTTACTATGATCACTTCCGGCGGTGCACTTTTGGCGATCGGGTATAAAAGCCTATAATACAGCCAAACTGTCGCCACTGGGAATGAAAATTATGGACATGTCAGATAAGGAAGATTTCTTTGATTTTTTAATGGAATAAATGTTTAGGGTCGGCAGGAAATAATAGGGACGATCGGGAAACCGGAACCACACTATTATTTACTATTTCACTATTTCGTTTTGGCCTTGTTGTTTTAAGACTGCAATGTCATTATAATGCACGGTTTCAGTACCCACATACAGACAACATTCATGGCCCAAATTATGTGTTGAATCAAATTTCACTGTAAATAACTAGTGTTACGAATATAAGCTTTTGTACAAGCAAATATATGTTACAATTGCCTTATACTAATACTGTTATTTTATAATACTGAACATTTGGCCATTATAAATTAATGTGGGTGGGTATCTATTTTTAACTCTACTAGCCAAAGACCAGCAGAGCTTATGTTGTGGTAAATTGTCCATCCATTCACCTTTTTAGCTCGCCGGGATGAAGTCCAAGGAGAGCTATTGCCATGACTCCGGTGGCCCATCATCATCTTCGTCTGTAGACACCCAGATTTTAACTTTTGTGTTGAAGTTTAAGATATCTTTGTAACCACTCATTGGATGTGAATGAAACTTTGCATGTGTGTTCACCATCATCAATGGAACACACAGACAAGAACCATTACTCTAGATTCATTTTGGCACAGTAATGGCCTTTTTTGGACTTAAACACCCAGGAGTGAGCTTTTTTGTTTTCGACAACTTTTGTTCTTGTAGCGATAGCACCTTCATTGGTTAGGTCGCATGAGCGACCGAACCCTATATACGGCCCAGTTAAGAAATTGACTCTGGGCGCTGACATATTTAAACATCACAATCATGTGTCATAGTTCAATACAAAGAGGTTGCTTTTCAAAACAGTGCATTATGGAAATGTACAAACCGCAATTGATAGTAAAACCTGGCCATATGCACTAATTGGAATCATTATGCATTGCCCTTTGCATATTCAAAAAGAAAATATTGAAAAATAAAATAAAATTGAGGTCTTGAAACTGATCTTTTTGAAAATTTAGCACTGTTTTTGAACAAAGATTCCTCCTGAGTTTATGTAAATCCTTTTCAAATAACCACCTATTTAATCTTTTATGATATGCTGAACCCATAACAACGGAAATAAAAACAAAATCAAGCAGCTACATGTGTTTATTTTACCTGATACAACAGAAATATATTTTCTTTAAAAACTTGATTTAAAACAAGGTGAGTTTACCAGTGTGGCATATTTTCAGCACATTGCGAGAATCAGACATAACTCCGAACATGCACAAGTTTTGTTTTTAATTGTTGTTTTTTTTTTTAAATTATATATCCACAAATTATTTTAAAATATATATGATCACAGTTGAAAATAAAATAACATTTAAGTACGTTAGAAATTATATACGGTAAGTTTCAAGACGTTTTTTTAAAATATGCAAATCGAAATGCATATTGATTGAGATTAGTACATTTAAACATCAAAATTACTATTAAGCACATTTGTTTGTCTTTTCCCTGCATCCAGAATTTGGCCGTGTCAGCCGGAACCTGGTCGGGATTTTTTATCACCAGTGTATTAAGTACTCTGTGCGCGGTTGTTTTTATTTTTTTAAAAAATAAATATGTTGTTTCGCTCAAATTTTGTATTTTTAAATCAATAAACAAGCCTATTTCTTATAAACTCAAACATATTCGTTCATTATATCTATTTACCATCTCTTTTATAAGACCTAACCATTGGATGCTTTTTAAAATCAGCCAACTTGATTTTCATTGAATCTTAACCAAACTTGCACAGCAGTTATATAACCACAACATCTCAGACAAGTTCTTGAACGAGTGTGATTCAACCATAAATCCCCAGCCTAAAGGCTTGAAATTAAATAAAAAAAAAATTCTTTGAAAGTTAAAGGCTTAGACCTTAGATATTGTACATGTAGCATTGTATTGAGGTCCCTTAAAAGATTTGTTGAAGTCAGGTCACTGGGGTCAAATTTGGGGCTGCCACAGGGGTCACTGTTTTACATAAAGTTACATAGGGAAAATGTTGTAGACATGATAGCACTCTCCTTTTTCATTGAATCTAAACAAAACTTGTACAGCTGATATATAACCACACAAGATCTCAGACAAGTTCTTGAACCCACGTGATTCAAGCACAATTGCCACTGCCACAGGGCTTAACAGCACATTTTAAGCGTAACTTTAAAATCATTTCTCTGAAAGTTCAAGGCTTAGACCTTAGATATTTTACATGTAGCATCGCTTTGAGGTCCCCAATAAGATTTGTTGAGGTTGGGTCTCTGAAATCAAATTTGGGGTGCCACAGGAGTCACTGTTTTACACTAGAGTTATATACGTAGTAGACACAATAACAGTCCCATTTTTCATTGAATTTTAACCAAACTTGCACAGCAGTTATGTAACCACAATATCACAGTTCTTAAACCAGTCTGATTTTACCACAGATGCCCCTTGCCAAAGGGCTTATAAGCACATTTTAAGCGAAACTTTAAAAACATTTATTCTGAAAATTCAAGGCCTAGACCTTAGATATTTTATGAGTAGCATTGAATGATGGTCTTTTCTAAAAGATTTGTTGAAAAGAAACTAACAAAAAACATTTTGTTCTGAAATATTCATCTGCCCATTTGTGCAAGTAGAGCGATTTAGGCCTACTTGGGCCTCTTGTTTTTTGGTGTTTTTTTTCATTTTATTGTTGTTTTTTAAATGAAAATAAAAAGGGTTAGGTGGCATGAAAATAAGGGGGTGGGCGGGGATGATAATCTAGCAATTGATTTATTGTGGCCTATTACTATAATATAATTATGAACAATAACATTTGAACATGTATTTATGTCTATCTGTTTTTCCAGAACGTAGCCATGTCTGATGCAGAACGCAAACAAGCTGAAGAGATCAAAAAACTACAGTCGACTGTAGAAAAGCTTAAACAAGATAACTCCAATATAAAGGTAAAATGTCATTTAATGTTACAACTTATTTATACAACTCACCTTCACGAAGCACATACATATAGTGCCATTGGTTATACATGAGCCTTTATGATGCATATAGTGTCTGTCAGCTTGAAAAAATGGTATTGAATATAAATTTGGCAATTTTTTTCACTTCTGATATACAAATGTAACTGAATTTATAAAAAAATTTTTTTGGAAACTTGCATATTAGCATTTATAGAATGTTGCTTAACATGTAGACATTGAACTTTAGCATTCTCTTCGAGAGTTCATTGCATTTGTTCCATTAACTCTTGTCAATGTCTGTAAGTTTGTAAGATTCTTGCATTTTTAAACACACATTGTCACTAATGTATCTCATGAAAAAAATAAAGACATGGAGATTTCAACATATTCCAATCAATTATTAAACTGTTTACTTTACATTTACTTCCACGCAAAGTAACCCAACACATAAACCTAGTTTAAAAACTTCATATTTACATGATATCAAACGTGGATGTATAAATGCTGATTCGGTATAAAACCTGCCATTATTTTGTCAATTGAGAGAGTAGGTTTGATTTTGCAAGAATCTTGCAAAAGTTGATACTTTGACAGTGTCTAATGGGTCATTGTGCAGTGTGACGTAGAAATCTATTGGGACACATGTTAGGATTATTGGCTTGAGTCCAGATCTAATCCTCGGCGCTTTGAAAAATGGAGACGAGCAAAAACCGCGTTGTAATGGGACCACATTATGTGTGTGTATATATATATATATCATCATCACTCACGGGGAGTGTAGCCAGGAGGGGATTTACACTCAAGAACCGTAGAATGATAGTAAGACAGAACAGGCTAGGTTAACAAGGCCATCGTAGAGTGTATTTTCTCCCATGTAGGTTTAGTGCTTAGTTCAACCACACAATTAGTAATTTTATGCATGCGCTATCTACATTCTAAACTATTCATGGCATTTTTTGCAGGCTGAAGAAGTGCGATTGAGAAAAGTTGCGATGTCTGAAACCTTGACCTCTACGCCATCGCCGTCAACAAGAACAGAACTAGCTCCCGCCCAGCCTATGCTTCCACCCTATGTTTTCTTAATTGTCGCATTAATATTGGGTATCTTAATTGGAAAAATTATTCTGTAGTGATAGAGTCATAGACATGTTTTTTTTACTGGACGTCTTATTTATTGAGTGTACATGTATACACAAGGGGGCCACCATGATTTTAATGGAAGACGATTTGCTGCCCTAGATAGAGTCTGTAGGGAATTTGAGTGGCTTCAGGGGATCAGAAAGAAGAAGAAAAAAAAAACTGCGATTTTCATTTGTAGTAAAAGCAAATAAGAATGAACTGATATAAATATTAAGTACATTTTATTGGTATAATCTTTGTTTATATTCATGCTTGATAGATATTACCCAGGACTGAAAAATAATCTTCAATGATAACGTTTCAAGCTTTTTATAATATTTTGATAGTTTTTGTCAAAAAGGTTAAAAGGTATATTTGCTGTATCCTATTGCATATCCAAAATATTTTTAGTCTACTTATTTTCCTTTTATTTAAAGAAAATAATTAACCTACCTATCTACTTTTTAAAGACAGTGCCAGAAAAAAATTATTGTATATGTCTATAAAAATATTTGAAATGAAAACAATACTGGTACATTTCATTAGAGTTTAATATATAATAGAAATGCATATGATTTGGAATTACAAATCATTCAAAGCACAATAAAAGGTGATATTTTAATCAGAGAGGTGAATTTGAAACAATATCCCATTTCTGAAATTATAAAGCATATAATGGTAAATGACTGTTACCTTTCTACGCTGAAGTAAATTAAACAATGTTATCAATATGACGGATAAAATAACAATTTTTTTTAATTTTGAAAATCCATGAGTTTATCCCCTATTCTTCCTTCAAATCCTGGGTTAAGAAAAAGCAATCAAAGCATCCTTTTGTGTACTTTTCTTGATTTTTAATTATTACAGATGCAAAACATTACCTAAAAAATATTAAGTAGTATTTAAAATGTTATATCTTAAAAATGAGAATAAGTTGGTGGGGTGCTTAATATGTGATTTTATTGAAGAAATAATCTATTTGCAAGATGCATGTATATATACAATTGTATATGTATGTGATCAATTTAAATTTGTTTTATTGTCATTGAATGTTTTGTTACTGATTTTATGCGTCCCGAAAGACCAGTTGCATGCTTAAATCGACAAATATTAATGACCCATACTTGATTTTAGCGCGCTGGGTGAATCATCTTGTATACTTGGAGTGGACAATTACATGGCAAAATTGAAAGAGAGATGTGAATGTGAATTTTAAGTATTTGTAAAATAAATTCTGTTTGAATTATTCATCTGATCATGTCGTACTATTTAGCTTTTAAAGATATTATCAACGTTTGATTTTAACACTAAAGCCCCAATTGACATATAAAGTCTACAAGGTGAATGGGACATGCTTTCTATAATTCTATACATGATTCAAATTGAGAGCTCTTATTATTTAACTTACGCAATGACCACTGCATTGTTTTTGTTATAAATTGACACAGTTCTAGGTCATTGTTAATTCATTCAAATGGTGCAGTTTTTAAAAAAAGTCCAATTGTCAACAATTCGAAATTTTATGGAGGATCTTGTGAGTTCATGCACTCTTAAATGTAAACAAATACACATGGATATCTGTTTATACATTTTCAGCAAACTAAAAGCAGCTGTTTAATGGTATATTTTTAGCACATTGAAACCTTACAGACAGGTAAACAATACAGCTGTTATACAATAAACACTTGTATAACTGTTCTCTGCTGGGGCAGATATTTGGGGCTTTAGATTCTATTTAGATAAGAGGTGGGGGGGGATGCATTATGTCTCGAGTCAAGAATCACACCTCATGTATTTATGCATGTTGATAATGTTACAGTCACTTTGTCTTGGAGTCTTCATTTGCTTCCTCACTTCTTTTTTTAAAGAGTTTTTTTGTCAACTGTATTGTTGTGAAAAAGAATGGAACATTAACTTCAAAGATTGTTTGAAATGTTGCAATTGGTAAAAAATAATTATTTCATCAAGTGATTTTTTCAATATTTAAATAGAAATTTTATTGTGTATTTGCCAACATCTGCATGTTAGACCTTCCAGTTTGACTGTTTTTACCCAATTTTCTTGTTTATGTATTAATGAGGTTTTGTATAAATTTTTATTCCAATAAATACATAGATTATAATATTCTATCAAAAATCTATCAATGTTTTTCAAGGTCAAACTATATATATGTACATTTGGAAAACTGCATATTAAATATATATATGTTTTATGAAAGTATTTCTCTCACCTTTTCATAGTAAATTTTGAAAATTGTTGTGTGACATCATTGCATTCTAAAAGAATGATTATTTCAAATTTCATTTCAATAGCTGTGAGTTTTATTAATATGTTGTCTGCTAAATAAAATTGATTTTATCATTGAAATGATGGCTTTTCTGTGATAGGCTGAGAGTGATTTATCATTTCTGCCATTGGCTGTGAGTGATTTATATACTTTTTCCATAGACCAAGAGCGATTTGTCAACTTTGCCATTGGCCGAGAGTGATTTGTCAACTCTTCCATTGGTCGCAAGTTATAATTCAACTTTGCTATTGGCCAAGTGTGATCTGTCAACTAAGTCATTGGCTGAAAGTGATATTACAGCTTTACTGTTGATCAAGAGTGATAAATGGTTAGACAAATTCCACACCGACAGGCTATCACTTTTTTGATATTATTGATTTACTGTGTGCTATTGAAGATGACCATATGTAGTTCATAACTTTTGCTTGCATTATAAGTATCCCGGTAAAATGTGTATTTAATTGATGGGACACATTTATAAAAAAGGATATATTATGCAGAAGGGTAGGTTTGATATATTGTAACCAAGTTATTTTTACCAGTTTAGCATATACATTCTTTATTGAATGAAGGTAGCTATTGACATAGCCAATCATCTCTGAGACCCTGTTAACAAAGAAATGTATGAAAAAAAAAATCAACCTTGCTCCTGTTTCACCAACACATTTTGAAATACTTACCCAAGAAAAGTAGCCAGGTGATTATGATTTTAGACTGGATTTAGTAAAACTGCATATGGTGTCATTGATTGCATTATGGATAAATAAACTTAGTTAAGTTTTAAAGTATTTAAGTAAATTGTTGGTGAAACAGAGGCCTGGGACGCTGTTTGTCACAGGTTATTAACAGGACTATTTATACAAGGCACCTATGATAAGTGAGTGGTTGTCTTGGATACAGTGAATGCTTGAATGATTGCTTTAGTTTGAAGCAGAACATATGAGTTAAATAAAATTGTTTTCACTCTGTATCAATTTTAAGATACTTCTTAACTAATTTGCAATCATGCAAAGGAAATCTGAATTAAATAATTATTTAACTTGTCATCTACGAGAACAACAGAAAGACCCCTAGACTGTCTTAATTCCAGATGAACTACCCCAAAGTCATTTACAGTGGCCATTGATCACTATAAACACGTTGATGTTTAACTGTGCTTGTTGTTTATTTGTGTTACTTTGTGAGCTGTTGATGTGTAAAACTTGTACAAATGTATATATTGAGGGAGTGTAAATAAGCCAGGCTGCATTGCACAATTTAACTATAATGTGTCGTGTTTAGAGCATGTACACAAACTGCATGTACATTCACCTTTGATGTTTTTATAAACTGGTGATGGAGAGTGGCACCTATTCTGGTGTTGAACCCAGGATCTATTTCTGTACTGCACTAATATATGATTTAAAAAAAAAAGGTACCAGTTTGTTAAATTTCTTCTAGTATATCAGATAACAAGAATCTTGATGGGTTTGAGGATCGTGTGGAAAATTCTGTTCTGGGGAATCACTGACATAGCCTCGTTCCTGCGAAAACAGTTTTCCCAAGGGACATCTTTTTCTATCCGAATAGAAAAGTCGTATATGATTCTTTTTCTTGTATACCAAACACACTGAATATTTATTCAATTAAATCCATCATAATATTTTACCACAATCACTTTTAAGACATCAATTTATATATATAGTTATGTCATATTTTATCATTCATGCCATAGATGATTCCAATGTCACAGTGCGAGAATTTTATCTTGTCCCTAGTTTGAGATTGAAACATCTAATCCCTGTAAAAAAAAATTGTCCTGATCTGGCATGCAAGATAATAAGTCCCTGGTTTGTGTTCTTACTTTCTACATGTTGTTAATACTTATGTTGATCTGTGTAGAACATTTTTGTTTGCTGAACACTAGAGACCGTCTAGCGTCATTCCTCTCAGTAAAATGACATTGTATTCTTTTGACCTCCAATATGCATCTGAAGTGTATATACCATTTTTTACAGCTGCACCAGTAGTTAGACCACTGATAGAGGTACACTTGTTATAGTTGTCCTATACATGATTTTGATCGTGCTTTATGTCTGTTCATTTCTTTCTAGATATAAATTGTCGCTGTTTTTTTTATTGTTACTTAACATACTATGTCCTTAGAAACACAAATATATCTGGTAGTCCTTTATGTAAGGACTCGTTTAATGTCTATAAAACATAATTCAAATCTGTTTTTAAGAATTTGATGTCTTCTTATACAATTATTATCACTTTTAATTTAGCTCTGACAGAACTTACTTGTGTGAAGGAGTTTCCCTTAAAATGTTGAAAAAGTTCTAATCTAGTACACAATCATATTTCAAAATTTATTTCAATGCTTTTTATGTTCATTTTGAAAGTTTAGGTACATTTTAACTTGTATCTGTCTACCATTTACATTAGATTTGCACATTTGTAGTTTTCATTTGTTTGGAGGTAAATATGACTGCGACTGCATTTATTGAAAATTTGATTGCAGATGAATATCACTAGAACATTAGGTTGAAGATGTTGTATTTAACTATTTCAGAGAAGAGGAATCTGTATTCTGTCACTTTGATCAGGGGTGGCAAAATCTACTGTCTGAGTTGTCCATGTCATGCTTTATCATATGTATAGACAAGTGAGATTTTTATGTTCACTTGTCCGTTGAAGCCGGGCCCGATTAGCTCAGTCGGTTACACGTCTGACTATCAATCCAGGGGTCGTGAGTTCGAATCCCCCGCCCGGCAACAGTCTCCGTGATGATTGATATACGACACTGCGTCTCATTACCATTTGTCTCTCACCACTGATTCAAGTGGGAAAGTTATTAGTTACCTGGGAGACGAGGTGTGCTCGACTACTGGTTAATCCCAGGAAACAGTGGTTAGGTTAACTGATCGTCTGTTAGCCCTCGATGGCATAAAAATGACGCTAAATCAATTGTCCGTTGAAAAGAGTATTTCCAGTTCCAGTTTTAAAACGAAAGAAAGAGAATTGGTTATTTTAATAACAACGGTTCGGGGTTTATGTTTCAAATTGAATAAATTCTTTGTACTCATTTTAGTTCATGGCAATGAGGATTTTTTATTGATTGGCTACTGCAGGCTATAATTAAATGATTCTTTGGTGTTTGTGTTTTGTGTTCAATAAACTTGTCTTATGTGGGCAACTTGTTTCCTTAAAGTAGAAATAAAAATTAAAATTCACTTGTCCATGGAAAAGTAACTTTTTGTCACCCCTGTGCTTATTATGAACTTCATGTTTTAATTTTACTAATGTTTAAAGTTACTAATTAATGTTCATTTGCTGAACAATTAATATTAGATGTATTGACACGTTTCCAATTATACCATTTAACAAAGCTACATTGAAAAGAGTTTAAAATGACAGATAGATACCCGTTTATAATGTGTGATTCATTATTGCTTTATATTGTATTATTTGCAAGTTATACAAAAATAATAAAAAAAAGTCTATATATAAGGGTACTGTTACAGCTCCACGTTTTTCAGAACTTGTGTGAATACTGACCGAGTTCATCATGACCTGGAGGAATTGATATTATTAAACATGATCTTTTCTGGTAGCGTAAAATTATATGACGTGATGTTTTCATCTTATAAAAGATTAGGCATTCTCTCTTTTGTGAAATGTCAACATTTATGGGTGGTGGGTGTGGTGTTGAAAGGTTGGAATTGACCCGATGCAGGCTGTCAATCAAACAAATTAACAATCCTACAACGATCAATATTGTTTTTAGGGCCCATTTCCTTAGACAAGCTAACAGTTTTTAACTAAACACTACATTGTATTATATTGTATTTTGTTGGACAAACAATGCCACATGGGCAGTGGGTGGACTGTGGAGCGATAGTCGTTCTCGAGTCGGGGGTCAATTGATTATGGAAATAGTGAATAACTGATCAAGTACATTAGTATTGATAATGATGATGTTTTGGACAGGTCCATATTGATAGCATTATAGCTATTTAGATGTAAATAATCTCAGATATCTCGTGAAAATTGTGTCAGACTGAGAAGTTAATTTATTCATATTAGCTGGTTGGTGAATAAGTAGAAAGAATGTTGAGGCATCATGATATTGAGTCATGATATTATATATGTTCATGTTTGATTGCATTCATTAAGAATGTTGTTTGAATAAGATTATGTGGAAATGTCATTAAATTAAACATTATTATATGAATGTTTAATTTTATAAACTAATAAGATCATGTTCTTTTATGTCAATTCATCTAGGTTCACTGTCTGTTTATGGTATTTTTCTATTTATAGACATGTTCTGTTTATAGAATAGTTCTATTTATAGATTTAAATTTGATGTACAGTCGGTGTAGTTTATTTGAAATCTTTCTATGGTGCATCCAATGAATGTAAGTAGTCTTTTTTGACAATGATGTATACTTTACTTAGTCATGTTGTGTATTTTTACTGTGAAAAGAAAACCCA
The DNA here is from genome assembly GCA_029582155.1 of Panopea generosa. Classification (NCBI taxonomy): domain Eukaryota; kingdom Metazoa; phylum Mollusca; class Bivalvia; order Adapedonta; family Hiatellidae; genus Panopea; species Panopea generosa. Next base: position 52,260,642 of record CM055900.1, on the reverse strand, counting down.
CTTTGATTGCAATAAATATTCATGTTATACTATATCATGGTGTTTGTGTTGTGTCTAGGAATCCAATAATCCATATTATGGTTAGTTTGTGAACCTGTGCTTCACACACACTTCTAATATACATATTATACATATCATTACCAATGTATCGTCGCCCGTGTTCTTTTAATTAAAATTTTATGTCGCACACTGCATCAACAATTTTGCGGATGCAGTTTATAACTGTTTTGAATGAAACTAGATGTTTATCAGGTATGACCTGTGGGCTTGGCATTCAGATTCAATAAGTTTTATGGAGTCTCTTTTCTTTTAACAAATCTTACATCACATTTTTTGATGCAATACGTCCTACAGTTTAAACCTGATTGCTGTTAAGCAAGTACATGGTCTCAATATGAGCTTCAGGTCTTTGCATTCATGTTCAGTGCTTTTATCCATTTAATGAAATTATATTCATTTTAAACTGCATTTCAGCCTTTAACTAAATTACAGCACCTACCATCATGAAACTATATTGGTTTAGGTTTTCAGGACCAGTTACATTAATGGTCAATGTCATCGCCCTCAACACCCACTTTTATATGCTTATGATTGGTTTTACACATGGAGATTTTAAACATGCTTAGGATTGGTTCTACCCATGGAGACTTCGAACATATGCTTAGTATTGGTTCTACCCATGGAGACTTCGAACATATGCTTAGTATTGGTTCTACCCATGGAGACTTCGAACATATGCTTAGGATTGGTTCTACCCATGGAGACTTCGAACATATGCTTAGGATTGGTTCTACCCATGGAGACTTCGAACATATGCTTAGGATTGGTTCTACCCATGGAGACTTCAAACATATGATTAATATTGGTTCTACCCATGGAGACATTGAACATACGCTTAATATTGGTTCTACCCATGGAGACATTGAACATATGATTAATATTGGTTCTACCCATGGAGACATTGAACATGTGCTTAATATATGTTCTACCCAGGGAGACATTGAACATATGATCGATATTGGTTCTACCCATGGAGACATTGAACAATATGCTTAGCACTGGTTCTACCCAAGGATGCTTCAAACATTTGCTTAGTATTGGTTCTATTCATGGTTACTTTGAACATATGACTAATACTGGTTAATACTGGATACTTCAAACATGCTTAGCATTGATTCTACCCATGGATACTTCAAGCATTTGCTTAGTATTGGTTCTATGCATGGATATTTCAAACATGCTTAGCATTGATTCTACCTATAGATACTCTGAGCATTTGCTTAGTATTGGTTCTATGCATGGATACTTCAAACATATGATTAATATTGGTTTTACCCATGGATACTTCAAACATATGATTAATATTGGTTCTACCCATGGATACTTCGAACATGTGCTTAGTATTGGTTATACCCAAGGAAACTTCAAACATATTCTTAGCATTTGTTTTATCCATGGAGATTTTAAACACATGCTTAGTAATGGTTCTACCCAGGGAGGTTTTAATCGCATTTATCTATATAGTCTGAACTCTGTCTTATTTTTATCTAAATGCCAACTGATAAATGAATTTTAACTAAGATGACATTCCATTGTTGTATATGACTTAACTATTTTTGAATGCATGTAAATATTTGAACTGGTCTACTTCAGTATTTAATCAACATGTCAGTTTAAACACTTCAATCTCCATTACTTGTGAAGCAACATCTGTAAATTAGTATTACGTTTTTATTCAATTGTTTACCCATTTAAACCAGACTTAATTGGTTTTGAGTTTCACTCCCTTTACCAACTTGCAAAAAGTATCAAATTAGATATTTATTAAAATTGTATTTGTTAACATACGTCTAGTTCTATTTTTCACATTTGTCAAATAGTAAAGCCTCATTAAACTTCCAAAATGCACACGTTTTGATAACATCAAAATGATTGTAATGAAGGCACAAACTCTGCATTGCAGCCTAAAGTTTGGTGGTCAAAACTCTACATTCAAACCAATTATAGGGGTCGAAACTCCACATTTAAACAAATTCTATAGGCAGTCAAAACTCTATATTTAATCTTAATAAAACTTTGTCTAACCAAAGGCATAAGCTCTTGGATTTCATTGAGAATAAATAACATGTGTCTTGTGAACAATATATCTTATTTTGTATATGAAGAAAATGTATTGCAGTGAAAACTTTGACACAACCAATGACATATATAGAAGAATAGGAAACTTACATCTCCTGACTATATGTTGATAAAATAGCACACGAAGGATTAATTATTTGGAAAATTAATTATTCAGAATTCACAGGCAAATGCTTTCTTGTACATAAATGTAAGTTGTATGTGATTTTAGATGTTTTAAAACGTTTTGACCATGCAAAATGATCTTGAAATAAGGATATTGAGGTTCGAAGTAAAATTTCAAGTACTTTTGTTATTATTTTAGCTGCAATATACACATTCAGTCGTACTTCAACAATTTCGAACATAAATTGCTGGGAATGGTATTATTTTTTATAAAAATTTCATTCTGCAATGTAAGAATTTTGATTTGTGTATTTAGTTAAATCATGAGGGTAAAATACCCCCTAAATCACCCATTATCTGGACCACTGAATAAAGCTGTTTACTTTGGTTGCAATTTCAGGGAGTACAGCCTACACCAAGGATGGGTGTCTGAGGTGGTGTCTCAAAGATCACATACCGATTGGTCCGAAAAAAATATTTATATCAGAAAAGTTGCCAGTCACTTGGGATGGTGGTTCTACTCAGATTTATTATGAGGTCTTCCACAACCAATAATATTAGATTCGATTTATAACCTGTAACAAATATGTGGTGCATGGGATAATGTACTCACTCAAATAAATAAACAATATCCACCTCTAGATCACTTACGTCTCATCGTTGAGAGCACGGGTTCAAGCCTAGTTGCGTCAAACATATGTGAGAAAATTAAAAAGTTACTTTCAGAACAACATAATGGTTCCTTTCAGAGGTTGCGAGTTTGATCCCCAACTTGAGTCAATACATCAAACCCCAATACTAATGGTATACTTACATGTGATTTTTTTTATAATTACACATGCGAATAATTTTGAAATAAAGTTGTCTTGTATTTTCTGTCTATATTTGGGATTCTGTTATAATTAAAACTTCACTTTAGAATTTGTTTTTTGGCTGAAAGTACCACGTTGTACATGATAAATAATCCTTTAAATTAATTAAAACTAAAACATTATGTGGATCCCTGTGGTATTCTCTTAGTCAAGTGATCTGAGACTTGTGATACTAATACGGTACAAAGGTCTTATACAAATGGAAAATATTGCCAGGTACTAACAGAAGGATGAGGATTCTGCTCAGATCCATTCTGTGGTTATACCATTAAACTGGGTGCTACAATTTATCTAACCTAGTATTGAAAATGGTGTTAAACCCCAACAGAAGAAAACATAAAAACTATTAAAACTCGTAGACCTTCTCAAAACTTAGCTTTTGAATATAATTGGTGAAGTATTTAAATACACAAACTGACTGATGTTCAAGTGTTATATGGCAAAATTTGATAGATAATGCATATTTATGGTTATAAAATGTTGGCCAAGCGTGCAACATGGCTTCAATGTTTTAAAACAGTTACTCAAAGCAAACAAACCTTTCCTGTAACAGTTAAGGTGGACAACATACTTTTTATTTTCTTGTTATTGTTTGAAAAAAAACACTGAAGAGTGTGTCGATGACCCTAAATCGTTCACCTGGGGATAGAAAATGATGCTATATTTTGCCTAGAGATAAATAAATTAATACACATTGCGTGGATATATTTTATCTAAAGTGACTGCAATGAATATTAGGGTTGGCAAAAATGGTCCTTCTGTTTTATAGTATTTGATTATATTTTAAAGAATTTTACAGTTATATCTAAAGCTGTGCATACACTCCAGTTTGGGCATACATGAAAGGTCACATATTTAGTTTAAACTTATTTATTTTACTTCGATTGTGAAACAAGTTATTACAACTTAGACAAATCACACTCAAAGTCTTCCTGGGAAAAACCAGTGCTAAGCATTTACGGAAAAAAGTGTCTTGCTCAAAGACACCATGTATAGCTGTGGCGGAGGATCAAAGTCACGACCCTCCGATTATGGGTCGGATATATTTATTTAAAAAATGTCAGTAAATGAAGCATGACTCCATCTTAAATGCCCCACGTCTCACTTAACAGCTGTGGCTTCTTTCAGTGATGGTAGAGCAATTCGTACAGTGAGAAAAGAGTAAATCAAATGCTAGTATAGTATAAACAGCAATAAGACCAATTATTCCATTTTATAGTGATTGGGGACTGCTTTTAAAGAAAATGTAAGAGGTCTCACTGCAAAAAAATAATACAAACAGGCCAACTTATCAGTTATTGTGTATTTTTACATAGATTATAATTCAACTGTGTAGTGAGACCTCTGTCTAATGTTTTTTCATTCTTTTATATCTGGGTGTTAAATGAACAAACATGATGCTGTTAAATACATTTAATATATGCATTTAAACAATCCAAGTGATAAAAATATATTGTTGAAATGATGTAAATAATAATTATACAGTATCACAGTCTGTCATTTATATAATATACAGTATCACAGTCTGCTATTAACACAATATACAGTATCACTATATACAGTATCACGGTCTGCCTTATAAAACAATATACAGTTTCACTATATACAGTATCACAGTCTGCCTTTTAAAACAATATACAGTTTCACTATATACAGTATCACAGTCTGCCTTTTAAAATAAAAACAGTATCACTATATACAGTATCACAGTCTGCCTTTTAAAATAAAAACAGTATCACTATATACAGTATCACAGTCTGCCTTTTAAAATAAAAACAGTATCACTATATACAGTATCACAGTCTGCTTTTAAAACAATATACAGTAACACTATAAACAGTATCACAGTCTGATTTTAAAACAATATACAGTATCACTATATACAGTATCACAGTCTGCCTTTTAAAACAATATACAGTATCACAGTCTGCTTTTAAAACAATATACAGTATCACTATATACAGTATCACAGTCTGCCTTTTAAAACAATATACAGTATCACTTAACACAGTATCACAGTCTCTTTTGAATAATATACATTATCACAATTTCCCTTGAAATATTACAAGTATCACAGACTGCAGTTTAAATAATATACAGTACCATATAACTAAAATGCAATATCACAGTCTGTTTAAAAGTTGACCTTTTAAATTATATAAAGTATCACAGTCTACCTTGTAAATGATATAAAATATCACAGTCTTTCTTGTAAATTATATAAAATATCACAGTATATCTTGTAAATTATATAAAATTTCACAATCTGCCTTGTAAATTATATAAAGTAACACAGTTAATCTTGTAAATTATATAAAATATCACAGTCTATCCTGTAAATTATATAAAGTATCACAGTCTATCTTGTAAATTATATAAAATATCACAATCTGCCTTGTAAATTATATAAAGTAACACAGTTTATCTAGTAAATTATATAAAATATCACAGTATACCTTGTTAATTATATAAAATATCACAGTCTATCCTGTAAATTATATAAAGTATCACAGTCTATCTTGTAAATTATATAAAGTATCACAGTATATCTTGTAAATTATATTAAATATCACAATCTGCCTTGTAAATTATATAAAGTAACACAGTTTATCTTGTAAATTATATAAAATACTACAGTTCACCTTGTAAATTATATAAAGTATCAAAGTCTTCCTTGTTAATTATATAAAGTAACACAATCTGCCTTGTTAATAATATAAAGTATCACAGACTACATTGTAAATTATATAAAGTACCACAGTCTGCCTTGTAAATAATATAAAGTTGCACATTCTCTCTTGTAAATTATATTAAGTATCACAGTCTATCTTGAAAAATAATATAAAGTATCACAGTCTGCCTTGTAAATAATATAAAGCTTCACATTCTGTCTTGTAAATGATATTAAGTATCACAGTCTATCTTGTAAAATTATATAAAGTATCATAGTCTACTTTGTAAATGAAATTAAGTACCATAATCTACATGATTGTAAATTACATAAAGTACCACAGTCTGCCTTGTAAATTATATAAAGTATCTCAGTCTAAATTGTCAAGTTATATAAAATATCACAATATTCCTTGTAAATTATATAAAGTACCACAGTCTGCCTTGTAAATTATATAAAGTATCACAGTCTGCCTTGTAAATAATATAAAGTATCACAGTCTACCTTGTAAATTATAGAAAGAATCACAGTCTGCATTTTAAACTATATAAAGTATCTGAGTCTACCTTGAAAATTATATAAAGTATCGCATTCTGTCTTGTAAATCATATAAAAGTATCACATTCTGCCTTGTAAATTATATAAAATATCACATTCTGCCTTGTAAATTATATATAGTATCGCAGTCTGTCTTGTAAATTATATAAAATATCACATTCTGCCTTGTAAATTATAAAAAGTTTCACAGTTTGCCATGGAAATAACATTCAATAACACAAAAACATTATCACAATTTGCCTCATAAATTACATGACGTATCACGGTCTGCCTTAAAATAATACAAGTACAAATACATTTCACAGTTTGCTTGCAATATAACAGTCTTTTTGCAGTGTTAATGGTATGCAGTATCACAGTATAAGTATCACAGTCTGCCTAGTAAGTTCTATACAGTATTACATAGTCTGCCTTGTAAATCATATACATTATCACAGTTTATATACTATATTAATTATTAGCACTATTCCAATCATATTAGTTAAAAAGTGTAAAAATTGCAGCCAAATGTAGTGACACTTCATAATTAAGTTTTCCTGAAATATGCAAATCTTTAACAATATGGTCAAATAGCACATTTTATCTTATCAACTTCAAAATGTCAAAATCATTGTACTTAAATAATATTGCATTGGCACAAATACCATGACAATTCAAATGCACTTTTGAAATATAGATTTTATGCAAATGCGATGGACCCCACATAAACTTTATTATCATGGTCCATGATGAACTTGGCATTGAAGTCACTGTACTGATATAACACAAATGTCAAGGTCATTGTTTTAAAATAACAAGTATCATGGCTATTATACTATAGCAAGGTCCTGACGGAAACCATTGTTCATCATTATAACTTTTCATACTTTAATTTGTGTCATTCACAAATTGTAAAGTTAAACTTAAATATCTGCTAATATAGCATAAAATTATTTCTGGGTTTTAGCAGAAATATAAAAATGTTACATAAATATGTTAGTCTGCACTCAATTTTTTTAAGTAGCCAATCAAAATACGTCTTACAAGAAAGTGATCACCTGAGCCCATCATAACAGTAAACAAAAATGCTGCTATAATAAATTTCTGTTTCAGATTTTAGTAACAATAAGAACATGTGACTGCTATTGTTCAATGAAAATTGGGCAATTTAACAAAATTTTAATGAAACATTACACTTAACACGTCTGCAAGTGATTTTACATTGAGGAAAAAGAAAATCATCCACTTACTGTGGAGTATAAATTAGTTCATGCTAGATTCCACAGTGATAATGAAACATGTTCACAAATTATGACATCACAAGTCGATGGTGATGACATCATGAGTAGATGGTAATGACATCATGAGTATATGGTGATGACATCACTTCCACTTCCTCTCACCATCAGCACTCTGTCTAAACCATCTGTAAGAACTTCTAAGAATTCCATGTCTAAAGATTATACTTAAGGAAAATACAAATTAAACATTAAATTACATGTAAAATGGCAAATAAAATTACATGAAATTTGGCAAATATAATTACATGTAATTTGGCAAATATAATTACATGTAATGGCAAATATAATTACATGTAATGTGGCAGATATAATTACCTGTAATTTGGCATATATAATTTATTTACTTCATGTAATTTCATTACTTTTGTAACCATACTATTTTCTGTTATCAGGGGTTGGGATTGGTCTAATGGTTGGCATGCTTGCTCAAAGACCTAGAGGTACCCGGTTTGATTCCTGGTGAGGTCACGTCTGTGGTATTTTAAACACATTCCAACAATGCCTTATTTGAAAGCATGTCATTCTTTAGAATAGAGGTAAAAACCATAGTCCCATGTGCATATAAAATGTCTTGCTGGACCTTCTATACTTCAAAGCAAATAAACCTGTATTAAGCAACAACCTGTCTTAAAAGGCCATTTTCGCTCATTCCCTTACATGGCTGCATGCTTAAAACAAAAGTGACTGTAGATAGTAAGTTTTATATTATTCTTTAGCCTTTTTTAAAACTAATGTATAAAAAATGTTTATAATGATTTTTTTTATTTTCCCAAACATACCAGTACTCTTAATTTACTTTCTATCTCTTATATTTATTTCAAATCATAGTCTCAGAACATATTTTATTATAATTCATTAAAATCAAATTGATTACTTTTTTCAGCTTAGAACTAGTTAACCTATAATTAATATGACTGCCATAATCATTGTAGTTATTTGCTAATTAATTGCTTATTAATAAGTGTTTGTAAATATATACAGTTATACTACTATTGTAATGTAAGCATTCAATATGTTTTAACTATTAACTATATACAGTCAAACCTGTGCAAACGGTCACCTCTATTAAGCAGCCACCTGTCTTAAGCAGCTACATTTGTTTTTTCCAATTTCTATACTTTCAGAGTAAATTAACCTGTATTAAGCAACAACCTGTCTTAAAAGGCCACTTTTGTTTCTTCCCTTGACTGGCAGCGATTAAGACAGATCTGACTGTAGTTAGTACAAGGATACAGTGAAGTTCTCCAGCTTCATGTTTTGGTGGCGGAGGAAGATTGACAACTACCAATTGTGCATTCTGGGACTTCTGCTTTATGACGTCATTTAAGTGCACAGCATTGTGCATTCTGTAAACATTCTTCTTATCTCTGAATAAATAAACAAATATTTTTTAATTTTTGAAATAAGTAAAAGATTCTTTTTCAATATTTTTTATTTTGGCCAACATTAAAATGATGTTTGATTGCTGCATTGATGTGGTTTTGTAATATGGTATTACAATAATTATCAAAATTAAACTACAATAAATATCTAGTATATGCATACTGTATTTAGAAGGCAACTTTAAATTTATGCAGTGAGAAAGCAACAAAAATGTTTTATTTTAGCCTTAAAATATTGAAATGCTTTTTTATTATATTTCTGATTTCAATTAATAAAGTTTTGACTTCAATTGCTATCACAGAATGTTTTTTGCTTTTTATAATTCTGACCATAATAATAAATGATACATTTCACTATTAAAACCTAAAACTCTCCTTTTCACATACCTTCATGACAGTTTGAGTAATATTGTTGACATGCTTACACTAGTGTATGAATATCTTGTTGACCTGCTTACACTAGTGTTTGAATATCTTGTTGACATGCTTGCACTAGTGTATGAATATCTTGTTGACATGCTTACACTAGTGTATGAATATCTTGTTGACATGCTTGCACTAGTGTATGAATATCTTGTTGACATGCTTGCACTAGTGTATGAATATCTTGTTGACATGCTTACACTAGTGTTTGAATATATTGTTGACATGCTTACACTAGTGTATGAATATCTTGTTGACATGCTTACACTAGTGTTTGAATATCTTGTTGACATGCTTACACTAGTGTTTGAATATATTGTTGACATGCTTGCACTAGTGTATGAATATATTGTTGACATGCTTGCACTAGTGTATGAATATCTTGTTGACATGCTTGCACTAGTGTATGAATATCTTGTTGACATGCTTACACTAGTGTTTGAATATATTGTTGACATGCTTACACTAGTGTTTGAATATCTTGTTGACATGCTTGCACTTGTGTATGAATATCTTGTTGACATGCTTACACTTGTGTTTGAATATATTGTTGACATGCTTGCACCAGTGTTTGAATATCTTGTTGACATGTTTGCAGTAGTGTTTGAATATCTTGTTGACATGCTTGCACTAGTGTATGAATATCTTGTTGACATGCTTACACTAGTGTTTGAATATCTTGTTGACATGCTTACACTAGTGTTTGAATATCTTGTTGACATGCTTGCACCAGTGTTTGAATATCTTGTTGACATGCTTACACTAGTGTTTGAATATATTGTTGACATGCTTACACTAGTGTATGAATATCTTGTTGACATGTTTGCACTAGTGTTTTAGATATCTTGTTGACATGTTTGCACTAGTGTTTGAATATCTTGTTAACATGCTTGCACTAGTGTATGAATATCTTGTTAACATGCTTACACTAGTGTTTGAATATCTTGTTGACATGCTTACACTAGTGTTTGAATATCTTGTTGACATGCTTGCACCAGTGTTTGAATATCTTGTTGACATGCTTGCACTAGTGTATGAATATCTTGTTGACATGTTTGCACTAGTGTTTGAATATCTTGTTGACCTGCTTACACTAGTGTTTGAATATCTTGTTGACATGCTTGCACCAGTGTTTGAATATCTTGTTGACATGCTTACACTAGTGTTTGAATATATTGTTGACATGCTTGCACTAGTGTTTGAATATTTGGTTGACATGCTTACACTAGTGTTTGAATATCTTGTTGACATGCTTACACTAGTGTATGAATATCTTGTTGACATGCTTACACTAGTGTTTGCATATCTTGTTGACATGCTTACACTAGTGTTTGAATATCTTGTTGACATGCTTGCACTAATGTTTGAATATCTTGTTGACATGCTTGCACCAGTGTTTGAATATCTTGTTGACATGCTTACACTAGTGTTTGAATATATTGTTGACATGCTTGCACTAGTGTATGAATATCTTGTTGACATGTTTGCACTAGTGTTTGAATATCTTGTTGACATGCTTACACTAGTGTTTGAATATCTTGTTGACATGCTTGCACCAGTGTTTGAATATCTTGTTGACATGCTTACACTAGTGTTTGAATATATTGTTGACATGCTTACACTAGTGTTTGAATATCTTGTTGACAAGCTTGCACTAGTGTTTGAATATTTTGTTGACATGCTTACACTAGTGTTTGAATATCTTGTTGACATGCTTACGCTAGTGTATGAATATCTTGTTGACATGCTTACACTAGTATTTGAATATCTTGTTGACATGCTTACACTAGTGTTTGAATACATTGTTGACATGCTTGCACTAGTGTATGAATATCTTGTTGGCATGTTTGCACTAGTGTTTGAATATCTTGTTGACATGCTTGCACTAGTGTATGAATATCTTGTTGACATGCTTACACTAGTGTTTGAATATCTTGTTGACCTGCTTACACTAGTGTATGAATATCTTGTTGACATGCTTACACTAGTGTTTGAATATCTTGTTGACATGCTTACACCAGTGTTTGAATATCTTGTTGACATGCTTGCACTAGTGTTTGAATATCTTGTTGACCTGCTTACACTAGTGTTTGAATATATTGTTGACATGCTTGCACTAGTGTATGAATATCTTGTTGACATGCTTACACTAGTGTTTGAATATCTTGTTGACATGCTTACACCAGTGTTCGAATATCTTGTTGGCATGCTTACACTAGTGTTTGAATATCTTGTTGACATGCTTACACCAGTGTTTGAATATCTTGATGACATGCTTGCACCAGTGTTTGAATATCTTGTTGACATGCTTACACCAGTGTTTGAATATTTTGTTGACATGCTTACACCAGTGATTAAATATATTGTTGACATGCTTGCACTAGTGTTTGAATATCTTGTTGACATGCTTACACTAGTGTTTGAATATTTTGTTGACATGCTTACACCAGTGTTTGAATATATTGTTGACATGCTTACACCAGTGTTTGAATTTATTGTTGACATGCTTGCACTAGTGTTTGAATATTTTGTTGACATGCTTACACTAGTGTTTGAATATCTTGTTGACATGCTTACACCAGTGTTTGAATATATTGTTGACATGCTTGCACTAGTGTATGAATATCTTGTTGACATGCTTACACTAGTGTTTGAATATATTGTTGACATGCTTGCACCAGTGTTTGAATATCTTGTTGACATGCTTACATCAGTGTTTGAATATATTGTTGACATGCTTGCACTAGTGTTTGAATATCTTGTTGACATGCTTGCACTAGTGTATGAATATCTTGTTGACCTGCTTACACCAGTGTTTGAATATCTTGTTGACAAGCTTGCACTAGTGTTTGAATATCTTGTTGACATGCTTACACTAGTGTTTGAATATCTTGTTGACAAGCTTACACTAGTGTTTGAATATATTGTTGACATGCTTACACCATTGTTTGAATATATTGTTGACATGCTTACACTAGTGTTTGAATATATTGTTGACATGCTTGCACTAGTGTTTGAATATCTTGTTGACATGCTTGCACCAGTGTTTGAATATTTTGTTGACATGCTTGCACTAGTGTTTGAATATCTTGTTGACATGCTTACACCAGTGTATGAATATCTTGTTGACATGCTTACACTAGTGGGTGAATATCTTGTTGACATGCTTACACTAGTGTTTGAATATCTTGTTGACATGCTTGCACTAGTGTTTGAATATCTTGTTGACATGCTTACACTAGTGTTTGAATATCTTGTTGACACGCTTACACTAGTGTGTGAATATCTTGCTGACATGCTTACACTAGTGTTCGTCTGAACTGAATTTCTTGTTGATTCTACTTACGGTTTGAGTATATCTGACACATTTTTGTTCACATTTTCTGCCATTTTCTCCATAGTACAAGATGCTCCACGACCACTAGGTGAGAATGTATATTGATTTATCTCTGACTGATCCTCACTATCCAGCTTGGTGCCATTATGAACACTGCCTAATTCTATTTTTGTCTCCTGCCTGCTGTGTCGTCTTATCTTATCCACAATGATCTGTGGTGACAACATGTCCATTTTCATCTTTTTCATCATTTCTATTCGCTGTTCCATCACCAAAGTCTTCTCAACAGTGTATGCGGATATATCTGTATTACTCTGAAGCATGGTTTTAATAATGTTTTAATTTTTATAAATATTAGAGGATAAAACAAAAATATAAAATTTTCAAATATCCAGCATACTTAATTATTTCTGATACGAAGATCCCACAGTAGCACAGAGCACAGCCAAGAAAAGGAATAAGCAAACTCCATTCTCTTGAGTCTGTTTATAAGGGGTAATCATCCAAATAAATAAGAAAAGACAGACTCCTACATAAAGGGTTGTGAAATTAACTCCCCTCACGTTCCCTAGCACTTAACTTAAGCAAGCAACAATGAATGAGTTCCATGATTTCAAGGAACCAAAAATGACAACAATACCGAGTCAAAGCTTGCCGGAGTTAAACAGCTCTTGTGGAAATATATAATATCTAGTGAAAGGATCCTGTGAAAGCACAAAATGCAAATATTTTTAATTAGAAATTATTTTTTTGTTGTGAAATACTATGTATCCTCCTTATACCAGACTTTTAATTTAAAAAAAGCAAAGGGATGTAACTCAGTAAAATATCATTGAACCATGACACAGATGGGACATGCACAACTATACCTCACACTGATCCTTCCTAGCAAGTTTTGGTTAAATCCAACCACAGATGTCGTAGGAGTTTTTCAGGCAAGATTTTAATTTCTCAGACAAGATTTTTATATAAGAAAATACAAAGGGTCTCAACTCAGTCAAAAATTATTGAACCAGTACGCCAATGGGACAAACACAACAAGACCTCATGCTGATCCCTTCCAGCATATCATAAGAACAGGATTTTTAATTCAGAAAATGCCAAAGGCCAAAACTTAGTCATAATCATTAAAGCGTATTGCAAAAAGAATATCCAGAACTAGACCGCACACTGATTCTTCCTAGCGCAAGTTTTGGCTAATTTCAACCACAGATGTCAGAGCAGTTATCAGTACAAGATTTTTAATTCTGAAAATGTGAAGAGTTGCAACTCAGTCAAATATCATTGGACTGTAACTCAGTAAAATATCATTGAACCATGACACAGATGGGACATGCACAACTATACCTCACACTGATCCTTCCTAGCAAGTTTTGGTTAAATCCAACCACAGATGTCGTAGGAGTTTTTCAGGCAAGATTTTAATTTCTCAGACAAGATTTTTATATAAGAAAATACAAAGGGTCTCAACTCAGTCAAAAATTATTGAACCAGTACGCCAATGGGACAAACACAACAAGACCTCATGCTGATCCCTTCCAGCATATCATAAGAACAGGATTTTTAATTCAGAAAATGCCAAAGGCCAAAACTTAGTCATAATCATTAAAGCGTATTGCAAAAAGAATATCCAGAACTAGACCGCACACTGATTCTTCCTAGCGCAAGTTTTGGCTAATTTCAACCACAGATGTCAGAGCAGTTATCAGTACAAGATTTTTAATTCTGAAAATGTGAAGAGTTGCAACTCAGTCAAATATCATTGGACTGTAACTCAGTAAAATATCATTGAACCATGACACAGATGGGACATGCACAACTATACCTCACACTGATCCTTCCTAGCAAGTTTTGGTTAAATCCAACCACAGATGTCGTAGGAGTTTTTCAGGCAAGATTTTAATTTCTCAGACAAGATTTTTATATAAGAAAATACAAAGGGTCTCAACTCAGTCAAAAATTATTGAACCAGTACGCCAATGGGACAAACACAACAAGACCTCATGCTGATCCCTTCCAGCATATCATAAGAACAGGATTTTTAATTCAGAAAATGCCAAAGGCCAAAACTTAGTCATAATCATTAAAGCGTATTGCAAAAAGAATATCCAGAACTAGACCGCACACTGATTCTTCCTAGCGCAAGTTTTGGCTAATTTCAACCACAGATGTCAGAGCAGTTATCAGTACAAGATTTTTAATTCTGAAAATGTGAAGAGTTGCAACTCAGTCAAATATCATTGGACTGGAACGCAAAAGGATATAGCCAACTAGACCTCACCACATCCTTCATGGCTAGTTTTGGCTTAATCAAACTGTGGTAAACAATGAACTACTGGGACAAGATTTTGTGACAGACAAACAGACAGATGGAAAGAAACACACTTACCATCTCTGCACCCTCCATCTGGCATTTAACTTATCATTTCCACAATCTTCACTTGACATTATAATTTACCATCTCTGCACACTCCATCTGATATAATAACTTACCATCTCTGCACTCTCCATCTGACACTATAACTTACCATTTCCACAACCTCTGACATTATAACTTACCATTTGCACATCATCCATCTGACATTATAAGTTACCATTTCCACATCGTCCATCTGACATTATAACTAACCATTTCTACCCCCTCCATCTGACATTATAGCTATCCCTTTCTAACCCCTCCATCTGACATTATAACTTACCATTTCTACCCCCTCCATCTGACATTATAACTTACCCTTTCTAACCCCTCCACCTGACATTATAACTTACCATTTATACACCCTCCACCTGACATTATAACTTACCCTTTCTAACCCCTCCACCTGACATTATAACTTACCATTTCTACACCCCTCCATCTGACATTATAACTTACCATTTCTACACCCCTCTATCTGACATTATAACTTAAACTTTCTAACCCTTCCATCTGACATTATAAGTTACCATTTCCACATCGTCCATCTGACATTATAACTAACCATTTCTACCCCCTCCATCTGACATTATAGCTATCCCTTTCTAACCCCTCCATCTGACATTATAACTTACCATTTCTACCCCCTCCATCTGACATTATAACTTACCCTTTCTAACCCCTCCACCTGACATTATAACTTACCATTTATACACCCTCCACCTGACATTATAACTTACCCTTTCTAACCCCTCCACCTGACATTATAACTTACCATTTCTACACCCCTCCATCTGACATTATAACTTACCATTTCTACACCCCTCCATCTGACATTATAACTTAAACTTTCTAACCCTTCCATCTGACATTATAAGTTACCATTTCTGCATCGTCCATCTGACATTATAACTAACCATTTCTACCCCCTCCATCTGACATTATAGCTATCCCTTTCTAACCCCTCCATCTGACATTATAACTTACCATTTCTACCCCCTCCATCTGACATTATAACTTAACCTTTCTACCCCCTCCACCTGACATTATAACTTACCATTTATACACCCTCCACCTGACATTATAACTTACCATTTATACACCCTCTATCTGACATTATAACTTACCATTTCTACACCCCTCCATCTGACATTATACCTTACCATTTCTACACCCCTCCATCTGACATTATAACTTAAACTTTCTAACCCTTCCATCTGACATTATAACTTAAACTTTCTAACCCTTCCATCTGACATTATAACTAAAACTTTCTAACCCTTCCATCTGACATTATAACTTACCATTTCTACACCCTCCATCTGACATTATAACTTAACCTTTCTATCCCTACCATCTGACACATTATAACTTACCATTTCTACACCCTCCATCCGGCATTATAACTTACCATTTCCACAACCTCAACATCTGCCTGAATGCGTAACTGATACATGAACGTTGTTAAATCTTTCTTCATTTGAATTGAGTTTTCTTCAAATTCTGAGCAGTAATGTTAAAGAAGACAAAATAAAATTTCATTAATACTGTTCATTATCAAGAGAGAGTTATAGAACCTGTCCACATCAAAACCACTCACTAGTGAACAATTGTATGGAGTCTCATTTCATTCTAATCAAAAGTTACTGAGAAACTTTAACACAAATGTCTATGTACAACAAGGGACTAATCCTTTCAAAAATCAAGAGAGAGTTATGAAGTTTACATCCGGACATCTTGGTGGTGCACTTGTGTCAGGTTTCATTCCATTCCCATCAATAGTTACTGAGAAACTGACTTTAACACAAAATGCTGACAAACTGACAGAGAGATGGAAATCTTCAAACCATAGAATAGACATTGAATTGCTTTGCAATCCTGTAAAAAAAATTAAATACTGAATAAATCCACAAAAAATGCTCCCCGGAAATAAACTCCCTTGCCCCCTTTTCTGGAAAATAAAATGACTTGACACAGGCATTGTGTTATACAGCATTTTACACACATTATAAACAAAATATAAATTTTGATTTCTCTGAACCACATAAATGCTCACACCCATTTTTGCATTTATTCGGCGGTATATGATAACCTGGCAAATGTAGGGTGTAAAAACATACAAGTGAAGAATTTCTATAATTTTCATGAGAAAGATCTATCCCCATTATACACAGGACAGGGTCTTCATTTCTTATGTGCAAATAAAGGATACGAGCCACTGTAAATATACGTAGTTTGCAGTTCTTCCAAGTTTTATGTTGTTTCAGCAAATATGGCAGCAACATTAGAAATCCCCCATCATGCACCACCCACCACACATCAATTGTACCTTTCATCTTGTCTGAACTTGCTGGGAATGAGTTAGCTCCCTTGACGACCAGTAACGCCATCTCTGATGCCTCTATCACCTGTATGGTGTCTACAAATAAATGTAAAAAATGTCTATGTAAATGAGAACATGTGATTTATATTGATCAAATAATAAACTACACATATAGTGATACACCACATGTACTGTTCCATATAATGGCTACAGTTAAACTTTAACAAGTAAAATAACAATAAATAAAAGAAAATGTTGACCTGAGTAGTCATGCTTATCTCATACATAAAATGGATAACAATGATGTACAGGTTTGATGCTCTGCCACATCTATGTGTGGTGTTCATTAACAAGAGATTTTATCCGCTTATACTCAGTATTGGTTCTACCAAGTAATCAGTCACTATACGCTAATTTATGGTGTAACCAGTCACTATGTTCTAATTCATGGTGTAACAAGTCACTATGTTCTAATTTATGGTGTAACCAATCACTATGTTCTAATTTATGATGTAACTTGCCACTTTGTCTTAATTTAAGTTGTTACCAGTCACTATGTTCTCATTTATAGTATCACTATGTTCTTATGTATGATGTAACCAGTTACTATGTTCTTATCTATAATGTAACCAGTCACTATGTTATACTGTATGATGTTACCAATCGCTATGTTCTTCTGTATGATGTAACCAGTCACTATGTTCTACTGTATGATGTAACCAGTCACTATGCTATACTGTATAATGTAACCAGTCACTATGTTCTTCTGTATGATGTAACCAGTCACTATGCTATACTGTATGATGTAACCAGTCACTATGTTCTACTGTATGATGTAACCAGTCACTATGCTATACTGTATAATGTAACCAGTCACTATGTTCTTCTGTATGATGTAACCAGTCACTATGCTATACTGTATGATGTAACCAGTCACTATGTTCTACTGTATTATGTAACCAGTCACTATGCTATACTGTATGATGTAACCAGTCACTATGTTCTACTGTATGATGTAACCAGTCACTATGTTCTACAGTTTGATGTAACCAGTCACTATTTTTTACTGTGTGATGTAACCAGTCACTATGCTATACTGTATGATGTAACCAGTCACTATGTTCTACTGTGTGATGTAACCAGTCACTATGTTCTAATGTGTGATGAACCCTGTCACTAAGTTTTACTGTATGATGTAACCAGTCACAATGTTCTACTATATGATGTAACCAGTCACTATGTTCTACTGTGTGATGTAACCAGTCACTATGTTCTAATGTGTAATGTACCCTGTCACTAAGTTTTACTGTATGATGTAACCAGTCACTATGTTCTAATGTATGATGTAACCAGTCACTATGTTCTACTGTATGATGTAACCAGTCACTATGCTATACTGTATGATGTTACCAGTCACAATGTTCTAATGTATGATGTTACCAGTCACTATGTTCTAATGTATGATGTAACCAGTCACTATGTTCTACTGTATGATGTAACCAGTCACTATGCTATACTGTATGATGTAATCAGTCACTATGTTCTACTGTATTATGTAACCAGTCATTATGTTCTACTGTATGATGTAACAAGTCACAATGTTCTAATGTATGATGTAACCAGTCACTATGTTCTAATATATGATGTAACCAGTCACTTTGTTTTTTTATGTATGATGTAACCAGACACTATGCTATACTGTATGATGTAACCAGTCACTATGTTCTACTGTGTGATGTAACCAGTCACTATGTTCTAATGTGTGATGTACCCTGTCACTAAGTTTTACTGTATGATGTAACCAGTCACAATGTTATACTGTATGATGTAACCAGTCATTATGTTTTACTGTATATTGTAACCTGTCACTATGTTCTACTGTGTAATGTAACCAGTCACTATGTTCTACAGTATAATGTAACCAGCCACTTAGTTTTACTGAATGATTTAACCAGTCACTATGCTATACTGTATGATGTAACCAGTCACTATGTTTTACTGTATAATGTAACCAGTCACTATGTTCTACTGTATGATGAAACCAGTCACTATGTTCTAATGTGTGATGTAACCAGTCACTTTGTTCTAATGTGTGATGTAACAAGTCACTATGTTCTACTGTATGATGTTACCAGTCACTATGTTCTACTGTATGATGTAACCAGTCATTATGTTCTACTGTATGATGTAACCAGTCACGATATTCTACTATATGATGTAACCAGTCACTTTATTTTACTGTATAAGGTAACCAGTCACTATGTTCTGCTGTATGATGTAACCAGTCACTATGTTCTACTTTGTGATGTTACAAGTCACTATGTTCTATGTGTGATGTAACCAGTCACTTTGTTCTTATGTGTGATGTAATCAGTCACTTTTTTCTACTGTATGATGAAACCAGTCACTTTGTTCTACTGTATGATGTAACCAGTCACTATGTTCTCTGTATGATGTCACATGTCACTATGTTTTTCTGTATAACATAACCAGTCACTATGTTCTACTGTATGCTGTAACCAGTCACTACGTTCTACTGTATGATGTAACCAGTCACTATGTTCTACTGTATGATGTAACCAGTCACTATATTTTGCTGTATGATGTAACCAGTCACTACGTTCTACTGTATGATGTAACCAGTCACTTTGTTTTACTGTATGATGTAACCAGTCACTATATTTTGCTGTATGATGTAACCAGTCACTACGTTCTACTGTATGATGTAACCAGTCACTATATTTTGCTGTATGATGTAACCAGTCACTACGTTCTACTGTATGATGTAACCAGTCACTTTGTTTTACTGTATGATGTAACCAGTCACTATGTTCTGCTGTATGATGTAACCAGTCACTATGTTCTGCTGTATGATGTAACCAGTCACTTTTTTTATTGTATGATGTTACCAGTTGCTATGTTCTTCTGTTTGATGTAAAAAATCACTATGTTTTACTGTATCATGTAATCAATCACTATGTTCTACTGTATGATGTAACCAGTCACTATGATCTAATATATGATGTAACCAGCCACTTTGTTCAACTGTGTGATGTAGCCAGTCACTATTTTCTAATGTGTGATGTAACCAGTAACAATGTTCTAATGTGTGATGAAACAAGTCACTATGTTCTACTGTGTGATGTAACCAGTCACTTTGTTTTACTCTATGATGTTACCAGTCTCTATGTTCTACTGTATGATGTAACCAGTCACTATGTTCTACTGTATGATGTAACCTGTCAATATGTTCTACTGTATGGTGTAACTGGTCACTATGTTCTAATTTATGATGTAACCAGTCATTATATTCTAATTAATGATGTAACCAGTCACTTTTTTCTAATGTGTGATGTTACCAGTCACTATGTTTTAATTTATTATGTAACCAGTCACTTTGTTCTAATTTATGATGTAACCTGTCTCTATGTTCTAATGTATGATGTAACCAGTTACTATCTTGTTATTTATGGTGTAACCAGTCACTATATTCCAATTTATGGTGTAACCAGTTACTATGTTCTAATTTTTGATGTTACCAGTTGCTATGTTCTAATTTATGGTGTAACCAGTTACTATGTTCTAATTTATTATGTAACCAGTAACTATGTTTAAATTTATGGTGTAACCAGTCACTATGTTCTATTTTTAGATGTCACCAGTAACTATGTTCTAATTGCATTCTCTTTTTCATGATTCAATCAACTGAAGCTCATTTACTGACATACAGCTATAGGGGAAGACTCGCTAGGGGAGTGAATTGCGTATATAATACATGAGACACACAATTGCAATTTTGATTAGGTATTTTATTTTTATCGGAAACACAAGAAGAAGTAAAAGCCTCACCAACAAATGCTTTGAAGTCATTGTCATTGTGTCCATGTTGCCAGCTATATGGCCAGCCAATCATCACAGTGTTGGGTTTGAGTCCACCAAGACCACAAGTCTGAACTCTGTAAATAAAACATCTGATGAATCAATATGCAGTGTTCAAATACACCAATATTGCAAAGTTGAATATCAAAAACAAACAGCTTACAAACACATTTTAAGACTGTCTAATTGTCCATAGTTTAACACTTCTAAGAAACCAAATACATTTTAAATGAAAACACTTACTGTACATATGATATTAGTTTGTTACAGTTCTTCAAGATAGCAAGTTTGAATTTACAAAATCAACTTAAGTTTCAAATCAAAACAATTGTACAAATGGTGGAGTTACTCACAGATGAGAATAATATTTTTACCTTTACAGGTCTCCTAATATCACTTACCAGATGAGCCAAAATGTTTACAAATGATATTATTTTATACAATTTTTACACTTGACATTATCTTGTTCACGTCTTTTATATGTCATTCTCTTACACAATATTTACATATGTCATTATCTTACGCCATATTTATATATGTCATTATCTTACACAATATTTACATAAATCATTATCTTACACCATATTTACATATGTCATTATCTTGCACAATACTTACATATGACATTACCTTACAAAATATTTACATATGTCATTATCTTACACAATATTTACGTATGACATTAGCTTACACAAAATTTACATTTGGCATTATCTAATGTTTTTTTTATATATTACTTTATTTTACACAATACATGGTATTATCTAACAATACTGACAGATGGTATTATCTAACAATACTAACAGATAACATTATCTAACTATACTTACAGATTGTATTATCAAACAATACTGACAGATAGCATTATCTAACAATACTAACAGATAAGATTCACTAACAATACTTACAGATGACACAATCCATGGGGTAATTCTTTTGCAACAACAACATCCTTAAATCCTTTCACACCTGTTTTGTCAATAACTTTCTGCAAGTTCTGAAATCATGAGAAATGTCTTATAAATTCCAAACTTAGGACTAAATCATGTGCTCCTTCAAACTAATCTCTTATGATTACAAAAGCATTACAATATTATATTTGTGGATAGGGGTGTTTGGGTCATTACTATCCAAGGTGACAAATCATAATTATTATCTTTTATATAAAAATACTAAACAGTCCAGCTAACCCGCCACCTGGCATTCCATGTACCTGACATTTTATGTATTTTCTATAAAAGTACCAAAGCAATATCCTTGAAATTTGGACTTGAATAAGAAGGACCATTACTATGTAGAATCAACACTCAATTGTCTGTTTTTGTCAAACACTAATTTCAATAATGCTACTCAATATTTTGACGAACATATTAAAAATACAAAAAGTGGCTGGTTAGCTGTTCTGTACAGTATATATACTTGACTTGCTGAACTTCCTCCATAAGGGACACAGTCTAGTGGTAGAGCATCAGAGCCAGAGTCAGGAGGTTATGGGTTTGGTCCTCCACCACAACTATGTGCGGTGTCCTTGAGCAAGAGAGTTTATCAGCATTTGCTCAACACTGGTTCTACCAAGGAAGACTTCAAGTGTGACTTGTCTAAGTTATAAGAACTTTTTTAACTATTGATGTAAAATAGATAAGTTTAAAAATAAAACAACACTTCTTCAATAGATTCATCATTTCATCATTTAAGTCATTCAGTCATCATTAAGATGAACAGCCAGACTTGAAGTTTTGCTAAATAAAAATAATTTTTGAATGATAATTTTTCAAGATTCCAGTCTGTCCCTCTAAAGAGAAGATAAACACCATTTCCAACATATTACAGTTGCTTATTTGAATGAATATTTAGTGTCAAAACATTACAGTTGTTTATTTGAATGAATATTTTGTGTCAAATCATTACAGTTGTTTATTTGAATGAATATTTAGTGTCATTTTCATGCCATCATGGGCTATTACAGACAATTTGTTAACCTAACCACACTTTTCTGGGATTCTGGAAGGTTAACAAGTACTCAGGCACACCCATCTTATAAGTTACTGATAAATTTCTCACTTCAATCAGTGGTGTGAGAAGAATTACAATGAGATCCAATGCAGTGCATCAATCATCATGGAGGCTATTGCCAGGCCTGGGATGTAAACTTAGGACCCCTAAATTGATAGCCAGATGCTCTGTCAACTGAATTAACCAGGTTACTAGGTTTATTTGTTGAATTATTTTGCGAGGAAGTTATTATGTTAGTAAGCAGGCATGTTTAGAAACTCTTGGTAAAGCAATAGTTACTTTAAAATACAAATGCTGATTTAATAGCACCAAAATACATGACAGATGGAATTGCCTTGTCACATTTTGTCAAATGTTTCAGCAATAGTTTTGATCTTGTAGAAATATTACAAAAATTGACACATCGACAAAGGAGAATGGAGCATAGCTCAATGAATTTTGCAAAAGATTACAAAGAAAACTTGAGCTAAATTTCCTATCTCACAACATTGGTGACTGCATTTAGACACTTTCATTTCTCTCAGGATCCCAAATCAATATTTCAATATAGCACCATAATTATGTGTGTTTATGCAACTTACTTTATAACAAGAAAAATAAAAAATATTAATTTTTATATCTATTAACATTTTTGTTACTTTTCAAACAATGTTAGTACTGGTATAGTGGGTAGAATTTCCTACCTCTTTCACAAGTTTCAAATCATCATGTCTATCCTGGAATGTTCCAACCAATACGCTAGATATCAGTGTGAGACCTTTGCCAGCTTTCAGTTGTGTAGAAAGTGCCACCATATTTGGATATTTTACTTCTAAGGATTCATCCAACTTGCACATCACAAGAAGCTGTGGCCTGAAAATACAAACATTATTTGTAATCAATCTGATCTAGATTTCAAAACTAGTATATTACCTTGAGTCAGTTTCACAAACTTTTAAAAGTCTTAAGATTTCCGTACAAAAAAGATATGACACCCGGGAACACTTCATCTACACAGTATTTTTGCAAATTTTATTATTTACAAGGCTTACAAAAGATGTAAATGAAACACTATGAATTTTCTGACATTTTATTACATAAAGAAGTTTGTAAATACACCCATTTTAGTGAAACGGGCCCCATTTATAAATAAGATGATAAAACGGGTGAACAGAATAGTTTCACTGATGAAAGTTCTATTAAAATCACATGATCAGTTGATGAGAAGAAATTAAAGGTAGTTTATATGTAAGATAAAGTATTTTATGTATGAAGATTTATGTTCTAATCTGACTGATATAGCTTACCAAAATATTATTCGGCGTCACCTTTAATATATTGGTTCCTGGGCAATGTGCGCTCGACACAATTAATAACAGAACACGGTAACCAGTCAGTTTCTCAGTTCTGACCGGATACTTGAGGATACTCGAGGATACTTGACAAGGTATTTTTTGAGTCACCATTTTTAATTTTACCCACCACCCTAATTCCTCATGGGCTCCATTACATGGGCTCATTACAAGCAATCTGAACACTTCCTGCACTGTTTTCCACTCTGTCAGTTAATATTAACATAAATCACCCATTGCTGATATGTGGTGAATTATTGCTTTCAATCTGGAAGAGTCCAAGATAATGCTTACGGAGCAAAGGGTTTAAATCTGAAGTAACATTAATGTCAAAATAAGATATATATATAGTAGACCTAATCTAACCTCCAGTTTTTGGTATGTGGTGGTGTCTGCTGTAATTTCAGGAGCGAATATCTCGCCAATGACATGGCCATTCCTCTTATGCCATCTCCCCACTCTTTCTCTGCACTGGAAAACAGGAATGAAGATTTTATACGTATAAATGTATTCTGTAGTCACTGAAACTTACTTCAAATGACTGAATGACAGCTAGAACTTAAAAAGTGTCCCTTTCATCTATTAACAAGCCTTATAATATGAATGGGGTGGTGAGTAATTTTTACAGGGACACATGGCAATTTTGATATTTCACTTAACTTTATTTACATATTTACAAGATATAAATATGAAATTAGTCTATTAGAATACCCCTGACCCTTAATTTTGTTTCTATTTTAAAAAGGGACACAACTTGTAGAAATCGTTGATAGGCATCATATTTTGCATATTTTTGGTCACCTCTGACAAGACATGTAGCAGATATTTTAATTTCATCCATTTTTAATGGTATGACAGAAAACACCCCATGTTTATCTCAGTTTGTATTTTTTAGGACTTATTAGTAATATTTTCAAAACAAGAGTGACACCAATAGATTTATAAAAATTGATTGATTGAGTGATTGAATATTTAACATCATTTTTATGTCATCAAGGGCTAACAGATGATCAGTTAATCTAACCACTGTTTCCTGGGATCCTGAAAGGTTAACCAGTACTCGAGCACACCCCATCTCCTCAAGTAACTGATAACTTCCCCACTTGAATCAGTGGTGAGAGATGAATGATAATGAAACACAATGTCATATATCAATCATTACAGAGACTGTTGCCGGGCGGGGATTTGAACTCACGACCCCTGGATTGATAGTCAGACACATCATTGACTGAACTAATCAGGCCCGGATATTTTTATACAAAACCTGCTAATTATTTTTCAAATATGGTGCTATGATATTAATACATGGAAGACAATATTCATAGGTGTACATATTGATTTGATACGTGAACATTGGTAAACTTTCTATGTGTGCCTTTAAAATACTAACTATCCCATATACTGTAACATAATGACTGTGATGGATGAATATGTTTGTTTGATTGAATATTTAGCATCGTTTTTATGCCATTGAGGGCTAACAGATGATCAGCTAACTTAACCACTCTTCCCTTGCAAACTGGAAGGTTAACCAGTACCCAAGCACACCAATCTCCACAAGTAACTTATTACTTCCCACTTAAATCAGCGAAGAGAGACAAATGACAATGAGACAAAATGTATATCAATCATCATGGAGACTCACAGTGGCTGAGTGAGGATAAAAACTCATGACCACAGGATTGATAGACAGATGCACTACTGACTAGCTTAGACCGTGATGAAGATGGCATGTCATAATGAACATATTACAGAAATGAATATAAGCAGACATTTTTGAGAATCTTTTTTAGCGGTTAAATAGTATAATATATGCCAGTTACTAGACTAATTTTTTAGTGTTTGGTGCAAAAACAGTCTACCAGTAGACCAGTATAGATATAGGAGATAGATGGACTAGTTTTGCACTTAGATCTCATAGTGTTTACTGGCTTTTCAACTAGACAATAATAGATCTTGTATCTTAAATTATTTGGAGGAGTGACTTACCCTTTAAATTCAATATATCTGTAGATTGCAGCGGCCATGATGAATGCGGCAAGTGCATAGTACCAGCTAGAGATAACCATCAATGTGGCACACAATCCTGCACCAAGCAACGATAATATCCTGCCAATAAAATAACACTCTAAAGACGTTCACTCAAGGAATGGATGGAGTTAAGCAAATTTTTTTTTCATATGACATATTTCCATTATTTATAAATGTTTCAGCTATGTTAAGTGTTAACTTATAAGTGGCATTTTACAAAATTATATAAAAAATTATGCGGTCCTTCACGGCCGATTGGTCTAAGGTGCCATCTCAAGATCACTTACAACGCTAAGGTCGCAAGTTCGAGTCCAGCTTGCTCAAAAAACTTTATGTGAGAAAGTTTGCCAGTTACTGTGGAAGGAAGGTAGTTCTACTCATTATTAACACAAAGTTAGCAACTGCAACACAGTTGGAAAGACAATATTTTTGTAATAGATATGACCATAGGACATGGATGCTCCCGCTATAGTTTAGTAAATTCAACAACAAATTACGTTGAAAAGGGGCCATTACTCCTGTAAAATTTGTATGACTGTGGCAATTTCTTGGCTCGTATTTAATTACTATACAGCTTCACACCAAATATTTGTTATAAACAGCAGAACTTCATTGGCTCGAACACAGATGGCTGGAACACCACATATAGCTCGAACCACTTAACTGATCCCAGCTGATTCCTATGTCAATGTTTATACATGTATGGTATAAGGTCAAACAAACCTTAACTCAAACTATTTTGTCCAGTCCTGGCTTCTGTTTCACCAACATTTTACTTAATTACTTAAAAACTTAACTAAGTTTTGACTGGTTATTTATCTATAATGTAATCAATATCATTGACACAATATGCAGTTTAACTGGAACCAGTCTAAAATCATGATCACCTGGCTGCTTTTTTTAGATTTAAGTTTTTAAGTATTTAAGTATATTTTGGTGAAACAGGAGCCTGGTGGGTTTGAACCATTGAAGTTCTACTGTAAATAGAAGTTACTCATCAGAACTTAATTTGACAGGCAAACTGACACACAAATGAATGAATGGACACGGGTCAAATAAAATGCCTCTTCACTATTCTTTAAATGGTGTGAACATAAAAACATCTTGACAAAATACCGATTTTTCTTCCAAATATTGTACTGTACAGAATGGTGTATATTGTCTGTTTCAACAATATTTCTGTCATGTAAAGATGGTGTCTGTTTGAGACAATATTATAAACATAAGCAAGCCATGTGGGAGATGCATGGATAGTTTGACACATCAACAAGTCACATTATACCCATTCTGGGCTTGGCAAGTCTAAGAAATAACCTCTAGTAACAACGGTATCTCCAAAGGCCTTTCATAAATACGCTGTACTATACTTACCAATGATAGAATCAGAACATCTCCAAAGGCAATATGATATAAATGTTATATTTACCAATGGTAAAATCTAAAACGTGGTCTCCAGCTCGGGGCACGTAACAATGTCTGCACAGCACAGGCCAGATTCACAAACAGGTAGCACATCAAAAAGAACCTTCAAAAAATGAACATATTTGGTCTCATCAATAGAAAGTTACTTTGGTTCTTCTCAATATATAGACAATTGATGTAAAATACAAAGATATAGTATTTAATTGATAAGCTCATGATCTTGATATGGGAGGCCCATGGCTGGGCAGTTCTGAAGGCATCATCTCATGATCACTTCTCACTGTTGAGATAAAGTACCTTTAAAGGTCTGCTACCACCATTGCATTTTCCAAAGACTTACATTATATTATTTAACCTAACTTTCACTATATCTTACATTTGTGGACCGAAAAGCCTTATATCATACTAAAGTTCTATCCTAGAATCAAAGGAAAAGGAAAACTTTTACCACTTTCTGCCCCCTGAAGTTGGGTACCCCCACTTTCAGCATGAAAAATAATAGATTTCACTAATTTTACTTTCCATACAGTTAATTGTTTCTTTTATATAAAGAAACATTATATTAATTTTTTGATGACACAAACATAGTAAACTTATATTTAATTGTGATCATTTGCCAGTTTGACATGTTTATCTAACCAGATATTAGCTTACTATCAAAATATATGCCCTGAACATCCATACAGTTTTTTCAGCCACTCAGAGAGCTTGTCTGAATGGTGGTAACTGACCTAAACTATGTGAGTGATAAAGTTTGCCAGTTACTTGTAGAAGAATGGTTATTCTGATTCATTTAGATGCTTCTAGGGTCTTTTTTCACAAATAAACATAGTTGCCATATGCATGTAAGCCCACCATTGATTTTTGTTCTTTATTCTATAGCAAATAATACAAGAGTTGTCAGAAAATCAACAAAGCTCGCCTCTGGGTGTCTAAGTCCAAAAAGGGCCATAACTGTGTCAAAATGCAATCCAGAGTTATGGTTCTTGTCTCTGTGTGTTCCATTGATGATAGTGAACACACATGCAAATTTCATTCACATCCAATGAGTGGTTGCATAAATATCTTAAACTTAAACGCAAAAGTTTAACTTGGGTGTCTACAGATGACACCAACAACGCCAATGACGCCACCGACGCCAGGGTCATGACAATAGCTCTCCTTGGACTTCGTCCCAGTAAGCTAAAAAAGATTGCATGCTTGTCATTTTAGAAAGATCCAAATGAAAGAAGTAAAACTTTCAGGTTAATGTTTGTCAACATTCTGACTTCCAAAATATGATGAGAATAGTAGTAATAATGTTTCACTCAAGAAATTTTTCATCTGTACAGTCTGAACACCATTGATAAAACAAAAGTAAACTTTCATCTGTACAGTCTGAACACCATTGATAAAACAAAAGTAAACTTTCATCTGTACAGTCTAAACACCATTGATAAAACAAAAGTAAACTTCCGACATATTGTATTCATACCCCAATTTCTAAATCTTTCAATTTTGAATTCACAATACAAACATGACAATGCTTCTGAAATGTTCCAAATAGATTAACAATACCATCCAAACCAAAAAAATGACCATAAAAAAATGTGACAATGAATTTTAAGAGAAAGAAACTTGGACTATTTATGGCAGTGACTACTCCACAGAAGCATTTCCTGTTTCCAATGGTGGACCTATGCCTATATCCTGCGATGTGTTGAAAATGGCTTAAAACCCCAATCAAGAAATAAATCTGATATGAATGTTCAAAATGACTCCTAATGTTAATAAACACTCTGAATGTCTCTGTCTACCTACATGGTGATGACAGGGGTTACATAATCCAGGTTACCGACAAGAACTCCCATCTCTGCAATGGCAACTGTCAGAAGTAAGGCATTAAATGGCTCGCCGCGTCGCGTGCGGCTAAATATTTTCAGAAATGGCACCACATCATCCTTCGCTATGGCATAAAGTAACCGTGGAGCACCTGTAATTGTTATCAAATAAAAATTATCATTATTCAATTCAAAAGGTTACTATACAAGTACATTACCAATTATAATATTAATATTCAACTCAACTCAGATGTGATCCAATTAAGATTCCATGGAAATTGCATAAAACTAATAAAAATGCAACCATAAATTCTTTATTTTAGGCTGTGACTTTTTTGCTCATTTTCTGCAAAATTTGTTACAGGAAGCAAAGCTTTAGTATGTTTATATTTATGTATTTGAGTTTGATTGCAAAGTAAGCTCAGAGGTTATATGAACCACTCTAAACCCTTTACTTCATATAGACACCTTTTGTCACCTCTAATATTGAAAGCATTAATTCACCAGGTATCAGCAAAAGGTGAATTATGTTTATATTAACTGACAGAGTGGAAAACAGTGCAGGAAGTGCAAGCAATCTGAACTCTTCCAGCACTGTTTTCAATGACCTTCTATGATTGGTGCGGGAAAACAGGTATCTATGGAGTAAAGGGTTAAATCTGCTTCCTTGATTGAGCCTGTACTAATTGTAGTTTTTTAGAGGTCATTTGGTCGAGCCAGGGATTTGAAAACCCAACCTCTAGTATGACCGGTCAATACTCTATTCACTGCACTACTGTCCCACTTTTGATGGCATGTAATTGATTTCAATCAACATAAAATCTAACATTGTTACCATTATACAATTATGTAACATAAGGGATACAGAAAACACTACCATTTATAGACTGGAGCCCAGCACCAATTGTTGAGAGGAAGGAACCAACCAGTACCACCCATTTAGAGGGCCAGGCTGTATATGCAATTACCAGTCCACCACCCAAACTCTCGCCAATCCTGAAAGTAATAGTATGTAATATATAGAGGATCTTACATGAGTGCTCATTTATTACTGAAGTTATTGAATGAGTTTGCAAACATATATTATGGAACGCTCTGTGAGCATTATACAATTTTTACCAAAGAGTTTAATTAATTCAGTAACCAATGAGCATAAATGTGAGATTCGCTTTTTCACATAACTCAGGAAAAGTTTACATTTAGAATCTACCATTTACAGATCACCTCTATAAGGAATGAGAAAAAATCTGGCTTGTTTGTTCTATCAAATGACATAACATCTCAAAACGACGTCATTTTACCAAGACAAATCAATGTCATTTATATATTTGGGCAAGTCGGAAAGTACTCTGGCAATTTATGTATGAGAGCCGAGTTATATGGATAATATATCATTTATGCCAATGATTTAATAAATTCATTAATAAAAGAGCAGCAATGTAAGATCCTTTTTATCACATTACTCAGGAAAATGGTACATTTGCCAATTGTTTAACAGATCACCTTTATAAATAACAAGAATATATATAACAAATATAAAACAACAGATCAAATAATTATACTGACTTGTCTCTTAAAAGGTCTCCTTCTATACCAGCAGCGAAAAACAGCACGCAAGATAAATCTTGTACAGTTAAAGAGTATTACAATCAATAAATAGGGTTTCAACTACTGTAAAACACTTAAACTTTATTTCATGAATTTGCTCTTACTTGTCCTATTGTATTTATTCACGAAATGTTGAATTCGCGATGTTTAAAAAGTGAAACTGCTGGAACTGCATTTTTTATTCAGATGTTGTAAACATTTGGACAGTGGACATAATAATTTGCGAGGGTTGACACTCGTGATAAATAGCAAAAATAAAGTTTTCCTAGTAAAAAGGGTTTTACAGTATTTTAAATGCAGTTCAGGTTATTATGGCATCAAGTTTTGTTGGTGGAGGACAACCTCAGAATGAATCTGAGCACAAATATGATTTCAGTACAGATAGACATTCATACAATAGCATTATACTAAATGGACTGATTATGAAGGAATACCTTAACAACTATATTCTATGAAAAACCTTACAAAAACCTAATGCCAAACTGATAACTTGCTAATTTTTAAAATCAACAGATGTTTAATACTGACAGTGAGAGTGATGTCCCTTTCAAAGAAATTTGACACAAAGGATACAAATGGCTGATGTTGACAATACAGCTGCTAATGTTCCAGTTGGGATGGATTTCTGGGCATCTTTCAAATCACCAGACATGTTGGACCCAGTCATAATGCCTACAAAACAGCAACATTCATCATACATTAGATCACATTAGCTGATTCCATATTGTTATTGTCTCATATGTTGCGGTTATCTTAATTATGTATTACAATGAGTTGTAATTCTGTGAAGTATAGATGTAACAATTAATTAGTCATATTCATCGACATCAATGCCCAATTGGTTAAGCCTTACTGACATACCTG
Organism: Panopea generosa; assembly: GCA_029582155.1. Classification (NCBI taxonomy): domain Eukaryota; kingdom Metazoa; phylum Mollusca; class Bivalvia; order Adapedonta; family Hiatellidae; genus Panopea; species Panopea generosa. The sequence goes on along the minus strand of CM055900.1, from coordinate 52,228,168 downwards.
TATCACTTCACAACAAATGATAATAATTCAAGGGGGAAGGTAACTCAGAGAGAGCTCAACCAATCATGCTATTTCAAAATGTGTTTATGTTATAACAGTGTTTAACTACAAGGTATTGTTTGTAGAAGTTATGACAGATGTCTCTGCCAGCTGGTTAGTTTATACTTATTTATTTTAGCTCGATTGAGAAGAAAGCTTGAAGCTTTTATGAGCTACTCTCAAGTCTGCTTCCTGGGCAGAACCAGTATTGAGTGTTGTTTTTTGAGAGGCATCTGGTCAAGGTGGGGATCGAACCCGCAACCTCTATCACCTGGCTTGACAGCTGTTTAAAGCAGATTGGGGGTAGTATGGGGTGAGGTATGACATGATAAGATGTGATGTGATAAACTCAGCATATATGTCATCATAGTAAAAATGTCTGATGGGGTATGATAAATAACACTATCTACTGATATTACTCAACATCAGTTGATTTTTTATAACATCCATACCCTACCCTCAGACAGTATCTCATTTCTTATATACTCAGCTTCATGAATAGTTTAAAGAGACTAACAACAATGTTATAATGGTTTCAAATGTTCACTCATTAAATCAATTAGATACATTACCAGGATAGCAGTAGAACTAGTGTCAGTAATACATTACCAGGAAAGCAGTAGAACTAGTGTCAGTAATACATTACCAGGATAGCAGTAGAACTAGTGTCAGTAATACATTACCAGGATAGCAGTAGAACTAGTGTCAGTAATACATTACCAGGATAGCAGTAGAACTAGTGTCAGTAATACATTACCAGAATAGCAGTAGAACTAGTGTCAGGTATACGTTACCAGTGACAGAGGGGAAGTAGATTGCCATCAGCACAGTAAATGAGGATGTTAGATCAGCTATGATTTCTCCACGGTCCCTGTTTCCAGGTGTACTCATTCCAATCAAGTTGTCTTTCTCTGTATACCTACTGGGAATGTTCACTGAAATATAGACAAAGTAAAATTCAAAACACGCACACAAAATTGGGAACCCCAGCTAATGTTCTCATTCCAGCTCCACTGTTTACATACATACCAGATCCATAGTGAAAAATGGCTGAAATTTCATCAGGGTTAAAATATGCAAAATTATCTTTTTTTGTATATAACTGATGTTTCTTGTAGATTTAATCATCTTATGTAACCACAAACTTAAACTTAATTAAAGATTCAATAGTCACAATTTACCTACATTCTATGATTTCCTGACCATTAACTTTTACGTTCAGGTCACTCCTGGAAAAGGGCGTGGCTTGTGCAAGCTATAATTAGTGGTCCTAAACCCACTGATCAATTAGACAAATTGTGACAACAAACTTTTCACATAAATTTCATATCTAACTGACTTTACATCTGTAATGTACAAGTAATATATGTATAATTCATTAAGGTTGTGAGTTCAATCCTCCACACGGCTATTTGTGGTGTCCTTGAGCTAGAAACTTTTCCTGCATATGCCTAGTACATGTACTTATAAATGTGCACCTGTAACATTTTTTGTTAAATAATCATTAAAACTGCTTGTTTCTCCAATTAGATATAGTAATTTACTTGTTTAATACATGTTATTTGGATCTTAAAATTTTGTCATTTTGAGTCTGAGTCTAAATCTCAGACAAAAAATATTGATGAATTTGGGTCCTGGTTCTACCCAGAAAGACTTAGAGTTTAATTTGTATAAGTTGTAATAACGTTTTTCACAATCAAATTAAAATATATAAGTTTGAACTAATTCATTAAGAATTTAAAATACCAAAGAAATTTCCACTGGCTAATCCGGGCATGCCAGCAACAATGGATGCATTGTTCTCCAGGAAGTAAGGATCACACACGGTCTGGTTCTGATCGTCCAAACCATTGCAGTAGTTCTTGTAAATGGGCCCAGTCTCATTCTTGGTACACATCATGACACCGTCAACAGTTACAGAGGCCAAGGTCAGCAGTCGCTCACCAAGGAAACATATTCTGTGTAATTAAAACGTATGTAAAATTACCAACAAAACATACATCAGACACAATTATTTATATGTACTGAAACACTGTGCAATTTAACTTAGTATATGACACTGTGCAATTTTACTTAGTATATACCACTGTGTAATTCAACTTAGTATATACCACTGTGTAATTTAACTTAGTATATACCACTGTGTAATTTAACTTAGTATATACCACTGTGTAATTTAACTAAGTATATATCACTGTGTAATTTAAGTTAGTATATACCACTGTGTAATTTACCTTAGTATATACCAGTAACCACTTTGTAATTTAATTTAGCATATAACACTGTGTAATTTAACTTAGCATATAACACTTTGTAATTTAACTTAGTAAATAAGCCTGTTTAGTTTGACTAATTATATTCCACTATGTAATTTGACTTAGTATATAACACTGTGTAATTTAACTTAGTATACATGTCATATCTTCCTCCAATGTTCTAATTTTCTGTAAATCCTGATAGACAGTATGGTACTTCAAATACACACTGTACAAATTCAAATGATGTCAGGTTGGATCCCTACCTTTACCAGAAACCTCTAAAAAACAACACTCAGTACTGGTTCTACCAAGAAAACAGACTTGAGAGCAGTTCATATAAGCTCTGAGCTTTGTTTACAATCAAGCTTAAACAAGTTAGTAAATCCTAATTCACCTACTTGACACTGTTGTCTGGGTTTGCTGTGAAGATACCGATGTAGATACTGATGATGGCTACAATGACACAGGCCAGCGAGACTGGTCCAAACTTGGCGACAAATTGAACTCCGATAAAACAAATGAACCAGAGCAGCACCATGAGTATAGATCCATACAGACGGTAGTTGTTGAGGGCATTCGACAGTATGGCTACATCTCCGAATAAGGAAATATGTGGGGCGATAAATGTCTGAAATATTGGATTTAATGTTCTTTAACTGGATTAATTATCATTTAGTTATTGTTCTTATATAATTATTTATTTATTTTATGTTAAAAACACAATATATACATAAATACTAGGGACATTAAAAAATAAATCAGACTTTTTCTGTAGGAAATATATTGTTCCATGCAATTAAAAATACATCATTGAAAACCGTTATCTTTTTGCTACATGTAACAAAGATATTTGATAATGTAAGACCATTTTACAATACAACAGCTCAGTTTAAAAGCAGGCACATCGGTGAACCCAGCGCAAACAGTGGATATTCATTATGATGTCGGTAAAGTCAATAACTTGCTTGTAATTTTTTTTCAAAATATTCTCCATTATATGCCACACATTTACGATGCCGTTTTACCCACTTATCGAAAAGGTCTCTATACCAATCCTGGTCATACTATGCGAAAATATTTGAAGTGCAGAACATAGTTCTGACTGTGATGAGATTGGTGGCCCTTCAATTGCGACTTAATTACTGGGAATAGGGCAAAATCAAATGACGCGAGGTCTGGTGAATATGGTGGGTGGTCAACTCAGCCAAAACCAAGAAAATCAATCTCCAACTGTGTCGATGCAGCCATATGAGGCGATGTGTTGCCCTGGTGTAACAGGTAATGCTTGAGTGGTCACTTTTTCCTAATTGAAGGTGCTAGGTCACGTTGTAACACCTGTTGATAGAACAAAATGAATTTACTTATAAGATAAATACTGAGTTTAAACTAAGCTAGATTAAGTTGTGTCATAATAAAACAAAAACATTTGCAGTAGTAATTTAAATTCGAACAATCATATAATTTTAAAGACTTTTATAATTCATACCTTTGAGTAACATTGGCTGTAGTATCTCAAGGCACTGCATGGCATAACAACATTCCGGGACGATAGCAGAACATAATAAACATGTATTTGGCTCTGCAGTTGTTAACTCGTGCCCTTTCTTGTGGAGGCGAACTTGACCATTTCCATACCGCCGACTGGACCATCATCTCAGGGTCAAAAATCAAAGCCATGTTTCATCTGTTGCTATAATCTTGTCCAAGAATTCATAACCGTCTTTTTTGTACCGCTTAAGAAATGTTTTAGAATCCGTCACACGTCACTCTTTTTCGTTATCCTTCAAAATCCTGGGCACCCATCGTGCTTGTACCTTGGACATCTTTAAAAGTTCCGTTAGAATTGTATAAATTGTTCACACACTAACACCGATCCTCATGGATCTTAACTGTAAATGATCGATCGTTATCAAGTGCATCTCGAACAGACATCACAACGTCGCTGCTAATTTTCGACTTTCGTCCTCTCCCCTTATCATCTTCCAATGAATCTCATAAACTTCTTATGCCACCTAAACACTAGTTCACATTTACAAAACTGTTGCATGGTATATTCTGCATCAATTTATATGTTTCTGTTGGCATCTTTCCAAGATCCACACAAATCTTTATGTTTGACCTCATTTCCAACTTTTCCGATGATGCCATATTTTTATGCAAATATCTCTATCTTCGAAAACGCAGTTTAAGTTTGTATTTAAGGTGCAAATGACGTCAAATTTAGCAGTTATGTTACTATGATGTTACGTTAAATTTGGGGAAATATTAAAGCTATTGGACAACAATAATTGCAGTTGTCAAAGTGTTTTAATATGTTTTAAGGAATGTAAAATGACGTGCGCTGCATATGTGTTACTACGGTAAAGGAACGTTCATTGATTTGGACATATCATCCGAGTTACGCATAAAAATATTAGAAAAATTTCAAAATGGAAAGCGGTTTGTATTTATGTAAGTTTTGTTATCCTGAGAAAAATTGTAATATCATTAGAGAAAAAGTCTGATTTATTTTTGAACGTCCCTCGTACATGGTTAACAACAAATTAAAGACTCATATACATATACATGAATCTATCTAATGTAGGGCCTGTTACAGCACATCTGGATCATATAATGATTTCATTTATAATTTTAACCCACATGTCAGAGTTTGGCATACACTAAATGTCAGAGTTTCATATGCACTGATTGTCTGAGTTTCACCTCATACACTGACAGTTGAAATTTCATAAACTAAATGTCAAAGTGTCTAATGTCAGAGTTTGACATACACAGAATGTCACATGCATGGAACTTGAATATGCATTGAAGATAAGAATTTCACATGCATCAAATACCAGACATTAATTTTCATTATATATGTTGCATATAGAATGTTAGAATTTAACATACATTTAATACAATATATAGCCATTTATATAAAAAAAGACTTAAATCTCTCACCACAAGTATTTCTATAGCTCCAATGACATACATGGAACCTGCAACAGTGAATCCCAGATAGAACAATATACCGACTGCCCCACCAAACTCAGGTCCCAGGGCTCGCGATATCATGAAGTATGAGCCTCCTGCAGGTACAACCCCGTTAGTGGCTATGGCACTCATTGATATGGACGTCAACGTGGTCTTCAAGCAAAGATAAAGAAATATACATAATTCTGTATCTATTTATAACAAGTGTAATAAACCCATCACTTTATATTTGTCATTAACCTAGTGTAATATCACTTTTGATTCATTGCTTAGTGTTTTCCGCATAACTCGGCTCTCATACATAAATTGCCGAAGTACTTTCCTACTTGTCGAATATATAATGACATTGATTTGTCTTGTTAAAATGACGTCATTTTGTTATGTCATATAGTGACTCACGGAAATATGTATACATGCCCGATTTTTTCTCGTTCCTTATAAAGGTGATCTGTTAAATAAATGGTAGATTCTAAATGTAAACTTTTCCTGAGTTATGTGATAAAGCAAATCTTGCATTTATGCTCATTCATGCGCAGAGCCTCGCATAACATTATACTCTCCAACTTGTTTAATAAATTCAATAATAAATGAACACTCATGTAAGATCCTCTATATATTTGACTCTGTTCATAATTTTTATATTCTTAAATCATATATAATATTATTTCTGACTTGCATATACCAAAAAACACTGACCTAAAACACAGAGTAAAAATTTGATTAAGAATAACATTTATAACATAGGTAAATGATAATAAATTATTATTAAATTTGAAATTTGCTTAATTTTAGTATAGACTATAGTTTCAGTAATCGCAGTCATCCTGGGTGGTTATGAGTAATGGCATGCCACAAATCAGCGAGAGCACCACTCAAAGAATATTGTGACAAAAGTTAAATAAAATAGGTTAGTCATTTCAGAGAAGATATAATTGTTTAAAGAAATTTTGGACAATAATGGACAGACATTGACAGAAATTGAACTACAGGATGCCAGCATTTTATTTTAAACAGTCAACCATAAAGGCACAATGTTGTAGCTCAGTCAGTGAGTTTATTATAGTTAGGCATTCATTTCAAGTTCATGGTGCTATTATATAGAGAGCAATGGTTGTTTAGGAGACAACTTACAGTACAACAACACAGGAATATGATGAAGAATCCCTCGATGGTTCCCGCCATGCCGACAATCCAGGTAACTCGTATAAAGATGAGGACACCAAATATATTCTGTATTGTTGGCAAGTATACACCCAGCATTGTCCCTAGTTTACGCTGTAATTATAAATATGCGGCTAGTAATATTTATAACCCAATTGATCTACAAAATAGATTGATTGATTGAATATTTAGCGTCATTTTTATGCCATCGAGGGCTAACAGACGATCAGTTAACCTAACCACTGTTTCCTGGGATTAACCAATACTCGAGCACACCCCATCTCCACAAGTAACTGATAACTTTCTCACTTGAATCAATGGTGAGAGACGAATGATAATGAGACACAAAATAGGGTAGGAATTTGAATGACAGGATCACTGAAATTGAAGAATATTGATTCAAGTACCATTTTTGCACTCCTTGAACATTTGGCAATGATTGGTATTCTTTGATCTTTTTTTTCATTCATTGCTTATTATCAACCCGACGTTGGAGCTCAAATGGAACACACATGTTTTGTCACCAGTAAGAAATTCACATCTTCATTTTTTGCTATAATTTTTATATTTCTTAAGCAGTTTGTTGCATTAAGTTCTCCTGTGGCATTATGGGAACCAGTTAAAAGATGATGTACCCATCTAGCACAAATCTTTTTTACCTTTAGATTTTTAGTCAGCTGCAGATGAGATGCCAATTGTATGTGAAAAATTTATAGCATCTGCTTTGATGCAGTTATGTACTGCAGATACGTTGCAGCAGTAATAGTCGACTGACGTCTGCCAGTGTGGGTACCCTTTTTGTCAAATTTTCCATATTAAAATTTCTTGTACCACCTGTAAACCATTGTTCTAGAGACATTATCGGTAGATGACCAACGTCCATATCACATAATTAAAAAATATAGTTTTACAAGGTATACTGGTCATACCTAATACCGCGAGTCTAAACAAATTTCAACCATATAAAGAATGGCATCAATACTAAACAATAATAAGGTTACTTAAGTGTGCTGAGTAAAAAACAGTTGCCAATACGAAATGCAAACAAATGCAGACGCTAACGGAAGTTGGAGCTTTGCGCATGTCTTCCCAAATTGTTATTATACTGGCATTCGCGGTAATAGGTTTATCATGGTATTAGGTATACAAGTAATATATTACATATATAACTATGATTTTATCAACACAGGTTGTTTTTTTGTTTCAGTACAGTATAAATACCTCCTGTGGTTTTTTATCCGTCTTCTCCACCTTTTCCTTATTATCCACATCTTCATGGAAGGAGACTTTGGTAGGTCGTTTGTGGTTAACATTGTCACTCAGGACTTTGGATATGTTCCCCTTTGCAGCAATGTCATCCTACACATCAACAAGCAGTATATTAAAAATTATGTAAATTTGATGTTAATCAATTCTGTCAAAACACTTGCAAAGCTACTATTAAATTGGCAATACATAAAAGAACAATTAAGACAGATAGATTAATCAACTAATTATATTTAACAAGTATAAAATGGTATTAATTCTTCAAAAAATTGAGGGAGGGAGAGACGGGGAGGGGTGGGGGTGGATGGGGGAGGGTGGTGGAGGGGGTGGATTAGGAATTAAAAGTTAAATTTCTTAAAAAAAGCACATGTATTAAAATTCACAATAATTGATGGTACAGGAACATGTGCTTTTTTCTGGGAAAGTCAACATACTTGACACAGAAACATGTGGCTTGTTAGGGACAGCCAACATACCTGAAACAGGAACATGTGGCTTGTCAAGGACAGCAAACATATCTGATACAGGGACATGTGGCTTGTCAGGGACAGTCAATACAGGAACATGTGGCTTGGCAGGGACAGCCAACATAACTGATACAGGAAAATATGGCTTGACAAGGACAGTCAACATACATAAAACAGGGATATGTGGCTTGTCAGGGACAGTAAACATACCTGATAAAGGAACATGTGATTTGTCAGGGACAGTCAACATACCTGATACAGGAACATGTCACTTGACAGGGACAGTCAAGATACCTGAAACAGGAACATGTGGCTTGTCAGGGACTATCAACATACCACATACAGGAACATGTGATTTGTCAGGGACAGTCAACATACCTAACACATGAACATTTGGCTTGTCAGAGACAGTCAACATACTTAATACATGGACATTTGGCTTGTCAGAGACAGTCAACATACCTGATACAGGAACATGTGATTTGTCAGGGACAGTCAACATACCTGTTACATGAACATGTGGCTTGTCAGAGACAGTCAACATACCCGATACATGAACATGTGGCTTGCAGAAACAGTCAACATACCTGAAACAGGAACATATGGCTTGTCAGGGATAGTCAACATACTTGACACAGTAACATGTGGCTTGTCAGGGATAATCAACATACCAGATACAGAAACGTGTGATTTGTCAGATACAGAAAACATACCTGATACAAGAACATGTGGCTTGTCATTGACAGTCAACATACCTGATACAGGAACATGTGGCTTGACAAGGACAGTCAAGATACCTGAAACAGGAACATGTGGCTTGTCAGGGACAGTCAACATACCTAATACAGGAACATATGGCTTGTCAGGGACAATCACAATACAGTGCCAGACACAGGAACATGTGATTTGTCAGGGACAGTCAACATACCTGATACAGGAACATGTGATTTGTCAGGGACAGTCAACATACCTGATACATGAACATGTGGCTTGTCAGGGACAGCCAACATACCTAAAAACAGGAACATATAGCTTGTCAGAGACAGTCAACATACCTGATACAGGAACACATGGTTTGACAGGGACAGTCAACAAACCAGAAACAGGAACATGTGGCTTGTCAGGGATAGTCAACATACCTGATACAGGAACATATTGCTTGTCAGGGAAAGCAAACATACCTACCTGATACAGGAATATGTGGATTGTCATGGACAGTCAACATACCTGCAGGAACATGTGATTTTTCAGGTACAGCCAACATACCTGATACAGGAACATGTGGCTTGTCATGGACAGACAACATACCTGATACAGGAACATGTGGCATGTCAAGGACAGTCAACATACCAGATATAGGAACATATGGCTTGTCAGGGACAGTCAACATACTTAATACAGGAACATGTGGCTTGTCAGAGACAGTCAACATACCTGATACAGGAACATGTGGCTTGTCAGGGACAGTCAACATACCTGATACAGCAACATGTAGCTTGTCAGGGACAATCAACATATCTGATACAGTAACATGTAGCTTGTCAGGGACAATCAACATACCTATTACAGGAACATGTGGCTTGTCAGGGACAGCCAACATATCTATCTGATACAGGAATATGTGGCTTGTCATGGACAGTCAACATACCTGCAGGAACATGTGATTTGTCAGGGATAGCCAACATACCTGATACAGGGACATGTGGCTTGTCAGGTACAGTTAACATACCTGATACAGGAAGATGTGGCTTGTCAGGGACAGTCAACATACCTGATAAAAGGAACATGTGGCTTGTCAGGGACAGCCAACATACCTGATACAGGAACATGTTTGTTAGTCAGTGACAGTCAACATACCTGATACAGGAACATGTGGTTTGTCAGGGACAGTCAACATACCTTATACACGAACATGTGGTTTGTCATGGACAGTCAACATACCTGATACAGGAACATGTGGTTTGTCAGGGACAGTCAACATACCTGATACAGGAACATGTGGCTTGTCAGGGATAGTCAACATACCTGATACAGGAACATGTTGCTTGTCAGGGACAATCAACATACCTGAAACAGGAACATGTGGCTTGTCAGGGACTGTCAACATACCTGATACAGGAACATATGGCTTGTCAGGGACTGTCAACATACCTAATACGGAACATATGGCTTGTCAGGGACAGTGAACACAACTGAAACAGGAACATGTGGCTTGTCAGGGACAGTCAACATACCTGATACAGGAACATGTGGCTTGTCAGGGGCAGTCAACATACCTGATACAGGAACATTCGGCTTGTCAGGGACAGTCAACATACCTGATACAGGAACATGTGGCTTGTCAGGGGATCCTCTTCATTGTGGTCATCAACAATAACTTCTTCTGGGGAGCAAAAAATTATGCAAAGTTTGATCAATATGTTGGTAAAGCAATGATCTGTTTTAACCAACAAAAAGATGTTCAACCCACCTGATTCACAATTTTTCATGAATATGGTGACTTACATAAAACAAAATTTGTTTAAAATATAATAGAACATAATCCTATTTAAAATCTATTTGTTTAAAATACCAGGTCTTATTTAGATAAAGATCAACACAAACCTTTGATTTAATGCAACAAATTGTTATAAAATTTGTTTACATACATATCACCATTTGAACTTATTGAAACTATCAAAATTCACGATCAAATAGTGTCAATGTTAACAAGTATCAAAACATTTATTTTGAAGAATATGACATGCTATTGTTTAAATATCATTATAAACTTGTTCGTAATTTGCACAGGAAGGGTATAAACCAAATCAGCTATTTTGAAACTACGTCATTCTACTTTTAAATCGAACCTTCTGTATTAGGGGTGTTTGTAGTATGATAGCAGATTTATCTGTTACATAAACTATAAAATAAACTAGATATCAATATTAAGTGTGTTGTACTACTGTCTGTTCCGATAGTGTAGTGGTAACGGTTTACACTGACAACCCAAATGTTGTGAGTTCGAGCCATATCTATGTTGAATTTTTATTTGCATTTTTAGCTCACCGGGACAAAGTCCAAGGAGAGCTATTGTCATGACCCCGGCGTTGTTGGCGTCGTCTGTAGACACCCAGGTTAAACTTTTGCCTATAAGTTTCAGATATCTATGCAACCACTCATTGGATGTCAATGAATCTTTGCATGTGATTACCATCATCAATGAAACACACAGAGATAAGAACCATAACTCTGGATTGCTTTTTGGCACAGTTATGGCCCTTTTTGGACTTAGATATCCAGGTTAAACTTTGACTTTAGTTGCGTGTAAGTTTAAGATATCTATGCAACCACTCATTGAATGTGAATGAACCTTCACATGTGTGTTCACCATCATCAATGGAACGATAGTTTTACCAAACAGTTTCAGATGTCATCCAAACTTGGCAGAAATAATGAAAATTTTCCAATGTTCCCATATGCACAAAGAAATGATGTTTAATGTATTTAAACAAAAAAAATGCCAAACCCCTTTACACAGCTCTAATTTCTTTGGCCTTAAAACCTTGCTACCGTCAAGTAATGGGGGTAATTCTTAAGTGAGACCTACATACAGGCAATGTATATAGAGAAGAGGTTGCTACCAACACTAACAAAATAAAAAAACAAATTGAAACAGTACACTGGGATACTTTTATAGAAAATAAATTGAAAAAAAAAATTCACCATAAGCATGGCTCGAACTCGCGCCAATTGGGTTGACAGTTCAAACTGTTAGCACTACGCTATCGAAACAGGCAGTAGTACACCACACTTGATATTGATATCTAGTTTATTTTATAGTTTATGTAACAGATAAATATGCTATCATACTACAAACACCCCTAATACAGAAGGTTCCATCTAAAAATAGAATGACATAATTTCAAAATAGCTGATTCAGTTTATAGACAGGATGGTTTATTCAATTCATTTAATTTTCAAAACAAAGAATGTTTTACAAAACTCATAGAATTACATATTAGATGAACATTGAAACATTGCAACCAGAGTTGTATTTTGTAGTCAATACCAAATAGATGTGATTTTCAACAATGGAATCAAGGGTTTTTCTTTAAATTTGGGTCAATTACCTAGCTTTCATATGCTAGGCCCGACTAGCTCTGTCTGTAGCTCATCTGACTATTAATCCAGTGATGGTGAGTTTGAATGCCCGCCCAGCCACAGTCTCCATGATGCCTGATATACAACATTGTGTCTCATAATCATTTGTCTCCCACCGCTGATTCAAGTGGGAAAGTTATCAGTTACTTGCGGAAATGGGGTTAGCTCAAATACTTCAATTTGCTCAATTAATCTTCCAGGATCCAAGAAAACAGTGGCTATGTTAACTGATCTTCTGTTCTCAGTGGTATAAACATGACTCTAAATATTCAATCCATCAATCAGTCTAGCTTTCATGCTAAATTTCATTTAAACCATGGTACATAAAGCAATCTAAACCAGGAAGGAAGGAGGGATATGGCACTTACGTCATCTTATATGTTAATGTGAAAATCTTATCTCTTACTAAGTAGATACAGTAGGACTTTGATGGCTCAAACTGGACGGAATTTGACAAAATAGTTCGAGTTTAGGGTTGTTCCAGCCAAGTTTTGTTTAATCCCATACCATACATGTACATGTGTATACATCGAAATATGAATTTGGCTGGAAGCAGATAAGTAGTTCTGGCTATTTTAGGTGTTCCAGCCATCTTTGTTCGAGCCGACAAAGTTTTACTGTATATAAATTTAAATAATTACCAAAATGTGGTCACATGTTAGTGTTATTGCACCCTGTCCAGTGTTATAATTAACTGCAAAAGAATTAAGTCACACAATGTGTTTGTTAGTTATACACACATGGTTATTTATGGAGACTTCATGTATATTTTTAGTATAGAATATCTTGATAATGAGTGTAATAATGCAATACTATAAAAAAGCTATTTTATCAATTTTTTTGTTATAAAACATGTAGTTTTTCTGACAGTAATATGGATTTTAAGGTCAGAAGGTAAAGTTTTGTTGTTCTACTTTATCATGCCCCATTCTGAAGTCTGCAACAACAACCATACAAATTCGTCTGATCATTTTCGACTGAATGCTTCAAATTTTCGCAAAATGAGTGTTACATTTTTTACCTGGTTTCTCTAACACAATCACAATTATAAATGTTTATAGATGGACAGTTAGTTCAGTCGGTAGCACATCTGACTATCGGTGAGTCATGAGTTTAAATCCTTGACCAGCCACAGTCTCTGTTTCAGGGTCCCAAGAAAGAGTGGTTAGGTTAACTGATTGTCTGTTAGCCTTCAATGGCATAAAAATGACGCTAAATATTCAGTCCATCAAACAAACAAACAATACAGATGGCATTTTTGAAACACAAATTTGTAAAAAAAATGTATCACTGGAGACAGTGATTTCATCAAGTTACATGTTTGTCTTTCAAACAACACACAAAATAACCTTGAATTTAAAACATAATATCCTTGAATTTAAAATATTGCAGTTTGAAGTAAAATTTTAAGTACTTTCCTTGATTTTTCAGTCGCAGTATACACATTTTGTAATCATAAGTCCATCAACAATTTTGAACACAATTTGCCGAGAATGGTCTTGTTTTGTAGAGATTACATTGTGAAAGGAAAGAATTTTGATTTGTATTTCTGAGATAAATGGTAGTTAGGATATTTGAAAACGAGATTTTGCGCAATTAAATAAACAATTAATAATTGGATATAATTTTTTTTTATAAAACTACAATTTATCGCAACCCACTTTCAAATTCACGGCAAGCACACATGTTCAGTATTGCAATGTCACTGACCATGTGGTGATATTTCCTCGCTACTCCGGGAGCTGTTATCCCTTTTCTCCAACACATCTTCTTCTCTCCTCACAACTGTGAATCTGTCATGGCCGTTGTGACCACCTGTTTGCTCATCGCTACTCCGGGAGCTGTTATCCCCCATCTCCAACACATCTTCTTCTCTCCTCACAACTGTGAATCTGTCATGGCCATTCTGACCTCCAGTTGCCATTATTGTCACTCTGATCTCCCAGATATTACTGTCTGTTCTGTTTGTTCAAATCACTTCAGCTGTTTTGCTTGGCTGTATAATAAAAGATCAGATAAATGCACTGTAGACATATCAATGTTCTGATTAACCTTAATATGTCTCAACAATTCACCATGTTCTGTTGAAGGGATTATATCAGGAAAAACACTATAAATTTTATGTCCTAAAAAGTAAAAGTATTTTTAAAATGGATAAAACGTTTCTCATTATCATTAACCCTTTACTTTATATAGACGCATTTGGACACCTAATGTAGAAGGCTTTTGAATTATTGGGTGAATTATGTTTATATTAACTGACAGAGTGGAAAACAGTGCAGGAAGTGTTCAGATTGCTCGTTACGTGCAAGCTGAACTCTTCCTGCACTGTTTTCAAAGGCCTTCTGTGATTGGTATCTATGGAGTACAGGGTTAATACATAACATCCAAATAGTTTGGTATGTAAAATCCACCAAAACATGACAACATCAATATTTAAATTAGAGTAGTAAACTTGAAACGAAATCCCCATTCTAAAAATAGACAACACTTAAATATTTACATATTGCTATGTAAAACGGATCAAATCAAAATCAAAATACTAAAATATTCCATTTAATATGTCACAATATGTTACAAATTTAAGAGGGAAATCTATTTTAGTCTAACCTAGGCGTGTAGCCCATGTTAGGAAACCCCTTTTTAATATACTATTTTAGCAGATTTAATCAGATATGATTTTGGCAACACGTGGTCAGTGAGTATATATAGGCATGATATATTGGAAAAAATTTTTTATAGCAAATGTTAAAATGTTAAAACTCCTGATTTACTCCCTTTAAAGCAAAACCTCTACTATAGTAACATAAGAACATTGTTGTTGTTGTTGCTATTAATAATTATGAAACTTAGGAAACTGGTGAATCTTGATGAAATTATCTGTATGACTGGGTGATCATATAAGTAGACAGAAAACACCTAATCCCCACCCCTACCACAAGACACCCATACATAAAACTGCATATAATTGGATCCCTCAACTGGAATATTTGCCGACCACCATGCCACATATTGAGAAGCATATATATTTGATTGTGTGCAAATATAGTTATAATATTTGAAAATGGTGGCAAAAGAAATTATTAAATTAGTACAGATATGTGTTAGTGATATTACATGCTACTTTTGACATTATTTTTCTGTTAAGTAAAGTGGAATAATTATTACTGTACATTTTGAATGATGTAATGGACTGGTCATTGATATCTTATGTATGATTTTATTGTAACATTGTTCTAATAGGCCTTGTGGTCTTTTGTATTGAATAAAGTTCTTCCATGATATCCTCTCAATGACTTAATGAGAAGGCTTGTCTTATCTATCTAGCCGGGAAACAATTAGCTCAGTCGGTAGCATGACTGACTATCAATCTAGGGGTCCTGAGTTTGAATCCCACCGCACCACAGTCTCCCTGATTATTATATAACATTGCTTCTCCTTGTCATTCATCTCTCATTGCTGATTGAAGTGGGAAGTTATCAGTTATTTGTGGAAATGGGTGTACCTGAGTACTGGTTAACCTTTCAGGATTCCAGAAAAGTTAACTGATCATCTGTTAGCTCTCAATGGCAAAACATGACACTATTTAAACAAACAAATTTATGTAAAGCTAATGCATACTGACACTTCATACATTATCGTTCAACTTGTAAAAGTTGTTAAAAATCGTTACATGATTTATATAATAAAAAAGCGTTGTAAGGAAATTGCACAACTTAACAAAAAAGAATTCACCATGCACATGTACCTTTGCCTTAAAAACAAAATAAACAAGTATAAAAATATACTTATGAAATACTTTTTCTTAATAGATAATATTTGTGCCTGTTTAATAATACAACATAATCCTGTGCATTAGCCACATTCGTAAGTTCACAATACTGCAACTTACCAATTATTGAAATACATATATATCCACAAGTCTGCATATTCCCATTACACCTGACCATATCAAATGCCACAATTGGCAATTATCCTTTGATTGGATATCTACCCCCTATTACAATTTGTAAACTCCAAGATTTTTAAATACACACATTGTTATGTTAATAAGAACAATAAAAATCAGTAAAGTATTAGGCTACCAACCAGTACTGGTAGTATGTCTACATTAATTTCAATATAGATTCGTGTCATTAAACAGCTTATAGAATTACAAAATCTTTTAAGTCAAAACAAATAATCTAGATTTTGTGCATGAGTGACCTGAAGTTATAATCATGCACTAAGTCAATACCTTACAGCCTTTTAAAAAAATTAAATGAATTTTATAACATAGATTTATATGTTAATGTAGTTATTGTGTATTTATAACTTAGATATAAATATCAATGCATTTATTGTGTATTTATAACTTAGATATAAATATCAATGCAGTTATTGTGTATTTATAACTTAGATATAAATATTGATGCAGTTATTATGTATTTATAACTCAGATCTAAATATTAATGCAGTTATTGTGTATTTATAACTTAAATATAAATATTGATGCAGTTATTATGTATTTATAACTTAGATCTAAATATTAATGCAGTTATTGTGTATTTATAACTTAGATATAAATATTGATGCAGTTATTATGTATTTATAACTTAGATATAAATATCAATGCAGTTATTGTGTATTTATAACTTAGATATAAATATTGATGCAGTTATTGTGTATTTAAAACTTGGATCTAAATATCAATGCAGTTATTGTGTATTTATAACTTAAATATAAATATTGATGCAGTTATTATGTATTTATAACTTAGATCTAAATATTAATGCAGTTATTATGTATTTATAACTTAGATCTTAATATCAATGCAGTTATTATGTATTTACAACTTAGATCTAGATATTAATGCAGTTATCATGTATTTATAACTTAGATATAAATATTAATGAAGTTATTGTGTATTTTATAACTTAAATCTAAATATAAATGTAGTTAAAATGTATTTATAACTTAGATCTAAACATCAATGCAGTTATTGTGTATTTTATAACTTAGATATAAATATCAATGCAGTTATTATGTATTTATAACTTAGATTAAATATTAATGCAGTTATTATGTATTTATAACTTAGATCTTAATATCAATGCAGTTATTATGTATTTAGAACTTAGATCTAGATATTAATGCAGATATCATGTATTTATAACTTAGATATAAATATTAATGAAGTTATTGTGTATTTTATAACTTAAATCTAAATATAAATGTAGTTAAAATGTATTTATAACTTAGATCTAAACATCAATGCAGTTATTGTGTATTTTATAACTTAGATATAAATATCAATGCAGTTATTATGTATTTATAACTTAGATTAAATATTAATGCAGTATTCATGTATTTTATGACTTAATATCAGTGCAGTTATTATGATATAGTAGCTAGTGTAACCAGAATTAACATTCCTTTGTTTGTTCGTCTGTACAATTTAAATATTGGTCAGTGCACCTTATCATCATTTCTGGGATCCACTGGGCAGTTTACCAGTACTAAACATGCTTAATCTATTCAGATCACTGACTACCGGTACTCACCCATATATTGATGGGTGATGCATGTTGATGCATGTTTCAACAGCTACTGCAGAAAGATCATTCAGTACAATGTGGTAATTAAAAATCTTTCCCTCCTACTTCCATAAACATATCAAATCCAATACAGTTTCAATTAAATATGATGATGCAAATATCCATATATTATCAATATCATCCTTTAGAAAGTATTTTACTAATAATCATATCATATTTCTATGTTTATGAAATAGAAGCATCTTATGATTCCTACATCTTCAATATCTATGCTTTTTAAATCAACCTGTACTAGTCATGCTCTCAACACTAAATGACTGATTGCTGATTGCTATAGACCTGTACACATACACTAACTCCCTGTAGCTGAGACTCTGTTATACAAGGGAAAATATTTTTTTTCTAATACAAATTTTCAAACAAAGAAAATGATATATCTCAGGAGCATCATGACCACAGAGAAGCTCTTCAATCTTGGTCTGCTCAAATATTTATATCAACGGAGAAATAGAAATAGATGTTGAGAAAAAATGTTTTGCCAGGAGAAAGCCAACATGTAGCACACTCATTTTTAAACTTTAACGAGTAACATCACATTTTGTGGAATATTTACCAATGCAAAATCTTTTCAAATAAAAGCATATTGGTGGACATTTATTTATATGTTTAGGTTGTTCTCACAATTTATAGCTTGAACTTCTGATCTTTTCTTGGACTGTTATATTCACCAGACCAGGGGAGGACCAGACCTTAAACTCGACTTACTGAGTATTAGGTAGCAGGATGGTACCCCCACCTATGATATCCCCCATGTTTGTGTATCATTCAAAATGCCCCAGCTATGGCCATGTTTGCTCTGTTCTTCAATTTCATTATTTGATAATATTATTTTGTTCCATCACATTATATTTTACAGGGTGACTCATTAAATAAACAAAATTCAAGCAAAATTGTAGACAAATTATGTTACACTGTCAATAAGTTTAAATGGACTTGGTAATGTATTAAAAATACAGGTCAAAATTGTTAATTTTTAAGGTCTAAAGCACAGTTGCTTAATCACCGTGAAGCTATTCACTGATAATCCGTTATAATAAGTGCAGCTATTGATTTTTGTACTTAAAAATATTTAGGCCAACCTTTTTTTATTGGGTGGTTTGTGGATTTTTTAAAACAAAAGAATGAATTTTGCAAAAAAAGGAAAACAAGTAAATTTTCCCGTAGTTGACCAATCTCGGTATTTTTCCAATTTTAGGCTTAAATCTCATAATAATGCCATGTACAGTTATGGTTTCATCGACA
This sequence comes from Panopea generosa, assembly GCA_029582155.1. Classification (NCBI taxonomy): domain Eukaryota; kingdom Metazoa; phylum Mollusca; class Bivalvia; order Adapedonta; family Hiatellidae; genus Panopea; species Panopea generosa. The sequence continues at coordinate 52,209,019 of CM055900.1, read as the reverse complement.
AAACTTGCGTAAAATTGAAAATAATATAGGGATAATGGATTAATAAAACTAACAACTATAAATGTCTGTCCTAACGATTCATTAACTATATTAATAAAATGTAAGATTGAGCAAACGCCTGCAAGGTAAACTTTGACCAAGATAATATAGGTTTTAATTTAAAACGTATTACTTATTTGGTGATCAGATTAAAGCAATAAATATTCTTTTGATATTTTTGCAGACTTAGTTTAATATTAACTACAACTGGATAACTCAAAGTGTATGTTTAAAATAAAAATCTTCATTGAAGAAAATTTCAGTTGTTGTCAACTACCAGTTCAGTCCTGATTTATTGTATGTTTACTACAGTGCCTAGTTTGTTTCACATAAACAATCATAACTAAAGGTCTGATTCATTGATATTGAGTAATCAGAACATAAGGGCCTAATTCATTGTTATGTGATTGATCAATACATAAGGGCCCGATTCATTGTTATTTGATTGATCAATACATAAGGGCCTGATTCATTGTTATTTGATTGATCAATACATAAGGGCCTGATTCATTGTTATTTGATTGATCAATACATAAGGGCCTGTTTCATTGTTATTTGATTTATCAGTATAAAACGGCCTGGTTTGTTGATATTTGAGTATTCAGTATATAGAAACCTGATTTATTGTTATTCTATTTATCAGTACAACAGGGCCTGATTCATTTTTATTTGATTTATCAGTACATAAGAGCCTGATTCATTTTTATTTAAGTTATCAGTACACACTCCCTGATTTGTTGATATTTGAGTAATCAGTATATAGGAACCTGATTTATTTTTATTTAAGTTATCAGTACAAAATGTCCTGATTTGTTGATATTTGAGTAATCAGTATATAGGAACTGCTTCAGTGTTATTTGATTTATCATTACAAGAGGGCCTGGTTCATTGTTTTTCAGTAATATGTACAAAAGGGTCTGATTTATTGTTATATGATTAATCAGTACATAAAGGTCTGATTCATTGATATTTGATTTATATCAAAAGAGCCCAAACCATTGGTATACCTTGAGCAAATCAATACAAAAGGGTTCATTTTGCAATCTTTAAGTTACAGCTGAACATAAATTTAAGTTGAACCTGATAAATACATCTGATGAATTTTGTTATGAATACCAAAGTAACTGATTGCTGTATTCTTACAGCTGCTGTAAAATAATAATAAGACAGTATTTTGGTGCTCTTTGTAACCCTGTATCTAGTTTTCAATGTATGGATGTTTGTATAATAGATTTTACATTGGCCAATGTAAAATATTTTGTATGGGTGATTGTGATTTTGACTGTTAGTATATAAACATTAGTTACATGTTTTTTCCATCCTTTTGTGTACTAGGAATAACATATTCCATTGGTTACAGCAAGTTAATCATTAAAATGTTGTTCATGTTGAGTTACTTTTATTTCTTATTAACACCATATTTTAAAAACAACTATAAGAAATGATCAAAAATGTGGTCTCACTTTGGTGGGCAAGCAATAGGATATGAATTGCCAAAGGGAGACAACTCAATTGATGATGTTAGTTTGGGCTACTCGAGTTGTCTTTCTTATTGAATAATAATGTTTTATTAGATTTTTGGAACAGATTGGAAATAAAAAGTAAAGCACATCTGATCATTTTTGGATTGTTTTTTGACATTGCCATTCTTGAAAATTAAACAAATAAAAAGAAGCCAACTTCAGCCTATTTCCTAACAAAATGTAGATCTAGATAGTGAAAAACATTTATCTATACGGTAATATAATCAAAGACATAATATAACTCCTTGATAAAATTTAAGGAACACCTCTGAAACTTAGATCACCTTCCGACTGAAAATAGATACACGTCTTTGAATCAATTGTAAACGCTTGACATTATAAAAGAAGAAGTAAGAATTACAAAGATGCGGAACTACTCTTACATATATATCCAAGTGAGTAACACGATTTGCCTCCCTTGCAAAACACTCGTCTGCAAAACTACGTTCTTGCACCACATATTCATATCTGTCAGACACAGGACTACCGGATATTATCTTCTCATCCAAAGAGTTACTGTACGTTTTTTTTTCTAATATGTGCTCAATATTTAAACAGTCACTGACTCAGTGAGCAATACACACTCTTGACATTCTTATGTTGATAGGCAATCACTTGTACCCAGTTCCTTGTTTTAACCCAACAACTGAAAACCACGCCCTAGATATTTTGCTTTGGAAATATCAGAGGCCAATTTAGATCTGCATCGCCATTGTAATACAAACATGTCAGTTAATTATAATGTCGTAATATTAAGCTGAAGGCTAAATCTGACTCGCATATTATTTATAAAAACAAACTCAATTACTGCCCTTGATTACTCTCTGTTGTGAAAAGCAGATATATCAATGGACACCTGCCACGAAATGCTGTCAAGATATCTGTATGCAGAAAATACTTTTTTCAAAGGTGTTAAAGGTGAATCTGGAGGTGAGTTTGTAGATTATAGATGAAATTATTTTCTGATTCGTTTGTATCACAAAATGTCAACTTTTTCTTGTATATTTATTCTTCCACGATAGAGTAAAACGGGAAATATTGGCGTAGCCAATGACTAATTGGCTAAGCGTCTGAGAATCGTGGTCTGGTAATAGTCGGTACTTGGAAGATTCTGTAAAACGGAAACAATGGTGATTTCTTGAGAAAATCACGCGCACAATGTCAAAAGTATTCATAATGGATCGAAGGAGTTCAGAATTGATACCACAAAGTTATTGAAATACCTGATAATTGTGAACTATTAATAAAAGTAAACAATGATAATAACAATTTTTTTATTGGCTGATAATTTACGATTGACTGTGAAAACAAAGTTCTTACAACTTCGACAAATAACCCTCGAAGTATACCTAGGTAGAACCATTACTAAGCATACGCAGATGAAATGGCTGTTCAAGGATACCACACATAGGCGTGGCAGTGAATTGAACTCGTGACTCACTGATCTTGTGTCTTTAAGTGACAACAATCACCAATCCACTTCATTGCTTAAATTCCGATAGTGTATGTGCTCTTTATCCATGCCTCTACAATTTAAGACAGTTCAACAGCAAGGCTGAACATTGTAAGTGACCTTAATATAATGTACTTTCACTACATTCTGTTTAACATTTAGAGCTTGGCCCATCCCATCCTATTCAAAGAAAAGAGGGACTCATGCAGATACAGGTTTGAAAGTTACTTCTGACACCAGTCACCCTTACTCTTACTTCCAATACAGTCAGTGTACTCACTTAACCCTGCTCTACCATTGGACCACACACCCCACAGTTGTGTCTCCCTGTGTGTGCACATAGGACTTGTGACATTACATCACTGCTAACAGGATAGCAAATGGCATGCATTTTATTTTAGTTTAGGTAAATGACTCAAAACTTGTGAGAATAAGAAAGGTCTTCCTCCACCAGTAAAACTGGCAATGCTATATATAACCTGAAATGTGTTGAAAATGGCGTTTAACCCCATTGAAAAAAAGTCTTCCTATAAAAATAATACTCATGTTGCATTTATGTAAACTGGGTAAGTATGACCTAAACAGGGTCAAAATGAACCAAAGAGAGTCAATACAATTCAAACGGGTTTAATATGAATCAAACTCGGCCAGTATGAAATGGAACTGGGTCAGTACAACTACATCTGATTTTATGGAATAAATTAATTAATAAAAATGTCATTAATAAAATGTGCTGGCCTGTGGCCTTTGTCAAGTAAACAATCCTTAAAACAATAACTCACTTCATGAACAATTAATACTGGTAATACCAGACACAGTATATGCTATAGGTATAGATATTTTAATGTTGATGAGTTAATGGGGATCCCAGACGCAGATAAACATTTCATTTATGTCTGATTTCATTATAATATAATGTTACTTGAAAAATAAAATTATAAAATGAAAGAATTTTCCATAAATTACAAAAGTTGTTGATGCATGTGCCTTTAATCCAATATCGGCACCATAAGACCAATGTCACAACTTATTAATTTTAATAGTTTTGAGTGGGTAATGGGTCTGACTGTCAGTAGAGAAGTTTGATAGCCCCACCAGACCATAGTGTCTGTGATAATTAGTCATGGACATTATTTTATGATAATGAGTCTCAGGTCATTGCATTAATTTTTAATTTTACTTGTCCAGTCAGACAAGTATTTCTAAAATCTGCTTGTCCTGACCAAAAACAACTTGTCCTTACTTTAAACTAAAATTATGATACTTGTCCTATTTATATAAAATTAAGAATAACTAAATAAATCGTTCTATTAAAGTTAAAAACCAGGGGATGTGCAAAAAAGAGATGCAGTGTTTGATTTCTGAATTTTCACTTGTCCTGCTGAGTCAGACTAGCAGCCTTATATTTTACTTGTCCGTACCCATGATTCAGTTGTCCCGAACAGTCAGGTGAGCATTAATGTAAAGCCCTGAGTCTCCCATCTTTGAACATGCAGGGAAGTAGTCATTAACTTGCAGAGATAAGGTGTGTCTAGAACTGGTAAACTGCATAGATGGCCCCAGAAATGGTGATAAGGTGCGAGCACTGAATGCTGTACAATAACTGAATTACTGTTGAAAAAGATGGAAAAAAACAACCATACAAACAACTGTCATTATTTTGACATAAATGATGTAGTAAACCTGTACAGTCAATGTAGTGGTATTGATAGCTTAATTAAGTGAAATGTCACTCATATTTATTGTTTCATTGAACAATTGAACATAACTGTCAAGATCTGTGATATGTAAGAATGCATCTGTTTTCAATGCACATGTATGCTGCATGTCTTCTTACCTATTGGAAATTGCATGAATCAGACTTTTAAACAGTGATAATCCATGGGTTTTAACATCATTATCAACAAATAACAAGTTTTATTGCTAGACGAAGTTTGATTGATTGATTGAATATTTAGGTGATTTTTATGCCATCGATGGCTAACAGATGGTCAGTTAACCTAACCACTGTTTCCTGGGATCCTGAAAGGTTAACCAATACTCGAGCACACCCCATCTCCACAAGAAACTGATAACTTTCCCACTTGAACTAATGGTAATGAGACGCAGTGTCGTATATCAATCATCACAGAGACTGTTGCTGGGCAAGGATTAGAACTCACAATCCCTGGATTGATAGTCAGATGCATTACCAACTGAGCTAATCGGGGCCCAGCGATATAGATACACAGTTGCATACATGTTTATTATAAAAAACAAATTACGGAAATATACATATTTTTTTTTTACATAGTGAAACTGTGTTTAAAAATTAAAATTTCGGAATGTCAACTTTTTCAGGTATTTGTTTGTAAACCAATGGTTGTTTCTTTCCAATCAACACATTCGGCATAAATTGAGTAATCATGAGTCCATTCGGAACGGCAACAGAAATTAACTTGCGCACATATTGATTTGTGTACTTCCAAACATTGGTAGATGAACAGTAGGAAAATAACCGAGTCATTACAGAATGTATCTTTTAATACACGTTTCAATCGAAGTTATTTATTTCCTTGCTTTTTAGCTCACCTGAGCATAGCTCAAGGAGAGCTATTCTGATTGCCTGTCCATCGTCTGTCATCCGTTAATTTTTTGTTGTGTGTACTCTAGCACCCACATTTTTCAATTAACTTATTAAGTAGTTATATAACCATAATATCTTGGACAAGTTCTTGAACTGGCCAAATAGGATTAATAATGTCTGAGTTATGGCCCTTGAAACATTAAAAAATGCACTATTTGACCTTTTGTGAACTCTAGCACCAACATTTTTTATTTGATCCTCACCAAACATGCACAGTAGTTATATTTATAACCATATTATCTTGGACAAGTTTCTGAATTAATGTCAGAGTGTTGCTCTTAAAACATTAAAAAATTCACTATTGTGTCTAGCACCCACATTTTTTATTTGATCTTCACTAAACTTGCACAGTAGTTATATAACCATAATATCTTGGACAAAAATTCTTGAATGGTCAAATTGGATTATTAATGTCAGAGTTATGGCCCTTGAAACATTAGAAAATGCACTATTTGACCTTGTGTGTACTTTACTACCAACATTTTTTATTTGATCTTGACTTAACTTGTTCAGTAGTTATATAACCATAATATCTTGGACAAGTTCTTGAACTGGCCAGATCAGATTTTTAATGTGAGAGTTATGGCCCGTGAAACATTAAAAATGCACTGTTTGACCATATGTGAACTCTGGCATCCGCATTTTGCTTTTAATTCTCACCAAACATACACTGTAGTAATATAACCATAATATCTCGAACATGTTTTTGAACTGGTTAAACAGGATTATTAATGTCAAGAGTTATGGCCCTTTAAATATTAAAAAATGCAGAACTTGAGCATGTATGCACTCTTGCACCCTCATTTTTCAGTTGTTATATAACCATAATATCTAGGACAAGTTGAGTTATGAGTCTTGAATTATGGCCCTTGAATCATCAAAAATTGCATTATTTGACCATGTGTGGGTCCTCCGTGGCCGAGTGGTCTAAAGGCGCCGTCTAGAGATCACTTACCTCTCACTGCTAAGGTCGTAGGTTTGAGTCCCACTCGCTCCAAAAACGTTTTATGAGAAAGTTTCCAGTTACTTGCGGAAGGATGGTGGTTCTACTCAGTCTGAGGTCTTCCTCCACCAGTAAAACTGGATATGTCATTATATAACCTGAAATCAGTTGAAAGTGGTGTTTAACCCCATTAAAAAAAAAATTGACCATGTGTGCATCTAGCACCTACAGTTTTCATTTAATCTTTGACAGACTTACACAGTTATTATGTAACCATAATATATTGAACAAGTTCTTGAACTGGCCAAAGAAATATTGTCAGAGTAATGGCCCTTGAATTGTCAAAAGTTGTGTGTATTTGATGTTGTGTGCACTCTGACACTCACAGTTTATATTTGATCTTAAAATTAACACAGTTGTTACGTGGCCATACTATCTTGGACAAGTTCTTCAACTTGTCAAATTGGATAATTAATCTTGCGTGTCTACGAAAATTGCATTATATGAATTTATGTACACTCTAGCACCTGCAAAGATATGACATTGTCTCCTCTGCCACAGGTGTGCGATTTAGGGCAAATCTGACCCTCTTGTTTTAAAAATAGTTGCTAGGGGGTCTATAGGAATGCTTTAAGCAATACTATAAACGCAATTGCAATCATTTTTGTTATTATCAAAAGATGTGCATTTTAGAAGTTTAATGAGGCTTTAAAATAAACCATTCAACACTGAAATTGTCAGTGTCCAATGCTTATTTTACCGCTTATTTTAAATGTCAATGCTTAAATACCCCCAAGTAGAGCTTATCTGGAACATTGAAGTCTTAAGACTACAAGACACATTTGTTCCAGAGGTACTGTTCCTGTTTGATTTTTAGATGTGACTTAACATTTACACTGGACATAAGGCTGGTAAAACATAATATATAATACTTAGACAATTAAGTGACAGTCTTGAGCTATGTCAGAAATGTGATAGCCACTTAAGTTATCTTAATGGGAAATTTAGCTGTTAATTAGTTAAATCTAAGTGACTTATAAGTACCTCAGTACTTGAATCACTGAATAAAAAATAAAAACATTTCATACAGTGCATATTCATGTAAACTTTTATATATATACACGTACGCTGCATACCAGTAGGTGGAGGTTGTCTAGCCATTATAGCCAGTCACTGTCTAAAATTTTTGATTGAATTGATTAATTTAACATTTAGTGTCATTTTTATGCCATCAAGGGCTAACAGACAATCAATTAACCTAACCATTGTTTCCTGGGATCCTTTAAGGTTAACCAGTACTGGAGCACACCCCATCTCCACAAGTAAATGATAACTTCCCTCCTTAAATCCTCTGCGAGAGAAGAATGATAATGCGACACAATGTTGTATATCAGTCATCATGCAGACTGTTGATGGGTGGGGATTCGAACTTACAACCCCTGGATTGATTATGATTTTTGAAGAAAAGGGGAGCAATTGTATTAGCTCCGCATTGTTTACATTGTTTTTTTGTTTAATTCTTTTAACATGCTAAAATTAATTGGTGCATTCAATATACAGGAAAAACTCTCAGGGGGACAAGTACCGTAACCTTTACTTGTATTTTGTTTTCATTTTTAATATATTTTTTTTATATTGAAAATTATATTTTCCCTACCTATACTGATCTATCCCAAGTGCCAGACTAAAGTCATTCATACATTTGTTCTAGAACAGTGAATCTCCCATATCTGTATAAATATGTGGGCCAGTAGAACGTAACTTGCAGAGATAAGGTATACATAGCTGAAGCTGCCTGGTGGATCCTAGTACAATGATTGGGTGCTAAATAACTGAAATACTGGTCATTAAAAAATAGGCATTGTGATATAGACATACCAGTCTCTACATCATTTATGTTGCTATAATATTTTAAACATTCCTTTTCAGGGAACCTATAAGTACAAGTTGTGATTGGAAAAAAGTAACTACAGACATCATACCTGGAAACAAACTGGAAACATTATCGTAAAGAAATGATTCAGGAAGTGATAATTATACTGACCTTCACAATGCGCACACTGTAAGAAGACTGACTGTGCAGGTTGCACTGTGACACTAAACATCAATGAGGACAAAATCTCCCCTAGAATCTATTACAACTCGAAACTAGCTTGCTCTCATATCCAGATCTGCATTTTATTTATTCTTACATTATTGTATTTTTTTTACAATCCTACATGTGTTTTACATTTGTTCAACAACAGGTCTGAGACGTTTTTATAATCTATTTGAATTAACAGGGAGAAGTTTAGTTTTAAAAACCTGCATGGCAACTATTTTTTCTATCTTGGTGCTAATAATGACATGATAGGTTAAAAAACTATAAAACAGCCTTGAAACGAAAGAAAAAACTTGAAATAAGTGTAATATTTTTGTGCAGTGCATATATTTATGAATAACCTACAGTAATTGAACCAGGAGAAACTATTCAAGGCCATCCGGTATATAAACAGAACAGCTTGGTGAAGTAGTGAAACAGAATGTCTGGTATGGAGCGTTTCACAGTAACCAAGGCCAGCGAGACTGAGCCAATCGGTGATGGGAGACAGGACGGTTATGGAGCAGCTAACATCAGCTATAACAGTCCAGAAAGGAAAGGTATGTTACTGTAGTTAACAATCTTCCATTAGCTGCACCATGTATGCAGGGAAATCGAAGGTCGTAATAAATATAATATCTATAATTGGGGCTATTTAAGCATTGAAATTTCTGAATAAAGGTATGTAATTAAAAGTAAATGATAAAATGTTTATCCAAGTAAATACAATGTAGTGTCTAAGGACAATGGCAGTGTAGCAACTAATACTGATCACTGATTGGATTATCGACTTGTTTGATTAACAACCTGCTTCAGATCAGTTATGTACAAGTATGTAATATGCTTGCACAATATGGTAATGTCGTGCACATCATGTCAGATACCTTGTAATAATAGTCAGGTGCTCAGATGTTTTGGTTGTTCTGTGTTAAGTACACTATATATATATATATTGGGTACATTTCAACTGGTCGGACATTGTATCTGATTGCATTGTTTAATTTCACTCACGAATGGTAATTTATTGATTGGATTGGTAAACAGTACACTAGCTTTTACACACTTTATTGAACAAATAAATATTTCAAGATATCCTGGCAGAAAGTGGTAAAAATACATTTGAACTGATAAAACGGTAAGTGTGTTTGCTCGTTGTCAGTGAAGGCTTCCGTATAGAAGAATATTTTTAAATATTACTAGTTTAAAAATTGCCATCTGTGCATTGTTTACATAGGTTGTGCACCTGGGCATGTGCAGGTGGGTGCATGTTATCTGTATACTGGAGAATATTACTTATTACAATTTGAACTTATTTATTTTACCTTGATTGTGAAAAAAGTTATTAAAACTTAGATAAATCGTGCAGACGCTCTTCCTGGGTAGAAACAGTATGCTTACTCAGCATATATGTGGATAAAGTTTCTTGCTCAATAATACCAAACATAGCTGTGGCAAAAGATCAAACAAATTACCCTCTAAATCCTGGTTTGATACTCTATTGCTGGACCACGGTAGTTAGACGTTCTTCAGTATATTGCATTACTTTATAAAGTCATGGCTAGTCCAAATAACATTCCACATTTACATATACATGTATCCTTTTAAAGTACAAGATATTTTAATGAAGATTCATTGTATGCACCTTACATTTAATATCTGTGGAATTTAATCTTCTGAAATGTACACCCATGATTGTTTATACAATGTACATTGACCTTCCATGATCCCAGGAAAGAGTGGTTAGGTATTTTGTTAGCCCTTTATGAAATAAAAATGATGCATAATATTCAAATTTAAACAAACAGTTCAGTTGGGTTGCCAGTGACCTCCCTGGCAGAGTGATCCAACTCTCTGACATCATTTACCTATCACTGCTAGGTCACAGGTTTAAGCCCGTCTTGAACCTAAAAGTTGATATGAGAAAGTGCTTGTTACTTTCAAAAGGACGGCATTTCTACTCAGGTTCATTTTGAGGTCTTCTTCCACTAGTAAAAATAGTTGTTTTGAAAATTGGATGAAGCCCATTCAAAAAATTGTAGGGCATGTCTGGGAAGTAACTCTTAAAACAACTGGTAGCTAAAGATTTCATAGTTACTGCCCCTTCACAAGCTGTTAGCTGCTCAGTTTTATTCAAATGCAGCTATAATTATACACATTTGTATATTACCCTACAACTTTAATATATGCTAAAATTAATAAACATGAATAGAATATACACAATTTAATTATGTGTAATTGTGCAACTGTAACTAAAGTGTCCTTTCCAAATATGAGTTTATTGAATAGTTTCTAATTAATAATTTATATTTTAACAAGCTGCACAAAGCATATTTTTTGTATGGCACTGAGATGATTTCTTACCTAAGGATCATGACTTATCAAAGGCCAAAAGAAGTGCCTTGTTCAAGGTCAAACTGATATTTAAGCCCCCACTATTTAAAGAATGGGGAACGGGTATTAATTATTACCCCTGATTGTCCGCATGCCTGTTCCTTTGTGCATCCGATATAAAAAAATCGGTTTCAGTAATAACTTCTTAATGGGTCTATGTATTTAAATAATACTTTATTATAATATACTGGTCAAGTTTGATATTTGTCAAGAAGTTTAACCCCTTTTTAACTTAATTTTAAAAATTGGTTTCTGATCTCACTAGAGGGAGCTTCCATGTCAACATGTCAAGTTTAAAAAAGAGGTTAAACATATCTTGGGTCCTCCAGGGTCAAATGGTCAAAGGCGCAGTTGTCTAATGGCCACTTACTTCTTACTTTTGAGGTCTTTGGTTCAAGCCCAGCTTGGAGGTCTTCCTTGACCAGTATATTTATTGCCTTGTCATTTGCTAAAAAAACACGCAAAAAAACGAAAAGAAATATTCATGTATATGTTTAAATGAAAGTCATACAACTCATGCCTACATTGAAAAATATCTCTGATAGTCGCACCTATGTTTTAAAGAATTGCAAAAAATCAATATCAAATCTGTTTTTCAAAAGTGCCTTTTTTTTTTTAACACTCATTTGACCTTCATTCAAAGAAATGTCTCACTCATGACAATGTTTAAGCTATGAAGAAGTGTCACACCCCAGGTCATACTCACAAGTTTACACTTATTTATTTTACTTCAATTGTGAAATAAGTTCCGACAATCATGCTCAAAATCTTTCTGGTTAGAACCAGTACTAAGCATATGCGGAAAAAGTGTCTTGCTTAAAGACACGACACATAGTCCTGGCGGAGGATCGAACCCACGACCCTCCGATCATGGGTTCGGTGCTCTACCACTGCACCCACGCTCCACGCACCCACATTCAAAAGCAGTGTTCTTAAAGTTTACACCAGTGTTTCACAAAAGTGTTTTTCAATAGAATAATGAAATCCTCATATTAAAAAAAAAAAACTCTCGTTATATAAATGCAACAAAATTGTGTCATATTTAAGAAATTGCTCCCTATGCACAGTAGCATAATTATGTGGGAGTTAAAACTGCCTTACTTACAAGAATCAAATCTTGAAATAATATTCAAGAAGTGATTATAGCCAATTGTCAGTTAGAGAAGAAAGATGGTGGAGTATATTGATGATACACAGAGTCTCAGATCATGAAGTTGTGTTAATTCAGTGTTTGTGAGGCGAAGAATCTCTGTTGTAAACATTGTTTATTGGTGAGGTCTTCAGACTCTCTGTAGTGCTTGGTGCGAGAATGCACGGGCATTTAGAATGTTTATTGGTGAGGTCTTCAGACTCTGTAGTGCTTGGTGTGAGGATGCACGGGCATTTAGAATGTTTATTGGTGAGGTCTTCAGACTCTGTAGTGCTTGGTGCGAGGATGCACGGGCATTTAGAATGTTTATTGGTGAGGTCTTCAGACTCTGTAGTGCTTGGTGCGAGGATGCACGGGCATTTAGAATGTTTATTGGTGAGGTCTTCAGACTCTGTAGTGCTTGGTGCGAGGATGCACGGGCATTTAGAATGTTTATTGGTGAGGTCTTCAGACTCTGTAGTGCTTGGTGCGAGGATGCACGGGCATTTAGAATGTTTATTGGTGAGGTCTTCAGACTCTGTAGTGCTTGGTGCGAGGATGCACGGGCATTTAGAATGTTTATTTGAGAGGTCTTCAGACACTCTGTAGTACTTCGCTAGGATGCACGGGCATTTAGAATGTTTATTGGAGAGGTGTTCAGACACTCTGTAGTGCTTGGCTAGGATGCACAGGCATTTAGAATGTGTTCTGTTTTCAACCATGCCTTGTGGATTAAAATACACAAACACAGTCTAGATCTTCTGCTGTGCCAGGCCCGATTAGCTCAGTCTTTAGTGCGTCTTACTATCAATCCAGGGGTTGTGAGTTTGAATCCTCACCTGGCCACAGTCTCTCTTCATAATAGGGTGGGCTCGAGTACTGGTTAACTCTCTAGGATCCAAGGAAGCAGTGGTTAAATCAAGTGATCATCTGTTAGTTCTTGATGGCATAAAAATGAGGCAAAATATTCAATCATTCAATCAGTCCTTTTGCTAGGCATGCTCATGCATTAATAATAAGTCCAAAACCCAACTACGCTGTGGTTCAACAAGCCGCACCTTAATACAGCTAGTTGTAATATCCGGGTAAACAATTATTTTTAATGTAAATGGACATTGTATTTGTGTGATAAGCATAAAAGCTGCATTAAAATCAAATTATGGGGGGGGGGGGGGGGGGGGGAGAAACATCTTGATTTTATTCCAGTTTGGGGTTTTTTGACCCCAAATTTGATTTAATAAATCAGATATTGCATTTGACTTGTATATTATATAACAATTATGAAACATCTCAGTTCATGAAAACATCGCACTATGATTGAAAAATTGTTGAAAGCGACTCTAAACACCATACAACAAGAAGTTTATAAAGGTGTATACATGTAATTATATAAGATATTACATACATGATTACCTTGAATTTTATATAACGTTAATGAAATATCTCAGCTTAGGCCAAATGAAAAATATTGTTTTGTTATCTGTGACCCCACTGAGTAAATATTTTTCCAGCATGTGACAGGAAACAAAAATATTTTTTCATTTGGCCTTATAAAGGTGCATAATTGACTAAAAATTGCATTATTGACTGTAATATTATCCAGTATTTAAACTGAAATGTTTATAAAGGTGCATTAATTAACCAAAACTTGCGTTATTGACTGTAATATTATCCAATATTTAAACTGAAATGTTTGTAAAGGTGCATTAATTAACTAAAACTTGCGTTATTGACTGTAATATTATCCAATATTTAAACATCTCTGTCTTTAATGTTATATTTGATTAAATGAAAAACTAGTTTATGTTTTTGCTTTATAAAATGTGATATAATATAACATTAATCAAACATCAAACATCTGCCAAACACTTGATTCCAACCCACACCCACCTCGAGACTTGCTTGTCATTAACACCAGAAGGAAGACATCAGTATTTGCTAGATCGAAACTGACAAACATTGCGTCTTATTGTAATGGCAGCTTGCAGTTGTATGCAAAGTTCAGCAAAACTGCAATAATAATGCCTGTGGGGTAGGCGTTGTTACATCTCCAAATATGGTTATTGCCTCTCGAGACATTGTAAATTAGTTTTAAAGAATGCATCTGCAGGAAATATCAGTAGCTGGCATCTTTGAATGAGTTTTACACAGGTCTTCCCTCGCATGGAATTTGCCAGTGTTTCTTACTTCCAGAATGCAATGATCAACGAACAACATCTAAAATACATTTTCAAAACAAAAAAATTAATTTAATATTTGATAGTGTGCATATCGATTTATAACGGCGCCAGCATGCTAAAAATCTGAAGTAGCTATAGCAAAAATTGAAATTCATAGAAAGTTATATTTGTGTACAGAAAAGTGGCATATAAAGGTTTGAATACCTCGATATTAGAACTTGATTTACACAAAACACAATATTAACACAGTAACCCACTCATTAACTCAACTTTATTTAAACATATCTAGTTATGATCACCTTAATGTTAATCTTACACAATTTGTAAGTGTGTACACCTTATTGTTCAGAGACTGCAGCGTGGTCTAGTGGTAGAGCATCCGCCTTGCATGCGGAAGGTAGTGGGTTCGATGCCCGACTGGGTCATACCAAATACTTTAAAAATGGTATTAGAAGCTTACTCACTTGACTCTCAGCATTTAGAGGAGAGTTCTAGGTCTGGTCAGCCCGGTGACAGTATAATGTAACTGTGTGGGGTATCATACCATATGTCATTGGCATATACTCCAGTGTGACAGCGCTCAGAATACTGTCTCATGTAGACACTGTTGCAATATGACTGAAAAATTGTTGAAACCAATGCTAAATGCCATACAACAATAATTAATTGTTCAAACACAACTGAACACTTTAGTGTTAGTACAGCTTACATAATGTTCACATGTACTCTGATGATAAAGTGCCTCAGTATTTAATGTGCACCTCAATGTTTGTTGTATATTTCAGTTGTAATGCACCTTAATGTTCAATGTACATTTCAGTTGTAATGCACCTCAATGTTCAATGTACACTTCAGTTGTAATGCACCTTAATGTTCATTGTACACTTCAGTTGTAATGCTCTTCAATGTTCAATGTACATTTCAGTTGTAATGCACTTCAATGTTCATTGTACATTTGAGTTGTAATGCACCTCGATGTTCAATATACACTTCAGTTGTAATGCACCTCAATGTTTAATGTACATTTCAGTTGTAATGCACCTTAATGTTCAATGTACACTTCAGTTGTAATGCACCTTAATGTTCAATGTACATTTCAGTTGTAATGCACCTCAATGTTCAATGTACACTTCAGTTGTAATGCACCTCAATCTTCATTGTACATTTTAGTTGTAATGCACCTTGATGTTCAATGTACACTTCAGTTGTAATGCACCTCAGTGTTCAATGTACACTTCAGTTGTAATGCACCTCAATGTTCAATGTACACTTCAGTTGTAATGCACCTCAATGTTCAGTGTACACTTCAGTGTTCACTACACTCGTAAATGATATTAAAATTAAATGTACTGGTACATGGTTTCTGGTGTTGTGTACATCTCGGTGCTACTGTTACATTCAATGTACACATCAATGATAGCAGCTAGTTCACTTTAATGCTAAGTGTACACCTCAGTCAGAGCCTAGGCTTTTCCTGGAAATTGGGAAGTTGGCCCGAGCTTTCAAGATTGGGAAAAAGCAGTGGGATTGAAGAGAAATTGTGAGAATATTTTAGGGCTATAGCAAACTTGAAAACAAAGTGTTATATTTTCAAGATCTTGCTCTTACTCAATAATACTTCATATATCTAGTGACTTTTTTATCCCCTAAATGTAGGAAAAAATTCCTTAATTTTTTTTTCCACTTTTGGAATTTTGGTTGTCTTAATTAGGGGAAAAACATGATTTTAGAATTGGGAAGTAGCCAAAATTCAGCCTCTGTCTTGTAAGATAGCAACGCCATGACAGTGTATGTAACTATACATCTCAAGGATCATTCTTTTATTACTTTGCATACTTATCTCCGTCTCCCAATACTTCAATGTTACATAACTAAAGGCATTGAAGTACACATTTTATGTCATTAATCATGCAGAATGCCAAACAACAGCATTACATAAAAAACAACAGACTTCCTGACATATTTACCTATATTTCATTTAGAAACACTTTCGCTGTATCTGCTGAAATGTTCAAAGGAGAAACTTTTTTGTTGAGAGACGTTGCTATATAATTACATTTATACAGACATATGTGCTATATGTTCAGGGCTGGAAATTTCTTAAAAAAGCTACTCTTCCTCCCCTTTCCAACATTTTTAATTGAATGCTTAAAATCAAAGAAATATTAAGGTCAGTTTCTAAAATCTCACTTGTCCTGATGAATTGTTCACACGTCATGGCGAGCGGACGAGTGGACTTTTTCCAGCTCTGATGTTGTAAGGGTCTTTGGCTGAGTGGTCCTCGGCCCTGTTGTCTTACGACTACTAACCTCTCAACACTGAGGTCATGGGTTCCAGCTCTGATGTTGTAAGGGTCTGTGGTTGAGTGGTCCTCAACGCTGTTGTCTTACGACTACTTACCTCTCAACACTGAGGTCATGGATTCCAGCTCTGATGTTGTAAGGGTCTGTGACTGAGTGGTCCTCGACACTGATGTCTTACGACTACTTACCTCTCAACACTGAGGTCATGGGTTCCAGCTCTGATGTTGTTAGGGTCTGTGGCTGAGTGGTCCTCGACGCTTTTGTCTTACAACTACTAACCTCTCAACACTGAGGTCATGGGTTCCAGATCTGCTAAGTCCAAAAACTTGAGATTTCATTTTCCCCAGTTATTTGTGGGAGGACGATGGTTTTACTCAGATCTTTTCCGATGGCTTATTTCTGTAGGTACCAATTCAATTGGATATGCCTTATATAATAACCTGTCATTTATTGAAAATGGAGTTAAAAATTTTAGTTTGCTTATAAAGAATGTAAACCATTTTTCATAATTTTGAAGCTATGTAGCCTGAGACTATATAAAGATCTATGCTTACATTAATTTGTATTTTTTGCTAGTGGGTGCCTACGCTGTACTTCAGGGTAAATATAGATTTTTCTTTTCTTAGAGTTGTGTTTGTATACCACTTATTTATATTTACTGACAATGGCATGACTGTATCCACTTATATCTAAGAGATTTTATTAAACTAATACTTGGTGATATTTGCATGCTTGATATTCAGACATTGTTATATATTATAGTTTATCGTGACGGTTACTGTTTATCAATTATGGTGAATGGAGTATTAAATTCAGGGGATCCTGGTAATTTTGTCCAATGGTTATATTCATATATGGTCTGAAGATTTCGGAACTCACAGTTACTAATAATGTATGCTTTATTGTTTGTAAGTGTGATTTCCAATCAAATGTGTAATTAGGCATATTAAATTAAGAGTTGGTGCTGTAATAGCAATGTAGTTCTTTAATAATACAGGAGAGCAATGATTGAGACATCACACATCCTCCTGGGCTATGGTATTCTAAATGACCTGACGCAAATGTGATTATTGCTCCGCCCACTGGCAACGTGCAGAGCTTGAAATTAATTACAAAAGTGACTTGTCCTCCGTTTCCAAATTTTTGTTTTGAATGCATAAAATCAAACGAATGTTCACGTCATTTTCTTTAATATTACTCATCCTTGCCAAATGTTTACTTGTCATGGCGAGCGAAATTTTCCAGCCCTGATGAGGCGTTGTTTGTCTAAGTAAATACAATGCAATATAATGTAGTGTTTACTTAGAGACCGTTTGTTTGTCTAAGGAAAATGCAGACATGGAAACAATATTGATCACTTATTGGATTATCAACTTTGATTGACAGCCCTAATTGGGTCATTTGCTTTAATGTAAATTTACATGTACCAATTGCATTTATACTGTTTTAACTGTACTATTATGTACATGTATATTTACATTTTTGTGATAAAACAATTTTCTAATCCCTTCCTTATCAGTTTCGGTATTAGTTTTCTTGGATATCCCAGTATGCCAGGATATATGCGGGTTTAACTACAATAGCAATTCTACCCATACTTTATCGGAATGTTTGTGTTGTCAGTGCACGTATAACAGTTTCTCTAAAATACATGCATGTTTGTAAGATTTAATGACATTTATTCCATCTCACTTTATCCATCAGTTATTTGTTCCGGCATGGATTCCCCTAGGCCAGGTCATATTGGAGGACAGTGGAATTAAGGTGCTCTTGATGCATCAATGTCCCCGCAGTGCCCTGGAAGTGCGAGAGTTTTATTTCCTACCAAAAAATAGGCATGATTATATTGAAGCTTCTAGACCGGGATCTTATACGATGATTTCCCATTCTCTACTGGGCTAATAAAATGTTGTGAGATTTGTATGATGGTATATGTTAATGGTGAGACAGTTTGCCAACAACAACAACAATGGCCGCTTAACGCAAAATTGAAAGTGTTTTACCAACAACTGAAAGCAGCAAAAGGGTTTTGGTTAGGTTTCTACCCATGTCGGCTCTTTGTCTGGGCTCTGCAGAAAGAAAGACTGGAAGTTCCCGCCATATCCCTGTCTATAGGATTGATTGATTGATTGATTGATTGATTGAATATTTAGAATCATTTTAACTGGGATTAACCAGTATTCGAGCACACCCCATCTCTGCAAGAAACTGATAACTTTCCCACTTGAATCAGTGGTGAGAGATGAATGATAATGAGACACAGTGTCATATATCAATCATCACGGAGACTGTTGCCAGGTGGGGGATTCTAACTTACGACCCCTGGATTGATAGTCAGACGTGTAACTGACTAAGCTGTCTATAGGAATGGTGTGTGCATTGGTTGGGGTGGGGGGCAGGTGCAGGGTTGCAATTTATTGACTTCTGCATTAAAGATACAATAAATACATAACTCTCATTTTCTTTGCCATTGATAAAAGAAAATGGAATACAGAATAATAATAAACCGTACATTATCTTGTATTTATCTCAGAGTTTCTTATCTGTTTCACTTTTCCTGACATGACTTGATTTCCCCTCTGTATCAACGTGATGTTTTGGCATCATTCAGCCTATATATGGGTAGACATATCTGAGATGGCAATGAATAGCAAGACGCCATTATAACAAATACAATTTGACAGGCTGCTATATGAATGTGGTTATATTTAACTGATTTATTGAGTCCGTCTGCTGATTCTGCGATAGGCAACATTCTTGTAAATAGCCCATCTTAGCCGGTTACGGATGTTATCATATATTGCACAGATGTAATTATATGTGTTTATGGTGTGGTATGGTTAAGATGTAATTGTATATTGTACAAATTTTATGTATGAAAGTTTGCCAGTTACGGAAGGACGGTGGTCACAATTTACTCTGATTCATTTTTGAGGTCTTCCACTTTCAGTGAAACATAAAATGTGTTGAAAATAATGATGAATCGCATTTAAAAATATTATAAAAATATTGTACAGCTGTTTACCACATAATATAATGTAAGGAACAATTTATGTTACCAAATACAGTGCGTAATCATGTATGTTACAGTGTAATCATAAACAGTGTAATATTATGTAATCATATATAGTATATATCTAAGGCAGTACTTAACACAGTATTTTTCATGTGGGTAGGTAGATAGCTTGTTGTATTTTTGCCAGATTTTGATTTTGTATTGTCATTTTAATAAAAGATGGAAAGAAATTCAATTCTTTGAAAGTCAATAATAAAGTTTGGGTAGCTGCAATATTGAGTCAGTTTGTAAGTAAGTAAGAGCTAGGCAAATATTTTTTTGTTAAAAATATATCATTTTTTGTTAAAATGTCATAATGCCGAGTAGAGGATGAATTACAGGACGAAGAGTCTGAGTCTTCTATAGATGTGTCTGAGTTTTTCCTCAAATAATGTAAGTTTTGATGCATTATATTAATAGAGCATATGCTGAAAATGGTGTTCAAAACATATAAATTTTAAACTGACTGTCAAACCCGGGGATTGCAAGTTTAAATCTCCACTCGAGCACAGTCTCTGTAACTATTTTCTCCCCAGATACAAAGTATATCAAGGCTATATAGGAGTCAAGATCGTCCGTCTGTCCACTGGTCTGTCTGTGAAAATTTTTGTGATCGCTATTTCTCAGCAACCATTGGCCGGAATTCAATGAAACTTCACAGGGGTGACTGGTACCAAGCTTAGTTGAGCATATTGTCGGCATGTTGTTCGAGAAAAATTTTTCAATGAGTTGTGGCCCTTTGAATTTTTCATACATTTTTTTTTCGTCTAAGAACAATTATTGTGATTGCTATTTCTCAGCAAACACTGGCCAGAATTCAATGAAACTTCACAATGGGTGACTGGTACCAAGCCTGTTGTGCATATTGTCAGCATGTTGTTCTAGAATAATTTTTCAATGAGTTATGACCCTTTGATTTTTTCATAAATATTTTTTCCGTCTAAGAACAATTGTGCTGATTGCTATTTCTCAGCAAACATTGGCCAGAATTCAATGAAACCTCACAGTGCGTAATGGTACCGAGCCTCGTTGTGCATATCGTCGGCATGTTGCATCTGAATAATTTTTCAATGAGTTATGAACCTTTGAATTTTTCTGACATTTTTTGTTGTTGTCACTGTTTCTCAGTAATCATATGGCTGGAATTTATTGCCACTTCACAAAAGTGATTGGTTACTCTAATTGGTTCACTGTGTCAAAGCGAGCAATAAAAGGGTGCAATAACTCTGTCGGGGCGGGATATAGGGGTATTCATCACATTCAGTGACATTTCTAGTTTGCCATGATTGTTTTCCTACAGCCATGAATGTCCCACCTATTATATGTGGGAAAGTAGTTAATGACTTGTAAAGATAAGGTGTGTCTTGTAATGGATAACTGCCTAATGATGACGGAATGATTATAATTATGTGTGATGACCACTAGCTGTTAAGAGAATTTATCAGGATTTTTGAAAATCTTCTTACAAAGTGAAAGTTTTCTAGCAGTTACCTGTTTAAGTGCTGTCTATTTTTAGAATGTGGATTACATTTTAAGTTTACTACTCAAATAAAACATTGATATTGTCACATTTTGGTGGATTTGACAACACAACCCATTTGTGATTTTATTTATTAATGATAATGAGATGATTTTTGTCCATCTTAAAAATAATTTTATTTTTTAAGACATTTTATAGCAGGTATACTCCGTGTGATAACTGAAACAAAGTTGAAATAGGCAAACAAAATAGCATAGCACATACAAACAAACAAACAATCTTTGGCATTATATCCCCAATTTAAATCTGTATACAGCAACTTCAACATGTGAGTAAGTGCGAGTAGACATTTAGATGTCAAACATTATTAATGATAATTAAATGAAAGAAACACTTGTTTGATATTTGCCAAGAAAGACTCCAGATTCTAATCTGATACTCTCCTAGGCATATGCAAGTCTTATTTATGACGGCATGTCTAACGTTTTTGTCCCTTCTGATCTTCCTTTCAAACTGCATTACAGTTCGAACTAAATAATCATCAATTTGCCTTTTCATGGATTTTGTTAAAGACACAGACAAAGAACCTATACAAACATGGATGGTATTTTTTAGTTTTCAGATGGGCAATTGATTTAAATTCTTTGAACAGTCTTCCATTATGCTCCAATAGATAAGCAATATTTGGGGGTATTTGAGCATTGAAAATTCTAAATACAGCATTGGAATTTAAAGTAAGTGGTAAAATTAGCATTAATGGTGTCTGACAATTTCAGTGTTTCAGTGTTGATTGGTTTATTTTAAATAGTAGTTTGATGACAATGCTCATTTTAACCTTAACATTTTAAAAATAAACAACATTGCATACAAATACTCATTTGAAGAAAAGCATATCTGCAGCTCATTCTTTAGTTTAAATATTAATCTTCAGCTTAGATAGCGGCAAAGGATATGGTAATTGTCTGCATCTGTCCGATGCCCGTATTATCTGGATGTTCCAGTTCAAGGCTTTTTAGGACTAAGCAGTTGCGGAAATCTGTCTGTTAATTTAACACCTCCCACAGTTGTTAAGTGATTTTCATAAAACTTGGCAAAATCTACTAGTACAGTAATGAACTTGCTCATTTGATGGCATGGTCCCATTCATTGCTGCAGTTTTTGCCATTTTTAGGATTAAGTATTTGGGGGAATAATTATGTCAAGTTAATGCTTCTCATACACAGTTGTCAAGGGATTTTTATGAAACATTGTAGAAAAGTTCAGTACCAAGTGAAGTGAACTCATTTTATCTGTATGTTCTGGTTTAGCGATTTTTTTCATATTTGTTTGCCATCTTGATACATTGTAGTTAAAAACAATGTCTCATATATTTTCTGACTAATATTTAATAAACTTTGTAGAAAAAATCAGTACTATGTAATAGAATGCGATTGTTTTTGTTTATTTGCTCTGCGGATCTCTGCACCAGTCCTGTGAAGTCCAAGGGGATTTGGATGTTGTTACACTATCAGGTTAAAAATAGCACTGAAAAACTGGATCCTCCTTTTATTACGAATGATGGTCATTAGCAGTTAATGTTTTTCATATCTTCATCTCATAAAATTTTGTTGTTTTTTTGTTACATTTACATACGACTCATCCAGTTTTGATGCATTGTCCATAACAATAACACCATACCTTTAAATAACTTCTCCAGATCAAAATTTGCTCTAATTTTAAAGGCAGTGTATCATTATAAATGTTTAAGATTTAAAATTAATTTTAAGATGTATCCAAAACACCTCACCATCATTAATACACGGTAAATAAAATATGATGATTTGATATTTCAAATTCCCCAAAATATGATATAAAAAATAATATACCGGTATTGAGCAAATTGCGAAAGAGAAATACCCATCTAAAAATAGATAACCCACAAAAAATGCAATATTCACCTTGTTATTTGGACTTTTTCTAAGATCAAACAAATTCTATAGTTTGTAACCTCAATTTGACATATCAAATTGAAATCAAAATGAGATCACACGACTCACTTGATATTCCCTCAAAGTGTAATTTTAAGCGAGAATTCAATTCTTAGTCTAACCAAGGCACGTAGGCCAAGTTTAGAAAATACATTTTCAGTATATTATTTTGGCATGTTTACATTATAATTATATTCTGATATCCTTATGGCAATATTGGATTATTGAGTATATACTATAGGCATGAAAAAATTCAAATGAATTTGAAAAATCCTGGTATACTTCCTGATACAAAACTTAGGCATTACCGATAAATCTAAATTGACATGTGTATGGTTTTTGCCCCACTCTATGTGGTTTTCAGTGCATACTAGTCTGTATGATATAATTAAGATATGTAGTATAATCAAATTACACAAAAATGAAATGTAATTCTCACCAAATTCTTTAGCTTGCAGTAGTTATAAATCATTTTGGTGGTGTCTTGCTGGCAATTTCTAAAGAAAAATATTCATGCATTATGATGCCTTCCGCGAGGAAACAACCTAATAGGGTAGAAAATTTGATTATCTGAGTCGAAGAAAATGCCGTGACGCAAACTGTTACTTTATTAATTGATCGAGCTTGCTAAATGAGTGATGTTCATCAAACTTCACGAATTGGGAACATCTCTTGAAAATAAAAAGTTCACCGATTAGTTCCGAAGCCAGCATAATTCATATTTTTTACTGTTAAATTTGTAATGATTTAAAATGTCATTATAATGATATTTTTTTAATTACTGGTGAATACCTTATTTGCGGTTATTTTTTTGTAATATTTCTTAAAGAATATGGACCTAGTATTAAAGGCAATATGTCGGCATTTTTGTCTCAAAATTTAAGAATTGACAAAAATATTATTTCCAATATATCATGCTTAGTTTATACTTTTTACAGTATGTAACCTGTGTATAGCATATCAGATTGAAATCAAATTTAATTTTTAGTCACAGAACCCATTTCATGCATCCCAAAATGCATTGCAATTGTAAATATAAAAATAAATTGGATCAGAATGATAAGGTGAATTAATGACAATGTGAAGGTTTCTAAGCAATTATGTTTAATATTTATTTTTAGAGTTTGGATTATATTTCAGTTTTAGTACTCTGATTAAATTATTGCTATTTTTATTTTAGATATTTATGGCAATTGTTTTGGACACATTGCCTTTAACATCCAAATATATCTAACAGTTCTCTGTGGCTGAGTAGTCTAAGGCACCATCTCAAGATCAGTTACCTCTCACTGTTAAGGGTGTTGATTTGAGTCCCGCTCGCTCCAAAAACTTTATGTGAGAAAGTTTACCAGTTACTTGCTGAAGGACGGTTCTACTCAGGTTCATTTTAAGGTCTTCCTCCACCAAGGAAACTGGATATACCGTTATACAGTTGTATAATCTAAAATGTGTTGAAAATGGCATTAGATCTCATTCATTCATCGGTATAATAACAATAAAAGTAGCTTTGGTTCCATTTCTTGGCCTGGCTTCAGTATCTTGCAGACTCAGAAAATTTTATTCTTAATTACACATTTTCAAGGTTATGATAGTGTCAGTCTTAAGTGACATGGTCATTTATAATCATTAACCATGATGATGAGTCATTTTTTATTAATAGCACCTTCATGTCTAATAAATGACAGGTTAACAAACAATCAGTCCCTGTATAATTGAACCTTTGGAGTACGGACTCCTGATTTATCCAACTATCTATCCTGTATCTGTCATTCTGGCAAAATCTCATCGAGATTGCAAACATCTCATATTAATAAATAAACATGTGTGAAGTTTGCTGGTTGTAGATTATGTTTTTGGCACAAACTTTGTAGATGTCTATTGATTGATCACATTTTCTCAATCCAGTTATAAATCTTCCAAAATAATAATATGTTCTAAGAATTATATTGCTTGCTTTCACCCTTCAGATAAGGTCACTGGTTTTCTGTCTTGAGATTCTGTAGTTAGATAAATTTATAATTTTTATGCGCCCCTCCCCCCCCCCCTCCCCCCCATTCACTCTCAAATAATTAGAACCACTTTTTCGGGGATTTAACCGGATTTAAGGGTTTTTCCAGGGCTTTATGGGTTTTATTATATTTAAAGGCAAATTTGTTTTTTCAAGGGTTTTTCAAGATGGGCATCAAATTCAAGGGTTTTTCAAGATCTGGGGAACCATGTTGAATCCTGATATTTAAAAAGCACAAACTCACATAAAAATGTTAGTAATACCAATTAAATACTAAACATACATTTTAGATCTATACACTGTTGTTAAATTTGCTTTTTTTATTTTTAATAAACGCCCTCACCTTGTATAATGTAATGCCAGGGGCGTTAATAAGGGAATATACGGTATAAGTTGTTTTTTTTTTTTTTTCGATCTGAAATTCAAGATGGCCGCCATTACCAAAATATAGTCCAAAACTTAAAAAAACTTCTCATGAACAGCCCAACAGATTTTCAAAATATTTATGTAGTAATGATAACCAACTATAGTTTTGTTAGCTTTGTTCAAATGGTGTCCCTAGAGTTAAAAATGATCCCACTCTGAGCGTTCAATTGGGGGACACATGTCATTATAATAAATATTATATTGTAGACACCCAGGTTAAACTTTTGCATTGAAGTTTAATATATATGCAACCACTCATTGGATGTGAATGAAACTTTGCATGTGTGTTCACCATCATCAATGGAACACACAGAGACAAGAACTATAACTCTGGATTGCATTTTTGGCAGAGTTATAACCCTTTTTTCACTTAATTTTTCAGGTTAAAAGTTTTTTATCAGGTAAGATATCTATACAACCACTCATTGTACAGTCAAACTTGCAGTAGCGACCACTTGTTATAAGTGACCCCCTGATGTAAGCGACCACATTAAATCCCCCCCAACGACTTTCATTCATAATTAAACATGCAATAAGTGACCACTTGCTCTCTGCGACCAGCGACCGCTTAAAATCCATCAAATTTCAACAAACATCCTGTACCATACGACCACGAATACATGAGGTGTGAAATTTCAGCATCATGTTTTGTGTACGTGACAAATGTGTCAGTGTTAAATTGTCAATCTCTGAGGTAACATGCTAAAAATAACCCAAGGCCATGCTAAAAATAACCCAAGGCCAAATACTGCAGTGTCTCGTGGTAAAAGCCGATAATTGTTCGATAACAAGTTAATGAGTTAAAACACTTTAACCCCAATCATATGTCAACGTTTGATCATTGTTTGGGTGGAATAAATTGAAATGTTTGCTATTTGTTTTCTTACGATTAAAGGATTGTTAATTACTTCAAAAAAGTTGGAATTAAAGATTTGACAGTTTTAGGTTTGTTTGTTGTTTGTTTTTTTTATTTACGACAAAAAATTTTAAATAGCTTTTATTGGACTTTTTGATCAGGTTAAATTGGCAAATTGAGATTGGACTGTGTGCCGTTTGTTTTTATATTTTTTTAATTATGATTAAAAATTATAATTACGTTTGATTATTTGATCGGCTTTTTGATTAGATTAAATTGGAAACTAAAGACAAGACAGTTTGTCATTGTTTTCATGGACGGATTGAAAGTTTTTATGACAAAACTGAGTAAACATAGGACAATGAATATCAAGGTTTATTTGACTGGGTTTCAATATTGTGGTTTCATCGATATTCGTGATATTCTATCAATGTTGCCATATCTATGTCTAACATAAGAACACGAGTGAAAGCATTAAAAATGATGGAAACGTACATGCATTATATAAGATAAAAAAAAAGACCGACAAAAAGACATTTTACCCCCAATAAGAGACCACCTGCCTCGAAGGACCACTTTTCAGATTTCCCTTTAGTGGTCTCTTAAGACAGGTTTAACTGTATATGAATGAAAGTTCGCATGTCTGTTCATCATCATCAATGGAACACACAGAGACAAGAACTATAACACTGGATTGCAATTTGGCAGAGTTATGGCCCTTTTTCTACTTAATTTTTCAGGTTAAAGTTTTTTATCAGGTAAGATATCTATACAACCACTCATTGGATATGAATGAAACTTTGCATGTATGTTCACCATCAACGATGGAACACACAGAGACAAGAACCATTACTTTGGGTTGTATATTGGCAGAGTTATGGCCCTTTTGGACTTAATTTTTTGTCTGTAGACACCCAGGTTAAACTTTTGCGTTCAGTTACATTTATGTTAAAGATATCTATGCAACCACTCATTGGATGAAACTTCGCATGTGTATTCACCATCATCGTTGGAACACACAGAGACATGAACCAAAACTCTTGATTGCATTTTGGCAGAGTTATGGCCTTTTTGGACTTAATTTTTCGTTTGTAGACAGCCAGGTTAAACTTTTGCATTTAGTTGGATTTAAGTTTAGGTGTTTGCCTCCAATCTCAATCTTTGCATGGGAGCGGCCCCAAAAGGGTAAAAATTGGGAATTACAAAAAACGTTTTCTTAAGAACCGGTATGTCAGATTTGCACATATTTGATATAAATTATCCCTATGTGTAGGGGTTTGATTGCAGATAAAAAATTTTAAGTGCTAAAATTTATAGGGGCCCTGTAAGGGGACTTAAAATTTTACATAGGAATACTATGGGAAAACAAAAAATTCTTTTTTTTGTTCATCTATTTTGACAAAATTATTATTCAGTTTGAGTTATGAAGTATTATCATTCTAGTCATAGGAAATAAGATTTGGCTCAATATGGAGAATTGACTTTCCATAAGGGGCCAGGGTGGGTCAAAAAAGGGTTAAAATAGATGATTTTTGAAAATGTTCTATTTTAACCCTTTTTTGACCCATTTGATTATACACTCGGGTCCCGTTATAACGCGGATCTTGGGGTCCACAAAACGAAACCGCGTTATAAGCGGACCGCGTTATAGCGATAATTACCTCGAAAAAAATCGATGTTGGTTTTTCACACCTATCGTGCTGTCCTACTGTGAATGGTATTGTTTGCATTGTAATATGATACAACGCGTATTTAGTTACAACAGATACACTTAGATATGTCTGAAATTAATACAAAAAAAGAAAAGAAAGAAAAACGTTTTCGTGTTTTGATTATACTAAAATTGGCAGCCATTTCCGTTTAACCCGGAAGGAGAAAAAAATGGTGTCTATATAAAAAAAACACGTTTCAATTTAAACTCAACGCTGTTAGTATAAAAATATTAAAAATATAAATTTGAAGTATTAACAACAATTAAATAATAAAAATAAGTTTGTGTTTACGATCCCATACGATACCCGCGATATATTAGTACCTGTCAACCGCTTCGTTGCTTGATCACGTGATCACTCGATAATACCAAAGTTTGCATATGGCTTCCGTGTTTGGCGCGTGTCAGCATTTATTGAAGCACTCGGGATTATTACAAACTGTTAATTGTCAATGCTGGCATGAATCAATCCCTTAAACAATCCTTTAAACCACCATGAGGTAATGGTTATAACAGTTTGTTATAATCAAGGCTAATTGGTGAGTAGAAGATGAACGATTATCAAATCAAAACATGGCGACGATCTATTATTTGGTTGTCATTTGGTCATTCGCGCAGATTTTCAAGTTTTGTATCACGACCTTTCCCCACCGAAAAATTGGGAGCCAAACAAAAACCGCGTTATAACGGAATTCGCGTTATATCGGACCGCGTTATAACGGGACCGCAGTGTATTTGATATTGATTATCCCAATGAGTATGGGTTTAAAGTTTGTACAAATCAAGGGTCTTGTATTTATAGGACCTTGTAAGGTGACTTTGAGTTTTATATAGGAATACTATTTGAAAACGGAAATTTCCCTTTTTTATCATTCATTTATGACTTTTTTTATTCAGTTTGAGTTTTGAAGCAACTTTTAGTCATAACAAATAAGATTTTGTTCGATACAAAGATTGACTTTCTTAAAGGGGCCAGGTGGGGTCACAAAATGATTAAAATTGAACATTGTCATAAATATTATTTTCAACAACCGGTCAGTCAAATTTATTCCTATTTGATATAAAATATCCCTATGATTACGAGTTCTAAGTTTGAACAAATCAAGTGACACTGGGATGTATAGAGGCCCTGTAAGGGGTCTTAAAGTTTTACATAGGAATACTATGGGAAAATGGAAATTCTCATTTTTTTGTCCATTTGGGTAAATATGTTATTCAATTTGAGGTCTTGTAACAATGAATTTGATTTTGTTCAATAAAGGGGATTGAATTTCCATAAGGGGCAATGGTGGGAGGGGAGGGGGGATGGGGCAATAATGTTAAAATTGGGAATTTTCAAAGCATTTCCTTTCAATAACCTTTCAGTCAAACTAGTTCATATTTGATATAAATTATCCTTACATCAGCAAGGATTAAAGATTCTGCATATCAAGTTGCTGGGCTATATTGGGGCCCTGTAATGTGGCTTTTACATAGGAATATTATAGGGATAACGGAATTTTTTTCATTTTGCATCCATGTGTACAAAAAAACTTCTTTTTAAAATTTGAATCATTTCTGCTTATAACAAATTGCTAAGAGTGGGTGATTGAAGTTCTGACAGATTAAGGGGCTGGTTTATATAAGTGTTCTCTACAGGGGACTATATTTTTTTTACAGATGAATGGTATGGGAATTTAAAGTATTTCCTTTTCATAGCAATTAAGTTTTTGCTCAGTATGGGTGTGGTGGGGGTATTTATCCATAAGTTGTTAAGATGACCCCCCAAAAGAGGGTAAATGTTGTGAAATTTCAAAATGGCTATGGCCACTATGAGCCAGTACAGCATCCTCAGGCCCTCTTGGGCATCTTGTTAACTTGTCTACAGATTCATTCTATTTTATTTTGCAGTCAGATAAAATCTGCTGTGTTTTTTCTGTCTTTATATTCAGCCTGTGTTATTCTGCTGTCAAAATAATTTTATTCAGGTTTCTCTTTGAAGATTTAGTCTGTTATTTGTGCTGCTGTCCCCCAAATCAACATCTCCCAATACATTTTTTTAAAATAAATAAGTGCCCCTCTTTTGAAAATGCATTGCCCCAGGGAGTGTTTTTAGGGGATTACCAATTATTGTGCAGACTTGGCATGATGTAATTACTGAAATTATTTAATTTTCACCTGAGGTCGTAGACAGCAGGTAATAAATAAAATAAGACCTGGTAGACAGTTAATTGGATTTGCAACCTACATATTTATTTCAGTTCAAACGTAATTTACTTATGCCAGGCAGCCTTAGTAACATTCTGTATCATGAAATGTATAGAAAATGTTAAGATCATTTTTTTTTCTGCAAGTGTATATTTAAATATGAACACTCTGCAAAGATCTTCAATTTTGATATTTAATGATTATATAATTATGTGTTCACATTGCTTAATAACACTTTGCTATTTCCAACAATATTAAAGGTAATAAAAATTATATCAGGAAAATTGCTATGAATGTCTAAAAAAATACATTTATATTAATTTTTTAAATGAATAAAAAGCATCTCATTACCATTTATAAATAAGATACAAAATGTAGTAAGATGCGAATGATTTTGTATTTCAAATCTGCCAAAACTTGGCAAAAACGATATTTTAATCAGAATGGTGAACTTAAAACAAAATCCTCATTCTAAAAATAGATATCTCGCACATACTGCTCGACCACCTGCACCTAGTCATTCAGACTTTTTTTGATATAAAACAAACTCAACAATTTACGGCACTTTCCTTACAAAACCTGCTTAAGTTGGCATGATTACAATGAAGCCCTCTTGTTTGAATGCTCAGGATTGCGTCCATAGATGCATAAATCTCAAATATTTAGTACATTCAAATAAAGTGGGGCAGTAGTGCAGAAGATTGAATATTGGCTGATTATGGCTAAGGTCATGGGTTTGATCCCAGGCTCAACCTGATGGCCTCCCCCAGTACTGGTTCTACCTAGAACAGGCTCAAAAGTAGTTCATATTAGCTCTGAGCTTTTTCCCAAAATAAAGCTAATTAAAATAAGTATTAACTATGAATATTCATTAAGAAACCTTTTTATAAACCTTCTTCTCTAGAAGCTGCCAGAGTGTTTATTGCTATATTTATAAATAAACACTGGTTATGTAGAAATTGGTTCTGTATTTATAGGAAGGATGCTGGCTGATTTATGGTTCTAATATTGTAACTGCTGCTTGTCGTGCTAAAATATTTATAAATGTTGGTTTTGGAAAGTTCCTTATTTGCTATGAAACAGAACAGTTGAATACCCAGCCCCCAGTATGTTATACTTGAAACACATTCCAACAGTAAAAAGATGGAGGCAATTAGGAGTTTGTCAGAAATTAATTAGGGTAAATCTGTTTTCAATACCGTCTGTGCATGCTCTGATATAATTAGAATGTTTATAATTAGTGATTATTTATTACTTTGATTATGATGAAATAATGTCACACCTTTAATTAATTATTTGTTGTGATTTATCAGTTTAATTTATTTTTATTGGATGTATAATAGATAAAGATACATCTAGTAGAATTTGCTGCCATTGAATGAAAATTGGATGAAGTTATGATTTATTTTCATTGTGATCATATTCTGTCATTTTGGGGCCTGGACTGTCAATGGAGCAATTCCTTATTATATTTATTTTTAACAGAAAAATCTGTGAAGATCTGTATAATCAAATAAGATCTATATTGCAATTACATTCTATTCACACCCCTCCCCCACACATCCTAATTTTGGATTTACATTCCTTAATTTTGTCATTTTGTTCGTCCTGAACTCATTCCCTAAAAGGGCCTGTCATTGTGTCAGACTTCCAATGATTCATTTTCATATATTTTTATGTGTGGGGGACAGACAACTCTGTTGGATTTCAGGTGGAATAATGGCCTCTCTTATGCCTAGAACAATTTGTTGATATTTTATATAGCAAACTCAATATTTCTGTAACTATCACATATACATCAATGAAACTTTGTATGTGTCTTAATCGATTCTATTCTGAAACCTAATTTGACAAGAGGTTTCCCAGACGTGGAGTGTTTAGCATAATTCTGTTGTAGCAGCAGATACAATTTTAGTAGCTTCAAAATATGTGATATATTGCGTTTCATTTGAGATTATAACAAATCTATATGCACATGTCATTCTGTAGGTATTTAAATTCCCTACAAGATGGTATAAGTTTCAAAGTCAAACTTGTGCAAAAAACAAATATTAAATAAAGAAGAACACAGAAAACATGCAAACTTGGTAATAAAAATAGGGCCCATACATACAATGCATCTAAACTTTCAGCATAAAATATCCAGTTTTGATGCTATAATTACGTGTAATTACAACACCTTTCTAACATTGAAATATCAATCACAATACATTGAGTATTTCAAAAGTTACAATACATTTTATAAAATAGGTCTCGTACCTATTTTAGATTGTTTCAGCATTCAAGTCCAAGATAAATTATATTATATATCATGAAGGATGCCTATCATTACAAACTGTCTCTTAGATAATTAAAAACTACAAAAATGTAACACAGATAGTTTCTGTTGTCTTCTTTTTACTATAAAAAAGATTATTTACATTCAATGATAATGATTTTATACACCTTTTGAAAACTTTCGAATAATTTGAATCTCGAATATCCTAAAAAAAACCAACACCAAAAATACACATAACCACTGTGTGTAATTCTTGCTTCTTCAACATTGTCTATTTATTCATCAGAATGATGAAGAAAGACTCGTTCTAAAGTCATTTCATACATCTAAATCACTCCCGACCAAGGAGGCAGTTTGTATCTCTGCCAGTTTGAATGAATCAAATTCAAAATCTCGAAAAATCAATGCCCATGTGCTAGAAAATATTAACTTACTGTGCACTTAACTCAATCACATTTTCCACATGTTTGTATAGGTAACTGTTTAAAGTGAAAATAAATACTGATGAATCAGTATCCAAAATAGAAAGGTAGATACTGATGGATCCGTATCCTGAATAGAATGGGTTAACTAACATTATAAGGGGACACGACTCTATTTGTATTTTGTTACAATTTATTTATGCCCAGTTCTTTGTTATCCAAAGGCTATTTTATTTGAGACAAGCATTCATAAGTGGAGCATACTGTTCTCCCACAGCTCTTGTTCATTTGAAGTATACTATAAACTTGCCTGTGTAAGATTTGAAGTTCTTGAACTGTCCAAAATCAGATAATTTGATACGCAAATTTTGCCTCTTTAATCGTCAAAAAATTATTTTGTGAGACTTTTTTTTTTCCAAAGTTGATTTATTCGATACCATTTCCAGGTTCTCTTGTTTCAAAGTTAGTGAGGAGTCCTGCGTATTAAGAGCTTAGACATCAAAAAATAAAAAAATATGAGGAGAGTCGATGATAGTCAATAACCCAGCACTTAAAATAAAAAAAGGATTGCTGCATCATTCATGGCTATCATTTCCTTGACTGGGTCATTATATTTGTTACTCTTTATTTAAAATAACTTTTTAGTGATCCTGCTCTTATTTATACTTTCAGTCTCGACCTTATTAATTTCTACATTTGATTACAATAGCCTGACCTTTAACTTGGTCAATTGCATTATCATTTAGAAAACAAGAAACATGTAGCGCAACTGCTTTGAAATATTGATAGTAAGAAGTACATTCATCAGATCAATCCCAGACATACATTTGTGTGCTGTGTACTGTATACTTAAAGGGAATTTATAAGAATTTTTCAAACTTTTAAAACTGGCTAAAAGAAGTTTTTCCAATATTTAATGCCTATATATATATATTCAATGACTCAGTATCGCCAAAATGGTATCTATTTAAACATGCAAAAATAATATATTGAAAAGGGATTTCCTAACTTGGGCTACACGCCTAAGTTAGACTAGATTTTCTGCTTTAAATTGCAACATATTTTATGACGTATTATATGAGCGACATGATTTCATTTTGATTTCAATTTGATCTGTTATACAGATTAACACCTAGTAAAAATTGTTTCATCTAAGAAAGAGCGTGAATGGTGATGCGAAGGTCGTCAAATAGCATTTTAGTGCTTTCTATTTTTAGAATGGGAATTTCGTTTATCACACCAATTTAAATATCGATTTTGTCATGTTTTGGTTGATTTGACGTGCCAAACCATTTGGATTTCAGTTATTAATGATAATGAGATGCTTTTTATCCATTTTAATAATTATTTATTTTTAAGACATTTATAGCGTTTTATCCTGATACACTTTCTTTAAAGTACAAAGTTGTTCAACTTGCATTGAGCAACACATACACATACAGCCTCTGATGATGCACAAAACAGCTCATTCATCTGTCAGTAGTGCAAGATTAATTTCAGGATTTGTAAACTTATTATTTACACCTTGCTGCATAGACTAGGTGGGGTTGGGGAGGGTGGTGAAATATCAGAAAAGTTCAGTGGACACTTCCATTATCATTTTGAAATTTTTACTGACCCTCTCTGCATTGTTTGCAGTATATGAATGTTCCTCTTCTCGAAAAAATGAAAATAAACTTATAAAACTTTATGCATATCCCCTGGTTGTAATATATAATGATCATTTTATAAATCTAATATAATAAATAATTCAGTGTCTTGAACACATATGTGCACATTAAATGTCTCATATTTCTGTAGTCTAGTGTTAATGTTGGGAAAATATCTTTTATCGAATCTAGGACTGCATCAGTGTCTTCGCTATAGACACCTAAAGGTGTCAATTTGTAAAGAGGATTTTGTCAGGCAGGTTTTTTTGTTAAATTTGTTTGGAATCTCTGATCACAAAACTCCTCAGTTGAATGTTGTTACAAATCAAACAAGAATTAGTAATTATTTTGGAAAGGAATGGACAGTAACACACAGTCACATATACATTCAGAGTCATCACACGTGATTCATCATACATTTTCGAAGGTTGTTTACCTTTCGTGTACTCCATGTAGTTTCATAAAAGTATATGATAATGAGAAAACAAGGGAAGTAAATCTTGCAGTCAATGTGTCTCCTGGGGCCATAATCAGGAATTACTGACTCTGTTAAGTCAGCAGTAAGTGTGGTTAATCATTATAAAATCCAAGAAATGTTTAAATGACAGCCATCAACTGCAGCAGCATACTTATATTATGTAGAGATGTAAATTTTTGTATATTTTATAGTTCCATGGAGTTGAAATTTTTACTCTCCACTTAAGGCAAGCATATAGCTGCGGCTTTGTATGTCCATGCATATGTGCATGTCCATGTCCATCAGAAAGCATTTCCCATACAAAACTTCAAAAGCATTTAAGGGAATGCAAGAATTCTTTGAATTTGAATAATGGGCAATATGTGGAAGTGCACAGCAAATAACTCTATCTTGAATAATGGCAAAGATATCTCCCCTTTTTTAGTTTATTTTTGGTTTTACATGTATTTGTTTCTATGGTGCATATCTTCAAAAATATGTAAGGGTAATATTGAATGACATTTGGAACATGGAAAGAGGGTAATAAATCTTAATTCTGTCTCGAATAATAACAGAATTGTCTCCCTTTTTTACCTTATTTTAATTATTTATTTGCTTGTCTGGGTGTATCTATAACAGTATGATGGGAGGTTAACCACTCAATCAAGGACTTGTTCTGGGAGCATCCACCAGTTCTACTTATACTCTTGTTGGTTCTAACTCTACAGGTCAAGTTCAAGGTCAAACCAAATTTGAATCCACCCCAACTACCATGTGCAACTTGCTTATATTATACACGTACACTTCCAAAAAAAAACAACCTTGACCTTGTCTGGTGGTGGACTGTCTGCCTTGCATTTTGGAGGTCATGGATTCTTAAAAAATGGCACTAAAAGTGTTATAGCTTTGTATTAATGTACCTGGCAGTAACTACACCGTGAGTGCCTGGGCTGGATGGGGGTATCATACTGCGTATCTTAGGCATGGCACTTAAGGATGGATTGGCTTGTAACACTTTAGCAGCTAGTGGCACCATTGTGATAGGAGTGAGAGATTGTTAAAAGCCACACTTAACACAATACAGTGCAATTTAATATTGATAAGATTGTGGTAACTTTAATTGCAGGGTAAAAAGTCATTCCCTCTGTTTGTATGTCATTCAAACCTTTCAGATTATGGCCATGGGATTCTCTCCTTTGTTTCATTAGTTTGAAAATTCTCCAGACATATTGACTCAAGTCAAAAGTGTAATGAAACATTTTTATGGGGATATTTAAGATTGGATAAAGAACATAATGAAATAAACATGCCAGTTTGTATAGACGGTTGTGGACAAGCTGAGTGACAGACCGACACACAAATGGGCAATAAGTACAAGTTCTTAACAATATTGCTGGAAACACAAATACAGTCTTGTGGTTTTGTTAATGTTTTGTCTAATTGTTGATTTTCTGTGAGTTAGATTATAGGGGCTCATAAAATTTCAAAATACAAATCTCTGCAGGTTTACTGTGTAAGTGTGGTAATATTAACTGTGGCCCAATGCCATGAGGCTTTGATCTTAATATTGTAATAGGAAGATTTAAAAGTAAGGAAATAAGGTTGGATAATGTATAAATAATTACCATTTTGTGTGCAGTTTTCAAGTGATCACACAATAAATAACACAGCATTTGTAGAGCAGACTGATAATACTTTTGTCTTCAAACTTTCTGTTTGAGGGAACAAATATATGTTGGTTTTATAGATATTTTTTTTGTACAAATTAGAATAGGCCTTATTCGTCTCGTCTCGTATTAGCTGGATCCTGTAGTGTCTGTAGTGTATCTGGCTATCAATTTAGAGGTCGTGAGTTTGAATACCCTGTCTGGCCACACAGTCTTCATGATGATTGATATACCACATTGCATGTCACTGTCATTCGTCTCTCAATGCTGATTCAAGTGGAAAAGTTACTTGCAGAGATCCATATGCGCTCGAATACTGGGTAATTTTCCAAAAAATCCTGGAAAGAATGTTTATGTTACCTGATCATTAGCCCTTGAGAAAGCTGCATAAATCATTTTTGAATCCTTCCCTGTGTAGAACCAGTTCTGAGTGTTATGTTTTGAGAGATATCTGGTTGAGCTGGTATTCAAACCCAAAACCTCTGGTGTGAGAGGTCAACACTCTATCCATAATACGCTTGTAATCCTACTTTTATTCTTCTGTGGCAATTCCATTCAACTGTTATAGATGTTGGACTTCAGCTGTTCTATTAACCTACTTGAATAGTCATACAGTTACAATAATTAATTTGCTGATAATTAAAAAGTAGGACATGTTGGTATATATAGAGTGTGTGTGTAATAATTATACAAATATAAGTAATGAACTTTATTTGGTGAACATTAACAATATATTAACTTACATAATCATGATAATAAGCAAAGTTTACATGACCCCCAACTTGGGGCTCACTTACTGTGCACCTGGTACATGTATGTTCACTTTCAACTAATAGATTTTTTTAATGTAAACTGGACCTAAGTATAGCAAGTGGACCACATTTGAAACATGAAACCATAATTATATTGTCTGATAAATATTGAACACACATGTAAGACATGATAGAGATTTCCTCTTATCAATCAGGTGTTATGTTTTATCTCCACGAGTCTCTGGTTGACCTCTGACCTCCGCATGTTATCTCTGGATAAATGACATTCAGAAGATTTAGATTTAAACAAAACTCTTGAAATTTTGAAATACCCAACATTATTTTAGTCATTTAGCATTTAATCTGACCTTGGATAAGGTGCAGTAAGTGGGATCCTAAACCGTATTTTGAAATATCTTATTTCGTTAGTATAGAAGACATTCCATCATTGTCTCTTTATTAGGCCAACTCCTTTTAGAGACAGTGACTTGTCGGACTG